>WEKX01005832.1:19824-203865 GCA_013390025.1 Pitta sordida | reverse complement strand
GGTTTTAAAAGTAAAGATTGTATAAATGAAATAGAGGAGATGTTAGTGTGGGAGAAAGATGTTAAATAGTTATCTCCAAGGTGAAATGGGGAAAGGGTTAATTTATTGCCTGAGGAATATGAAGGGATGTTAGTACGAGACATGGAAGTTACGAGTTATTATAGACTTAATATCTCTGAGCCCAAGGTGTCTGGTATCTAGTGGAGTTGTGAATTAATTCGCAAGATCATCTCCGGGATGATTTTTGTGGCTTTTTGCTGGGGATAGGACTGAAGATCAGAGGTGGATTGGAGTCTTCATGAGAAATATCTCCTCACTCATTTGCATTAAAGGTGTTTTAGTCCATGTACAGGACCTTTTGCTGATGCAGAAACTTCTGCTGGTGCATGGTATTCACTTATCTCCCCTTGCACAGGTACTATGGCAGTGTTTGGTGTCCCAGAGACAGTCTGTCCCACTGCAGACAGTGGTGTGTAAGAAGTGGAGGCATCCATGTGTGTACTGTAGGGGTGTTCATTGTGATAATAATGGAGCAACCTTAGAAAGAAGTTATCTATATGAAATCAATCTCTTGGCACCTATTCTAAACTCACATGTGATTTTGAAATCTGTTGCTTGTGTTTTAGACTTGAAGAGAGTTCTGTGTGAAAAATTTGTACAGTTTTCCAGGTATTCCAGGTTGTTTATAAAACTATATTGCCTGAGCCTTAAAAACCTTGTTTTATCCACATCCTTGGAATTTTAGGGTTACAGTTGTCTGTGACTATAGACTGTAATAATAATGTATTTTTTTCCTTTTTTTCTTTTTTTTTTTTTTTTAATTTTTTTGTAGGCACCGGTATCTCCTTTCAACTTGCTCACTGTAAAAATACTAAGAGTGAGGAATGTCCGGAAGGCAGACTTACGTGAGTACTTCTGCTATTGTTGGATGTTTTTTATAAGTCTTTAAAGAAAATATTTGGACAATGTTAGTTTTCTAAAATTTTGTAGAAGTAAAAAGATGTATTGCTGCAAGTTTGCAAGAATTATTTTTTTTGATACTGAAGCGTTTCTTTCTGCTCTTCAGTTTAAAGAAACTAACTCAAGCAAGGTGATGCATTTTATTTTTTTTTGTATTTCAATATACAAGATGTATTTCCTACCTTTCTGATGTCACACTTGGCTGCTGACCAGAGGGCTGCTCAATAAACAATGAAAATTTTTGTATTTTTAATTAAGAAACCAGAATATTTCCTACAGAATTTCTGGACAAAAGAAAGGAGGGTAATGCAGATATAAAATCAGCGGTAGCAGGAAAGCCTATGAAAATAACAGAAGTAAAAGAAAAAACTTTCTGTTTCTTCTGTAGAATATATGAATATGCAAGAAGTGATGATAAAATACATTGTGTCTGGGAATTTATTTAGCCTAGAGAATGGAGCAGTTTAAAAGTCAGGAAAAATATTAATATAACATTACTGCGAAAGATTTGAAGGAGTTTAAGTGAGGGATAATGAGGAGACGTGACAAAAAGACTTCTAGAATAGAGACTACAAAATAAAAATGTCATAGCCAGATCACAGAACAAGAGTTAATAGTGAGAAGAGACAAGGACAAAAGAAATCTGCAGCAGGGAAGTCTCCTGGCAACATCCTGCTGAGGAAAGCACTATAACAGGGCTGTCTCTGCCCCTGCAGACTTGTGAGCTTGTTGAACCAATGTGCGTGGCAGCAAATTTAAGATAAAAATCCTCAGTGGGAGAATGATACTTGCAAAAGATGGAAAGAACAGCTTGTTCACAGTCCAGATCTGGCACTGACTCACCCATGGGAGGGACTGTCTTAATTCTGACTTTTGCAACTCATTCAAGATCTTCCTCCCAGTGTTCATTCCACAGACGTGGGTCCTTGCTAACACAGTCTTCTGGGTGCACTGAGATGTTCAGATGCCTTTCAAAATGCAATTATGTCATCTAATCACTTTCTTGCAGAAATGTGAATAGTGCAATCTGTTTAAAGAGGTTGGACAGGCATGAGAGAAAAATGTGAAATAAAGAGAATGAGAAAATTCAAATCTAAAGACCACAAGAATAAAACAAAAATATTTAAAACAATGAGAAAAAGTCCACAATATGTTTCCTAAAATCTTGTTCAGCATGGCTGAAAATCAACTTGTTTTTGGTACACTCAGAATTTCATGCAGCACATCATAGTTGTAAAGAAAATCAGCTACAAATTTTAGCTTGTCTACTCTCTATTTTGAGATTTAATTTGTGTGGTGGGTCAAGAGTAGAGGGAAGACTTGTCAGATGTTAGATTTCGTGGTTTCTGGAAGGAGTTACATAGTTAGATGATGTATGCTTGATGATGTTAGATGAAGCTGTGCTTAAAAAGAGTGTTTTAGAGTGACTGATTACCAGCAGAAAACAAATCTCTGCTGACTTACTTGTGGTATTCTGGATTACTTACTTATACGTCTTCTACAATGTAATACTACTGTGATTATTAATGTTTTCCTTTGACAAGGGAAAACATTAATAGACAAGACGAGAGCACCTTATAAGACGTAAAGTTCTAGAGTTTCCTAGAGATTGAAGACCTACTTTGATACACAGAAACATACACTGTGTGGGCTTATGGTTGTACACATGACTGTTTTTTAAACAAAACCCAGATGTTCAAATGCCTAAATGGTATTGTGCACCAACCAAATATGTGATCTGACCAGGCCACCACTGCAACTGCATCTACAAACCCATGTGCATAATTGTGTATGCATTTGTGTACTCCAGTAGATTGCCTGCTTATGCTTCGTTCCTTGGGGCTGTCTTCCTCAGGAACAACTTGCTCACAGTCCCTTGTTACCACAGTGAATCCTGTGGTCTCTTATCTCTCTGTTAACAGGCCTGACATGCCATACAGCTTTATTACTTTGTATTTTGGTCTCAAGAACAGAAAAATATTGTATCTTTACCTCCTTGATATACATACCCCCATCTCAGAACTTGGGCATACCAAGAGTTTGTTGAAAGTGTATCTGTCAGAGATATTTGTGAGCTTTTCAGCAAGACTATTTTCCCAACAGAAAATTTGTTATTTGAAGAAACTCACAATATTGTGAAAAGAACATGTCAATTTTTTTTCTGTAATGGAAAGGCTGTTTCAGGCAGTCTTTACCTTTTCTGAGGTGTTTAAAAGGCAAATGTTTCATTTAGTTTTCCTTGAAACTTCGGTATTTTCAACTATAGGAAAATATCCCTTTTCTACCTGTTTGTAATGGTTAACAGTATGCTGCTTGTTACAATTCTGAGTTAGCATTTATTTCTTCCACTTTATTTTCTTTTTTTCTGATTATATCTTGGTTTACACTATGTTGATTTATTTTATAATATTCCTATTTACTTCATCAGTGAAAAATAAATACCCTTTGTAAGTATTCCTTCTTGCTGTTCCAGAAAATAAAAATTTTAGTAGATTTGAGTACAGGCCTGAAAATCTAGACTGAATTATGTGATTTGGGAAAATCAAAGAATGGCTTGCGTTCTAAAGGACTTTATAGATCATCTAGCTCCAAATTTCCCTCCCATGGGCAGGGACAACTTCCACTAGACCAGGTTGCCCAAAGCTCAATCCAAGATGATCTTGAACAATTCCAAGAAATTAGTTTTCTCAATGTATTTATTTACATAATTATTATATTGCTGCTATGAAGTAATTTGTCAATGTGTCTTAAGCCCCTTGAAAATGGGAACTGTATCTTAAAGCCACCATTCACCATTTACATTTTCATCTGCCTACACTTGTACCTCTGTAGAACATCTGATCAATCACGCTCTTCTGATCAGGTTTGGCTAAGGACACTTTCTGGAAATGCTTCCCCTCCCACATTATCAAATTTTGCTAGTTGTGGTAGCATGGTTATCTGCACAATAAAGGCACAGCCTGGCTTGCAGAAAAATCTAAATCTGTAGTTGTTACTGAAAGAGGAAATAAATGAAGTAATTGTTCTTAATATGATGTGATGACACGTTAATATGATGTGTTACACGTTTTGAGCATGATGCAGGGATTGACTATGGGCTGAATTATTTGGCCTCTTCTGACTCACAAGGTTGCAGTAAGAACCAGGTGACTGGCTGAGCATTGTTAATATGAAAGAGGGAGATTGCTTTACCAGTACCATAAAAATGCCCTTGGTGCCTGTGTCATGCTTCTGCTAGTCTCATTCCCTGGAGCTCTCCCTCCAAACTTGAGTACCCAGAATGTAGGAGAAGCTGATGTCTTTGATGACATTCATGGTTTCCTTCCCCAGACGTGAGTGATAGCAGGTTGTTTTCAGTCTACAGATAAAGTAGCAGGAAGGAATTGAAGAAACAGTAATTGTGGTGAGGAAACTGATTGTGTTTTCCAAAGAATTGCTGAGAATACATGACTTTAAAAAACTTTGTCAAATGTATGAATGAAAATAGAATTGGCACATTCTGATCTGTGGTACGGAAATCCAACTTTTCAGCTTCACTTTTTCACAGAATCACAGAATTAGTGAGATTGGAAAAGACGATAGAATCCTGTCCAACAAAGATCTGTTGTTCTGCATTTAAGGCAGCACTTTAATAAAGACTTTCATTTACCTAATGAAATTCATCCCAAATCTGAAGAAAAAGTCACTCTACAGCTCAGGTGGAAGGTTGTGGGGTGTGCTGCCTGACCAAACTATTTGGAAAGCCATGAATACAAAGCTAAATGGAACATGACTAGATGTATTATATGTGGAGTACAGTGCTATTTCAAATATAAAGTAACAAATTAAAAAAAGAAGTAAGTTTGACTGAAAGTGAAAAGGTGGAAATGAGCATGGTAAATGTGTGAGGATGTCTTTGTTTTTTCTGTAAATGCTTCATTGTGTTACTTACTCCTTACCTCGTATATTTTAGGAAAAAGCCCCAAGCATGCTATCTTCGTCTTATTAGGTTTAAATGGCCATTATGCTATAATTATTTCTCTGGATATATTTTAACTCCACTAATCATTTCCCTTACAGTCACCCTTTCAGATTGTTATGTGACACTGTGGTTACCTACTGCCTCAGCTGAGAAGGTTCGGACCAGAACCATCAGGAACAGCAAAAACCCTGTTTGGAATGAAGCCTTCTGCTATAAGATTGACCGTCGTGTCAAGGTAATGAATATAAATGGTTTTCATAATTTAATGTCTGCAGATAATCAGTAGATTATGCAAAAATAAAATAAACCAATACACATATAGCTGGTTTCCAAGCACTGGAGATGTTAAAGGTTCCTAAAAACCCCCTTGTTGCTTACATCCTCCTTGTGTTGTTCTATTCCTTCTATGGGAAAAATCAAAATCAATTCTCTTCCCCTTTTTCATCTCCCTCCTCCTTTTTCGTTCTCCCCTTAAAACTGGAAGGGTAAAGGAAGAAAACCTAGTCTTGAGATTTTCCTGCTGTATGGACCTATTTGGTAAAGTGGTAACTCCATTATATTCTTAACCTCTCTGTGCAGAATGTGCTGGAGCTAAAGGTCTGTGATGAAGACACAATCACCAGGGATGATGAACTCTGCACCGTTCTCTTTGACATAGATAAACTCACTGTTGGACGTACTGTTCGAGTGAAATTTCAGCTGAATCCACAGGTGAGCAGTGGAGTTGGTGAGAACAGAAGTAAATTATTTCCTTCTGTGTAAATATATACTTTTCAAGGATATAGGAAACATCTATTTAAACAGTATTTTGCTGCTATTGCAAGAAAGACTTAAAATTCCTGTATGAGTGTTCCATGCTAGTTTTTGTTAAGAGGGAATATGTTAAAAATCTAGGACGGAATGAGCTTGAACAAGTTATCCAGAATCTTAATTCTGAATATTTCTTGCATGTATGTTGGCTCCTGGTATGAGTTCTGAATTTTCGGTCCCTTTAAACTGCAGTAATATTAAAGCAGTTGATTGTGGGGTTTTTTTTGGAATTAAAATCTAAAAAATGGTTGTTTTTAGAATAAAAGGCTACATCTGCATGCTTATATAGCATATGGGTTTCAAGAAACTGGTTTTAGCAACTGCTTTTTCAATATCTTAGAATTTAATATCTTCAGTTGACATTACATTCTGAGAATTTTCCTAACTGTCAATCCAAATACATATTTTAAAAATTATAAGTAACTGCTATGATGAAAGACCTGAAGAAAAATAACTAATCTATGTTTCTTTCTTTTTCTTCTCTCTTCAGGCACGTGAGGAGCTAGAGGTGGAGTTCACATTGCAGAACACGTGAGTAGAGTCCTAAATTCTAAGTAAAGTGTTGTCTTCAGTATGAAAATATCCTGAAAAGCTCGTTCATATGATAGTGCTTCTTAAACATAAAGTAGATGATGTTTTCATGCAAGTCTAGTCAAACAGAATTACAGAATTCATATTTCTAGATATACATATCTGACTTGAATACTGCGTGCAGTTCTGGGCTCCCCAGTTTAAAAGGGATGTTGAGCTGCTTGAGAGGGTGCAGAGAAGGGCAACGAGGATGGTGAAGGGACTGGAGGGCAGGCCCTACGAGGAGCGACTACAGGAANTGAGATGTCATTTTAGCTCTCTTTGACTATTCTCTTTTTTGTAATTGAATCAATACACAAGAAAGTATGAGGACTATGACAACATTCAGGATGTTTTCACCCTTATAAGAAATGCCAAGCCTAAATGTCTTAATTTCCCCCTTTCTTTGGGAATCTTTTTAAATCCACAACATTATAAGATGCGTTTATGTAAATCGATCTGTTCAATTCTTCTGTCTGCAGCTGGAGAGCTGTGGTAGAGAAGGGAAATAGATGTCCTGCATAAAGTAAGGAACAAAAATCACTGTGGGAGTCTGAGGACTGAGGAACAAGGAAAAGTGGGGGAGCAGCAGTAACTTCACTTGAAGGCCTTGAAAGCCTTCGGTGGAGTTTGGCTGTTTAGAAGGTGTATTTGTTTCAGGTAATTAGTGCTTGGGAGAAATCTGGAAACCTGTCGCCCTAACTGGAGAGGGAGCCTGTTGTATGGGTATTCTAGTCTGTCCGCAAAATATGCTTCGTGACTCTGGGGAAGTTACTTGAAAGTATTTCTGTTACTGGTCTGATCCATGTTATTGGACCAAAAGTGTTGTTGAGACAACTTTTGAGAGGGGCTGCTACTTCCGGGGTTCTCTCAAGGCATTTGTTCCACTTCAAGAGGCCTAGCAGTGTAATATGTTGGTGGACACTTCGAATAAAGAGTTTATTCCTGACAGCAGCTGAAATAACTTGCTGGTGAGAGGGCAATAGTTCAGTGTTAAGAATGCAGATGGAAAGATCTCACACACAAAAAAGCAGTTCAAGAATCTCTTATTACAACACATGGAGACTCATTAGGATCGATGGTTTGTTGTTTACTGTGCACCAACACTGGCAGAAGCCCCAACAGTATCAAGACAAATGGTGCCTGTCACCCCTCAGGAGAATCATGATATCACTAATAGCAATGACGAAGCTCATATATATTGATACTGGTTGGGACTTCTCAAACAAAAATTACTTTTGGCAGTCTCAAGGAAGAGATTTGAAAAATAATGACATTCATGGTTCATTTGCTACAGCAAGAAGGCATCTGATCTACTTTCTTTGTTCAGAGTATGGTTCCTGAGTGACCAATGTAATACAGTTTTGGCCTGAAGAACTCCACTTACAAAGGGAAGAAATTGCCGCATCATAAATGAACGAATGTGTGTGAGGTCCCAGTAGGACTGACAAAATCTCCTTCCTGTTGGAAGGCAGATAAACTTTCCCCCTACTATCCCTCATTTGCATTTCTTGCATTTGTGTGGTGGTCAATGCTGTTTTGCCTGTCAGTTGAGACCAGAATAAAGGTTGCAGTGCATGTGAATTGATTAAATATTGTGATCCTTGTAGGATATTGAGATGTTGGTTTTTTTCCCCTCAGCATAGGAAAGTGTGATGCTGACAGTAATTAATGAAAGGATTTGTTCACTAAAATTGAAGTCATGGATCACATTAGCTGTGATAAATGAGTGAACCCTGAAAAGCTCTGAAAAACTGAAATAACTGAGAGGGGTCACCAGAAAGCTCTGAACCAACTTGACCTCTCCTATGTTGAACTGGTTTAGCTGATCTTGGCAATTTTTTTGGCACTGTTGGATGGGAGAAGTCTTGACAGAGATTAGAGATAATTGCCAGAGGGAGATAACGAGAAGTGCAACTAACTGTGTGGCATAGTTTCTAAAAATCTTGTGTTGTAATTAGAATATTGAGAATATGCATTTGGGGGGTAAATATGGCAGTTTTTCCTCTGAAATTAATAATTATTCCCATCAGCATTTTTTCTTGATGCTGTTTATTTGTAATTTTTAATGTCTTCCCCGTCTCATTCCAGACTTCACTAATTTTAAAATTTACTACCTTAGCCTGTTCTTTCTTTCCAGAATTTCAGATCAATAATAGGACACAGGAAGTGTAACTCCAGGCCAAAATAGTTTCCTGGGTTGCACCTATGATAGTGGCTTTGCCACTCCTACTTTTGTTTGCCTATATCTTCACTTCAAAGGTTGTGTTTTGTGTTACTTTTATCAAAAAGAGGGCTGTAAAAATTCCCTCATGGTACATTGATGGGCTGTATGAAATTTGTTCCTGCATCCATTCCCATTTTGGTTTTTTTAAATGGAAGAAAACTTTCATTTTGGTAGCTGGGTTTCCACAAATGCAAGATGAATACCCTCTCTAGTTTTGCCTCACTCTTATACCACTCCTGCAGTTCCAGCAGATGCTCACCTCTCTGCTGCAGAGTGGCAGGCAGTGAGAGCCAAATGTTTGACACTAAGAACACAGAGAGGAAAGCATGCTCTTTCCTCCAAGTGCCTTTTCACCAGCAACCAAGCGAAGGGATTGCAAACGCCCGCCCAATGTTTTATGGGCCCATAACACACCCCCACCTGGCCTGAGAGCTGCTGCACTCCAGCAGTAGTGACAGAAAAGGTAAGGTCGTTGTACACAGGTTGTTGACTTGCATACTTTAGTGCTTTTTGTGTTATTTTCTGGTGATTATCAATGGTAACACAGACTTTCTCTCCCCTGTGTTTCCACTGGTAGGGTCCAGCATCAGAATGAGCCTATACGGGTTGCTACAGGGACTGGGTCCCGCTGGACTAGGTGGCTTCGCTCACTCAACATTCCCCTCCCCTCTGACTTCTACTGAGGCCCACCCCCAAATCTGAGGAGCCCCAAAGAAGCTTCTAATGAACTAAAAGGTACTTTGAGTTTCCACGGAGAAGTCTGAGATCCCCGTGGTGATATGCTGTATATGCTGAACTTTTTGGCCTCTTCTTGTCTTTCAGATGTCCCAAGCTGAGGAATTGCATCTCAAACAACTCTTAGAAGAATGAAGGACCACTCTTACATAACTTTTCATCTCAGCTCCCTCTCCCTTTCTTTTCAAATGTGAAAGACAATGTTTAAAACAAAGCCCAATTATCACAGATAAATGTAAATAAGTGTACAAAAAGTTGTATAGAAGTTAAACAGTAATTATTGAAATATGGCAAAGGCACGATTTTTAGAAAATAAAGTATTTTTTTCTTTCTGTAGTTCTGCTGTATTATTTTGAGAAATTCCCCCGTGTTTGCGGATCATGTTAGCCATTGGGTTTGGGCACTGCTGAGGAAACCCTCGAGCTGCCTCTGTCCATCAGGGGTCAAGTGTACTGTTTGTATTTATGTTTGGAGGAGCACTGAAAGCAAAAGTTTGAAGTTGAGAAAGATGACAACCAAAGAACATTTGAGGTTAGGGTAGCTTTCTTTACTGAAACAGTACCATCCCCCATATTTCTTTTGGGTCCTCAGAAGGCTCAGAAAAGCAACCTGCATTATTATGGAAGCTACTAAAAGGAGGGGAGCTGCATCTGACATGAAAGAATTCAAGTTTTGTAGATAAATGTCAAAAAATCCCAATTTTCTTGTGAAATGGAGCACACTAGTCTATTCTAAATGAGCACTGCAATGTAAGAATCTGTGTGACTGTAACTTCTCATAAAATATTGTCCATTTCTTTATAAGTCAGGCATAATCTGAACAGGACAAGGCATCAGTTTGATTTATTCCAATCTGCTTGTGTGTTGGGAAATAGTCCCTGGGCTCACAGAATCCACTGCAGCCTTAGGCACCCCTTCAGGAGACCTTTTGGAAGAAGGATGCTCAAAGTGTTTTTGGCTTTCCCTTCCATAGGTCATAATATGTGCCCAATTCTCGTAGTGGAACTGGAGTCTGCAATAAAAAACCCCCACAAATCTCAAATTGTGATGGAGGAGAGGACATGAGTTTTAGTATGTGTAATGAGGACTGTCTAATAGCAGGTTTGTTGTTAGAGAAATTACCAGCTAGTTGCAAGAAGTGGATGTAATTCAGTGCTTCAAAGATAGGCAAAATATTAAAAGATGTCTGCCAACCTGACTACTTAGAGCTCTTCTGTACCTAGCCCAGTTCTGCTTCTAGCCAGAACTCATTTCCAAAGCTTCAGAGAAAGGTGAGTGCCTTTGTTCCTCTTAAAACATTGTATGGATAAACAGGTTAAAAAGAATAAATTGAAATATCTTTCTTATCCTGTGACCAGCAGAAACTTTGAAATTCAGGATACAAAAGTTGACAGTGCAGTGTGGAGAGTAATTATCAAGTAACAGAGCTGGGCTTTCTTACAGCAGTGGCAGCAGAGGTGACACCCCAACAGAGACATCTAAGCTGTTGGTACTTAATGGCTGAGTTGTCCTGGTTCTTTCCAGGAGCCTTTCAAACTGTTCTGTCTAACAATGTATGTTCTTCCACTGTGTTTGAGGGTTATACCTTGAACTTCTAATTATCAGTCTAATTTTATATTTTGCTTATAGCAGTACCTCAAATAATATTACAATTTACTGGACATTGAGTTCCATGGGGAGACATCTTTACCTGTAGTTTTACCCTCATTTTACTAAGCCATGCAGGATGAGATCTTTTAATATCTATCATGCGGTTTCTTACTTTCCTTGGGGTTTTTTTTGTTTTGTTTTGTTGGAAATGTTTGAGGATAGTGTATAGACTGCCTGTTGTACAGCACTGCAACTATTTGGCTATAAAATAATGATCAAGTGCAAAAATTTGTGTCAGAAAAAGGGCTTGAGTGGTACTTACACCCATTTCCCTGCATGCAGGTAGAAACACTGAGTCTTTCTTGCCCATTCCTGAACAAAGTTCTTTAAGTATTTTAAAATACACTTCTAAAAAAAGATCTTACAAAATTCTTAAGTGTGTAACTGTTTTTTGAGGAGAGGCATTTGCTTGAGTTTTGTTGTTTGTCGTGGTTTTTTAATGGAAAGATTTCCCTGAATGTTCTGCAATGTATTTAGCCAGTTCATACTTTTCTCTTGAAGGAAAATACTAATTTGGAAATGAAAATTTAAGCTATTTATGGGCTTTAAAATTTTGAGTGAATTCTTTGTCATGGGAATTCTTACAAAGGTACTATTGTGTGTTTGTACTGAAAAATCTTCATTTAAAACCAATAACGCAATGTAATTCATCTGATTTTAAAGGAATTGTATTGTCTGGTTTCAGCTGAGATAAAATACGTATATAAACTATAGAATTATATGAGACCTTAGAGTGTAAAATCCATAGCTTGTGAAGTCTGAATAAACAGCTCGTACTCTCTGCAGCAGGTTGTGGAGTAAATGCTCAATCCTTATAAGGGTGCATATGTACATATTTCCTTTGGACTAATACGAGTTTTTGAGAATTTGTACGAATTTACTCTACAATTCAGTAAAAAGATAAATTATACTGTAACCTTTGTGGGATATTGCCTGATTTTTCTGATGGAAAAGTATTCTAGAATATAAAAACTGTTAGGTACAATAGATGAATTCACCTCTGCTTCTATATGTGGAAACACTTCTACACATAGAATAATCTATTAAAAGCTTATGTGTGATTTGCATATCACGTCATAGAGGAAAATACAATTATTTCTGCTGTTACAGTAATTTTTTTTAAGTTTTGGAAATCCAGGCAGTTGTATTAGTTTTTGAAGTACAAAACCTTGGGTAAAGCTGTAATGATCGAAACAAACAAGATGGATTTAACAAAGAGATTTTTCACAGAGAGAGTGATCTCTCATTGGAATGGTCTGCCCAGGGAGGTGGTGGAGTCGCCATCCCTGGAGGTGTTTAAGGGAAGACTTGATGAGGTGCTCAGTGACATGGTCTAGATGTTGGGAGGCTTGGATGGATGGAGCGTAGTGCCTGATCACTGGGAGGGGTGTGCACTTGGGAGTTGGACTAGATGATCCTGTGGGTCCCTTCCAACTGGGAATAACCTGTGAACCTGTGAACTTCCAGCTGTCCTTAAACTCAGTGTGTCACAGTATTCATTGCATGGTTTACTAAAGCAAATGTAAAAGACTACAGGAGTAAAAATCCAGCTTCGTGTTCTACAATGAGTAGATGTTAAAATTTGCAGTTCAGGTCACCACCTCATCTTAAGCTTTAAAGTATTTTTGAGTGAGCATATTAAGTGAGAAATATGAAAGATGTAATGTATTAACTCATGGACTTAAATAATTGTCTGAGTTGTCATACCCCTGACATTGTATTTTCTGTTTTCTTTTTCAGTCTGGACTATCCTGATGGCATTATTACTAATGGAGTACTAGTGGTAATATATATTTTTTACAATCTTTCTTGTATGCATAACAAAAGTTGATATTTCTAACTCTGGAAATTTTGATCTGTATCCCAAAGCCAGTACCTCTACCTACTTTCTTCTACAAACTATAGGCCCAGAACTACCAGGAGTTAAAGAAAGTGATACAATGCTGGTAAACATAGTCCCATATCTTAATAAGCATATTATTTTGAATACAGCTCCTCTTCTTTACTTAACTGCCTCTTCAAGTTCAAGCAGCTGTTCCTCTTGAATTTCAAGTTTAGAAAAAAATACCATATCACTATTGCCCTCATGTTATCTGCAGACATAGCAATAGATATGATTGTGTTGCTCATTGATCAACCACAGGGGTTGTTTGAGAAACAGTATGAATCACTTGCAATAACATTTACACTTCTCTCAATCATCTCTCTTGCTTACAGGCACGTGAGGTTTCCTGTTTGGAGGTTAGAGTGGATATGGGGAAGGTGAACCAGCAATCCACAAGTGAGGTTATTGCTTCATTTAACCTATTGTTTTTGTGTTGTGATTAAGTCATTATAACAGATGTTGAAAAATAGATAATATGTTGTACACGTTACTCTAGCTGTGTCACACAGCACCTGGTTTTGGCATGCCTTACCTTGCAGAAAGATTGTATTAGTCAAAATTCTAGTTATTCGAGTTTTTAGTTATGAGGTAAATCTTAAATGGATGCAAACACAGAGCCACATTGAAAAACTTGGAAAAATTATGTTAGTTCTCTTTGTTTAATGAATTTTTCTAACCAAGTTGGATGGTCTTTTAAAATTATCTAATAATTAAATTAATATATAAAAATCTTATCCTCTATGTTTGATTTAGGTTTGAGTATGTACAAAGTTCATGGATATTTAGGGTTGAGAAAGAGGCTTTTTTAAAAACAAAATTTATTTTAGCAAAAATTATTTTTAGAAATTAATACAATTTATTATTAATAAATTTGTAATGTAACACATAACAATTAATATATTTTTATAAATTAACAAAATTATTTTGGCAAAACTAATAAACTGAAGCTCTTAAAACTTACATATAAAGTGGTATCAAAGGGATCTGTCCAAAATGGAGGAAAATACTCCGCCACCATACAATCACCAAAATAGGACTTTGTCCGTAGAATGTAGCTTTAACAACTATCTCTGTGTAAATGTAAAGAAACACAGCCTTTGGGTTGACAGGTAGTTTCAAATTTGGTGACATGAGAGCACATGCCAAGTAGTGTGCTTGATTTTTGAGTCTGTAGAATAATTTGATTATTGTAGTCTTAATATAATAAAATGTACACCATGAACCAGAACAGATGGACTTCAGAAAAGGGGAGCTTTAATCTTAATGTTAGGAAGCGTTTTTTCACAGAGAGAGTAATTGCGTATTGGAATGGGCTGCCCAGGGAGGTGGTGGGGTCGCCATCCCTGGAGGTGTTTAAGAGAAGGCTGGACGAGGAGCTTAGTGACATGGTCTAGCCGGGGGGTGTAGGGCTGGATGACCCTGGGCCCCTTCCGGCTCGGAGTGGCCTGCTAGACTGTGAGGGATCTAGGTTGGTGTTTTGCTCTGGGATGTGCTCTCGGTCTCTGTACGGGTGTTAGGTGGTGAGTTGGACTAGATGATCCTTGTGGGTCCCTTCCAACTCATAATATTCTGTGATTCTGTGATTCTGTGAAATGACTCTCATATTTAACATGAATAATCCAAAATGCCTTTAAATTGACACACTTTTAAATCTGAATCTTGTTTTTATTTATTCATGGAAAGCACCTGCCAAATAGAAGGCTATACTATTTAACAGAACTGATTTCTGTATATTGATGACTTACACATCTTCACCAAGATGTGTATTTTGTATCAGTTTTCAGTCTGTTTCAGCCACTCAGTCTACTTCTTCATCATTGTGTAAGGAAAATAAGACAAAAAGTGTGCAGAGTAGAAGTGAATTGTGGGGTTTTTGTTCTGATTTTTGTTTGTTTGGGGTTTTGTTTGTGGTTTTATTTGGGGGTTTTGTTTGTTTGGTTTTAATTAATTACGTGTGTTTACTTAGAATAATTAAAATTCTCTTGGTTACCTGCCTCTCTGTTTAGACCAGGAGCTTATATTTACAGTGAAAGGATCACATGAAGGAAGCCAGAAGATTTTGCTGGACTCTGGCCCCAGCCTTCATATCATCATATTTCACTGTATCATAAATGACCAGACAAGAATGGATATCATATTACCAGAAGAGGTAAATTCTCCTTCTGTTGGTTAGTATTTTAATCTCAATGAAATTAGAACAAGAAATTAATACAGCTAGTGAACTGAACTAACCCTCTTAGTAGGAATAGTTCTAGAGATGACAAACCTTTCCTGTGTGCATACACAACTGCTTTTTACATTTTTTCAGCTGTCTGATGGAAATGAAACAGAGAAGCCTAGGGTCCTTTCTTTCCCTCTAAATTCACTTCCTTTGCAGAAGGAAATTATACTGGAAGAGGTGAGTACTGTGAACATTTTGAAATACATATTTTTAAAATGTGCTTTATATTGTCCTGCTAGAAATAAAGCTACCAAGTAAATAAATTCACTGTGCAAAATTGCACAGCTATCTATTGTGAATGTTGAAAAAAAAAAAGATTTTCATATTCACTTTAAAGGAAGCAGGTGTTAACAATAATTTTACCAATATGAAAATCATTTGAAAACTGCATCCAACATTAGAATTAAGTAGTTTCAAGAAGCAAAAGTGGCTATCATGTGCACATGCATTAAAAAAAAAAATGTTATTGAAGTAATTTTGGAATGGTTAATAACAAAAAAAAAAGATGATATAAACTCAATTCAGATTTTTTATTTATCTATTTTATTTATCTAAATATTGATATTGGAAGTGCTTTTGTATGCCTTTTTTAATTTCAGTTTGATAAGGTAACTTACCTTTGATAAGTAGGTAACTTATCTCATTCTTGCTGCGCCTTCTAAGTGTGCACAGTGGAAACTGGTGTAACGTGCAGACTTGTGGCACACTAGCTGCCCCAAACACACAGGTTTGTCAGAGAAGAGAAAATTTGCCTTATGATTTATTTGAGAACCTCCTCTCTTAGTCACTGAGCATTGCCTGACTTCAAAGGAAAGAACTGTTTTAAAATTTAGTAGTAATTATCTTTACTTTCTTGATTTCTAGGATAATTCATTTCACTTGTGCTTGACAGCAAGGAAATGGTAAGATAGCCTCTTTTTGTCCTATCATCCAGGACTACTGTAAACTAGTTATGTAGGTTTTTTCTATGATAGGTGGGGAGATGAAAACATACCGCTTGAGTGCTTTGTCCTGTGCTCATGTGGTGCCTGAGGTAAGTGCAAGTCTGCTATAGTTACAGGATTGTGCAGTTTAACATGAATTTGTGAGCCATCATGGGTTTCCTTAGAATACATCAATTTGTTTTATGACTATGATTGTTAGAACACGAGTACTACTCACATATTAATTTTATTTCCCCTTCATACCAACATTCAGATCTGCATAGTAACTGAAATAAACTGTCCATCTTTAGCTTTGCAAAATCACTAAAGCAAACATAGCCTGACTCCTGGCTCCTGTCCCTTCTCCTTCTTCACCAAGAAGAATGGGAGCTGAGATCTGACCAACTGCACCTCTGCCAATTTGCAGGGAGCGAATTTACCAGTGATAGGTAAAATAGAAGACAATAATGAGCTTTGGTAAAACTGAAAACTTTATATGGTTCACAGCATCCCCACTATCGGGTGATATGCAGAAGGGAACAAGGTGAATTTTCGCAGCATGGGAGCACTTTGTGTGAAGGGAGAGCTACCTGTTCAACCTCACCCCATGACAAAACATACTGAAATGTAAATCTAACAGACATATATTTATATAGACAGCGAGAGACATTTTAATCTATAGCTAAAAGAGTTGGTTTGGTGGGGTAAATAATTAGAGATTATTCTGTTTTCAAAATTACAGCATGTGATAAACCAAATCTGCGGGAGAAGAGAGGTTAGGAGCATTAATCCTTGAAACATTCAAATCTGTGAAATATTGGTGAAAGTAATGTTCAAGACAGAGTTTGCAGCCACCAGAGCATGATGTGACCCAGAAGATTTGGTCAATATTTAGAGCTCATCTCAGTAACAGAAGTATTTACATTGTTCAAGGCACATAACATTAGCTGCTGTTTGATGGGGTTTGCACTGTTTTTCTGACTTCTTTTGCTTGTGCTTCGCATTTCTCAAGGTACAAAATTCCATGTGTCTGTACATGTGGGGAAAAAAAGAGAGATGGATATTCTTGTATGTTTTCAGGATGAAGCTTGCAAATGCTTATCTAGGAATATGTTCAGGACACAGGTGAAAGCCTGGATTTCCCAAGACAGAGGATGAGCCGTGGGTGATGTTTGCTCTGCAGTTCAAGCTCCATCATATATTTGATTAGGACCATCACTTGAAATACTGTTAATGATCTGTCAAAGCCTGAGAGCAAGTGATGATGGCATCACTTGAATTTTTCAGGATGTCAGAGTGACAAACACGAATGGATAAAAAAAAAGCTTCTGAAATTATCCCTTTTGGTGATCTTTCCTTAACTTATGTGACTTGCCTTTACATCCATGTTCACAAGAAATCTAAAGTACCTTGGAAACTCCACCCTCAGTGCTACTCCTTACTGGCAATAGAAATTCTTGTTTTTCTTTTCTTGATCTATATGCAGACTTGGAAATAACTTGCTTTTCAGATGATTTATATTCTGCCCTACAGAACTCGAAATCAGCTATAAATGACATGTGCATTGATTTGTCCCATTGTCTATTCCAGCTCAGGGGACCTGGATGTGCGCTTGGGGTTTAGCCTGTGCATGGAAGAGCAGGACTTTCTTCGGAAAAGGAAGAAATACGTTGCTGCTGCTCTGAAAAAGATTCTTAATTTAGAGGAGGATCTGAAAGAGCATGAGGCAAGCCAATATAGTCCCTGGTAGTAACTCCTCTCTGGGGATCAGGGCCTGGCTCTCGAATCCAAAGCAGAAATAAAAACCCATCTTAATTGATCATGCTATTGTTGGCCAGGTCTAGCCACCCAGGTCAAGGGATGAGCAAGAGGAGCATGACCACTTAATGCAGCAGAACAGGGGAGGCAGGACAATGTCTTTACAGGCCCAAATACTTCTCAATAGTGCCTCAATTCAGCCCATTCCTGATAATTTTTCGTATTGCTCATGGGTCTCAGGACGAAAATTTACAGTGGACAGACATGGAACAGCTTGGGGATGCTGCCTGGGAGTGAGTGTGCCTTATGTCACTGACAGACAAAGTGGTGGGCATGGCACATATAAGGGGTTTTAACAGGAAGAAGCAAAAATTTTCACATGGACATCTGAATAAAAATTCTTGTGGTGGTTTCTGCGGCAGAAGAGGTGTATTTTGGGGAAAACCAACTGAATAGAACCATCAAGCTGAAAGAGTGAATCCTATAGCATCATTGAATTGTAGATGAAATAGCTTATAAGTTTAGCTGTATCATGTTGCCCCTGCTCCTGCCTCTGTAATTGAGTCACATGTTTTGTAACTGCTTATGCCTAGCTGGGTGGCTGACAATCAGAAAAGTAAACATAACAGCACTAAGAATACTCTTTAGCTTTTTAGGAAAAACGCCCTTTACCTTGTTAAAAGACTTACATTTGAACTGAAAAAAAAAAAAAATTAAAGTTTTAATTCATAACAAAAAAGCTAGGAAATGTAAAACCTAGAACATAATTTTTAGAATTTATTCCATTTTCAGTTAAGATCGTTAGATTTTTCCTCATTTCCTAGATTTAATCTCCTAAGGAGTTTAGAGTAAGAAGAACATCTATTTTGTGGGTTTTCTGTGTTTTTGGTTATTTTAGAATGGGAGAATTATTTTCTTCTTTCTCTATTAATAGACTTTGAGATAACAGATTCTTTTATGAAATTAGAAGAGAACACTTGAAAGGTATAAATAAACATTATCCATAGGGCATGTGAGCGTCCACACAACTCTAGATGCTAACGGAAGAAAAGGGTGTACTAGATCAGGAGAAGATTAGGAGAAAAATAGTCTGTCTCTTCAATTACACTTAGACCATGGAGGAGGGAAACCCTATGAATGCCTGTGTTTCAGGACATACAGTAATTAGTGGCCTGTGGACCGGAAGGCTTAGGCTATTGTATGGCTTGGCTGATTACAGGATGCTGTGCATTCTTCTGCAACACTAGTCATTGTTAGACACAGAATCATGGATCCCTAATCTGCTCCAGCGTGGTAAATCCTGTATTTTCTATGACAGCTTCTAATAATACACTTTGAGAAAAATTCCAGGGTGATGAAGTTGATTTCCATTTCTGTTTTAAGTAAACACCCTCCCGTACACCCCGTCTGGGTGGGTAAAACATAAGCCCTCCCTCTCACATCAGTCAGATGGTGGCAAAGAGAAGTCTTACAACAATCACACCCTTTTCATATGATGTAGCATCACTTTTTCTATCAATGCCTACAACCTGTTATCTGATTTCCACAGTAAGGATTGTTTGTCCCTAATACACGCATGGTTTTCGCTGCTCCTTCTGCCTTTCTGTGTTGAGCAGGTGCCAGTGGTGGCCATTACGACAACAGGAGGAGGAACAAGATCACTCACTGCGATGTATGGCAGCCTGCTGGGTCTGCAGAAACTCAACCTGTTAGACTGCATTTCCTACATTGGTGGTTTATCGGGTACCACATGGTGAGAATGACCCAAAAAAGGTTTATGTTTTCTCTGTTCAATACTGTTAACTCTTTACAGAACACCATTAACTTACATGGCACTTAGCAGAGCAAAACCATTTCTAGTCTGACAGAATATTCTGAGTTGGAAGGGACCCACAAGGATCATCGAGTCCAACTCTTAAACAGCACCACTGCCTCCCTGGCAGGAATAGAACCCCCAGTCCCCAGCATGAGAGGCGGGGACACTCACCACTGTGAGTGTCTCCCCAGAACCTCCTCTCTGTCCACCTGGAACAAAGAAACAAAATATACTGATTAAAAGATCAATAATCACATTCATGAGCTGCTTTTATCACCACATTGACTTAGCCTATGCCTGATATTTTCATATAAATGTTCATATAAATGTATAAATGTTTCATATAAATGTATAAATATTCCCTTTTCATATTTTATCAATTATTCCTTAGACTAAATGTAACAAATTTGTCCTTAGACTGGAAATTGAAGAAAGATGAGAAGAATATATGCCTGCCATTTGCTGATTATTCTTACTTCCATTTTGGATTTACAGTGCACCTCCCTCTGGTGAAAGCTGTATTTGGGGCTAGAGAAATTAATACTGTCACAAAAAGTCCACCAAGTGACATCAAGTTACTGACCTTGACAACTATGGTTGCTCATTGTAAAGTGCTCTCTTCTCCTAGTGGACATACAGCTGATGATGTCATACTTAAAATAACTAAAGTATTTAAAGAAGTAGATTCTAGATATCTTCTGTCGTTTATGCCTCTTTGGAAGTGGACATTTTTTTTCACCTAATCGTGTGTCAGCCCTTTGTAGAAGTCCAAACCTTTATGGTAGGTTTTTCTAAGTGTTTGCCAAAATTCTTTTACCTTCACTGCTTGTATGTGATCTGAATGTATCTGTCTGTGTTACTATTTCAAGGAGACAAGTAAGAATGGCCATACAGGGACATACCTAAAAACTTCCCAGTTTTCTCGCTGGTACAAGCAATTAGCAGATGCATGGCACCAAATGTAGGATTAGAGCAAACTAGCAGTGACTGCTCCTTAGAATACTCCCCACCTTCCAATAAATGGATTTCATGAAGACTCGTAGGGCCTTTCTATTTAACAGCCCTGGTTTTTTTTTTTCTCTCCCTTGAATTTAAAGATTATTTTTGAGCACCCAGAAACTTTTATCATCACCAAACCAGGAAAGCTTGGTGGTTTTACTTGCTCTTGAAATAGGAGCATTTTAAATTTGTTTATTTTTCAGTTGTGACTTCCACAAGAATTAAGAAACAAGCAAACAGGTTGCACAAAAGTTTTCTGAAGACAAACCACAACATTACTCCTCTTTCATTATTTTCTTCTAATATTTCTTTAGGACCATGGCAAACTTATATGAAGATGCTAATTGGTCACAAAAATATCTGGAAGATGCAATCAAGGATGCTCGCAAGCATGTAACCAAATCCAAGATCTGCTGTTTTTCTTTGGACTGTCTGAAGTACTATTATAATGACCTGATGGAGAGGACTAAAGAAGGACATAACACTTCCTTCATCGATCTTTGGGGGCTTGTCATTGAATCCATGCTCCATGATAAGGTATTACGTACTCCCTTTTTCCACAAACCTGCTGAACTTCTATAGCTACAATGGAAAAGAAGATACATGCTGGGATGCCAGCCAGTACTATTAGTGCAAATAATTAGTTTAGTAGTTGATTAAATATTATATATTCAAATCTATTATTAAAACACTACTCTTGATTTAAAGAGAGATTGACCTTGAACTGAGGGAGCCATGGCATAGCAGTTAAAAGTGCTCTTTCTCTTTAAAGAGGGAAGATTCTTGAAAAAATATTTTGAATGGTAAACAAATAACTTTGGAGATTAAATATTCTGACTAGAAGAGGCACTTAAAAAATGCAATAATTTGCTTCTCTAGCATAAAAGAAAATAAAACATGTATTTACAGAGTGACCCAACATGTGACATATGGAAATGATTTGATAGCAGGAAGAACCATTCTATAAATATGATACACTGTATAAAGTTTTAAGAAACAACAACAGAAATTTTGTTTTGTTAAAAGTAGTACATCTTAAATAGTTTTTTTCTGGTTTATAATATGATGTTTAAAATTGTCATGTGCAATACGCTATATTCCTCCATATGCATATGCTTGCAAAATATCTTAAAATACGATAAATTCTTTACTAAGGTCCAGTTGAGGAGAGAACCTTACCTTTCACTTGGCTGCATAATTTTTCCTGTCACTTTTTTTCTTCTTGCTGAATCTAAAATCAGCCTTTCTGCATATTTCAAAATCTGAGAACCTATACAGGATGTAGCTGCTTCTTATGGCACACTTACCAGGTTTGGAATATCCCATGGCAGATATTTAGGAAAAATTCAGTTTGCTGGGAATGGGAATGGGAAACCTGGATAAAGCTGATAATTCACATTATATTATTTCAAGTGTAAGTTGTTTTACACCGTGTTCTCTTAACCATTTTTAATGAAAATCAGAAAGATGAGCACAGACTCTCAGACCAACGGCAAGCAGTGGATAATGGTCAGAACCCACTGCCCATCTATGTGGCCATCAACCTCAAGAGCAACTATAGTGCCCAGGCATTCAGAGGTAATGGTTATAATTTTGATTTCTTAACAAATTTATAATTTAAGTAATCCAAACTAAGATAATATGCATGTAATAAGCATTAATAATACAATAGTCCTTTCATTCTAATAGAAAAAACCCCCAACCCATACAACCAACTATTAAAATTTCACGTAATAGTGACTAAAAAAAAATCCAAACCTGCTTAGTGCTTAGCATTTGAGACCTTTATGTTTTCAGAAGTGAAAACACAGTTATACCGCAGAAGATGTCAAAGTCACAATTTATCCTGTTGCAAAAGTCTTGTAATGAAACAAATTCTTATGATGGTTCCAGATGGACTTATTTTGCACAGCTAAAGGGAAAACTTTGAATTTTTGCTTCCAGTGTCAGGAAAACCACTATCTCCTCACAGTGTTTTTTAAATATGAGCACCTAAGTACATGATACCACGTGAATGTTAAGCTCTCTGCCACTAGAGCCCTAAAGAGAACAAGTTATAAATAAGCAATACGAACTTTTGGGTAAGATTAGTTGCACTAGGGGAATGTTTGTTGTTTCATTGAGACCAAGGCTTTTCTGCTGGAGTTCGCTATATCACAGCCTGGGACTACTCTCCCATGATATGAAAGGATCTTACGGCATCAGTACTGCAGGGAATATAGATACAGCTGTAAGTGGTGAATGACATATTAAGAACCAGCCTGTGTCTTCCTCTTGACTTTGGACATAACAATCCCATGCACAGATATTGGCTGGGGGAGGAGTGGCTGGAGAGTGGTGAAATGGGGGGGGATTTAGGAGTAATGGTTGACAGAAAACTTAATATGAGCCAGCGGTGTGCCCAGGTGGCTAAGAGGGCCAATAGCATCCTGGCCTGTATCAGGAACAGTGTGGCCAGTAGGACTAGGGAAGTTGTCCTTTCCCTGTACTCGGCACTGGTCAGACCACATCTTGAGTCCTGTGTGCAGTTCTGGGCTCCCCAGTTTAAGAAAGATGTTGAATTTCTTGAAAGAGTCCAGAGAAGGGTGACAAAGATGGTGAAGGGACTGGAGAGTAAGCCCTATGGGGAGCAACTGAGGGAGCTGGGGTGGCTCAATTTAGAGAGGACAAGGCTCAGAGGTGACCTCATTGCTGTTTACAACTACCTGAACAGAGGTTGAAGTCGGGGGTTATGCAGATCTCTTCTCTCAGGCTGCCAGCACCAGAACAAGAGGACATGGCCTTAAGCTATGCCGGGAAGGTTTAGGCTAGATGTTAGGAAGAGACTTTTCACAGAGAGAGTGATCTCTCAGTGGAATGCTCTGCCCAGGGAAGTGGAGGAGTTGCCATCCCTGGAGGTGCTTAAGGAAAGGCTGTATGAGGAACTCAGTAACACGGTCTAGACAATGGGATGATGTCATGAGGAATTAGGTTAAAAAAAAAAAAAGAGTCTGAGATTAGCTCAGATGGTTAAAGCATGATGCTAACAACACCATGGGTATGGATGCAATCCCTGTATGGGCCATTCACTTAGGAGTTGGACTCAATGATACTTGTGGGTCCCTTCCAACTTGGAATATTCAGTGATTCTGTGATTATTTGCTTTCTAGTATTTATCTGTTTAGTGATATCTTACATATTATTGCTTCTTCATGGTTTGGCTGGTGTTCATAGAGTGGCTGGAGTTCACTCCTTACGAAGTTGGCTTCCTGAAATATGGGGCATCTATTCGCGCAGAACATTTTGGAAGTGAATTCTTCATGGGAAGGATGGTAAAGAAGCTCTCAGAGACTCGGATCTGCTATATGCAAGGTGACTACTGTCTAGGGGGAAAGGTGGTCCACTTGAGAGGTACCTGGCGTGACTGAGTGCATGGTTTGTGGTGGACAGCACTGGGAAGACACCAACAAACAGGTTGAGCAGGTGTGAGTTTACATTAGTAGGCACATACTTAGGAAATATGCCCACAAATGTATCCATTTGGAAAGAAAGGAAGTATCTAAGGGGAAAAAACTGAAGGTATGTATCAATTAATTGATTAACTGAAGGTATGTATCAATTAAAATTCTTCCAAGGCTACTCCATCAGTCAGCTTCTGTTCACTCTTTCGCATTACAGGCATGTGGAGTAGTATATTTTCCATAGATGTGATGTATGTCTGGAATTTGGCTGCTGATTCAGAGGACTTTTGGTGCAGATGGACCAGAGACAGAGTAAAAGATATTGGTGAGATTTATTTTTTTTACCACCAGTATATATTGTTTATATTCTGTGAATATGTCTACTTCTTAAAGAAATCCTGTCAAAGTCAGAAAAAAATCAGGAAAACAAAGCAGAGGTATCAACAGAGAATATTTTTCTGGCTGTATTAGAACTAAATTTTGCTTCTTTGGCAGAGCTGTACATTTATCTAAAGGTCATTTAGACATAAAAAAAATCTCCAGCAGACATTTAGATGTCATGCTGTATTAAGAACACATTTTAAGATTGTTAAATTAGGATATGTTCCTCCTTGACCACTATTAATGTGTGTAGAGAAAACAAGTCTTGCAGAGGGCTGTTTTCTCAACAAAACTGCCCATAGAGAAAGGTCACTCCTGCTGTTTATTGCATAGGGGACCTGAAGTGACTGGTCTGCTTACTTAGCTGATGTTGCAGCTGGGTGATACTCACATTCTGAAGGTGTCCTATTCAAAGGCCAGTGCTGTCCTTCTGTATGTTTTGGGACTCATCTCTCCCCTCCATCACACACTACAACAGAAGTGGGCATCATTTGAGGAAGCCTAGAGTGGGAGGTGGTGCTTACTATCTGGCAGCCAGCTGCCTGCAGGTATCTGTCATTCAATTCACTGTCTAATGCTGAGTTTTATTTGGTAGCATAGACCTTAAGGGCTTATAGCTATATTTGATTGACCTTTGGAGCGGGGGTATGGTGATAACTGTTGTTATTAGTCACACAATTTAAAAAAATATTTATAATTTCAGAAAAGTGTCCTAAACTTAAAACTTCTTTCCACCTTGCAGCAGAAGAACCGTTTCTGTCTGTGAATCCCTATGAAGTGGACACATGTCTATTCACTCCCTCAAGCATCCTCTCCTCTGCTCTGCGAGATGTCTTAACAGGACGCCCAACTATTGCAGAGTATCCCAATTTTATCAGAGGCTTCCAGTTGCATAACAAGTACTTGGAGAGTGAAGGATTTTCTACCTGGAAAGGCACAGTAACACAGTATATTTTTAAGTAATATTCTAAGGAGGTTTATGTTTCAGAATACATTTCAGTTTTCCAACAAACAGGAAGAGACAAGACTGACTTCTTCTGACATTCCACTTCTCCCTCTTGCAATTGAAAAACGTGGAAGCTAGATTTGAATAGCATTTCACTTCTGGGGGTGGGGTGCGGAAGGATGAAATAGTATCTAATTGTTTGGTGATTGTGCTCCTGTAGACAAGGTGAGCTTAGCCTAAGAATGCAGGAGAGATCTCCCCTTTAGGCCCAAAGCAGCCTGTGGTGCCCAGGAAGGAAAGAAGGAAGGAAGGAAGGAGGAAAAACGCAATAAATAGTGTGTCACTCTTGTAAAGCAGTGCTGCTAGAGTCAAAAGAAGATGGGGCAAATTCTCCACTCCTCCTTCTTTAACTTCCTTCAGAGCAGCCGTAAATCTTGCGTGTTAACTGCTGTAATGAGAAATATTTGTGTTTCAGACACAGTGATTGACTCCTTCCCAAATAAATTGATGGAAACAGCAGACAGTGAACTCTCCCTGGTGGATACAGGCTTTTTCATTAACACCAGCTACCCACCACTTTTGCGGTCAAAGAGGGAGGTTGACGTCATTCTGCATTTGAATTACAGTGGAGGGTCTCAGACACTGGTAAGAAAATACCTGAGATCTTCATGGTCTTTTGGTCTCTAGCACCCATCAGATAAAACACCTAACTTTTCAGTACTGGAATAGAAACTAGATAATTAATATCTGATTTATTAGTTAGATCATTAAGTGACTTAGTGATTAAGAAATAAATTAGAAGACAGTGATGGATTATAAGCATTTTAAAATCATCAAGAGCTTCATTGTGGTGGATCCAAGAGTTTAAAAGAGCTGACTAAGGAGTGTTCTAAGATACTAGTTTTGGTTATCCTTGTACTGAAAAAGTTACAAAGGCAATAGAAAGTCCTGACAATATTTGAACAATTTAAATGAGGAAACCTATGTCTTGGCCTCTTTATCTCCTATCAGTCTTAGGGAAATGTACTGTTTGATGCCAGACTTGATTAATAATTAAAAATAATACAGTTAATAGTGCATATATAGTGACAAAAATACAAAAATAAATGTAAGTTTATAGTAAATATAGCAGTTAAATTGTATTTTCAAGAGTTCATAAGGTATGTTAAGTGTATTTGTTAATAGGGAGTCATTATCAAGCAATCACCAATTATGCAGAGGACAGAAAGATTGGGGAAGTGGTCAATAATGAAGAAGTCAAGACGATGCAGAATAATCTGGACTGATATGTTTCTTATCCATTTTTGAAATTTCTTTGCCTTTCCCTTCTGAACTAGTTTCATTGGAATGATAAAGTTAATCTTGTGCCTTTTGGCTTCATTTTCAATTTCAAAGAAAATAGCTGTTTTCTTATTTTTTCTAAAGAAATGTGAAAAATAAGATAAGCTGCAATGTCTAGTGAGGATATGGCTATTTCCATTTGAAAATTAACATCTTCCCAGAGAAAGATTCAAACCTTAGAATATTCCTGTTAGCTGCTGGAGTTTGAAATACTTGGGTCGCTGAACCAGTTTTGATTCTTTATATTAATTTATTTGTTTTATTCATTCATCCAGCCTCTGGATCAGATCGCAAAATACTTCTCGGGCCAAGGAATTCCATTTCCCAAAATTGAAATTAGTGAGGAAGACAGGGAAAACTTGAAGGAGTGTTATGTATTTGAAGATACTGACAGTTCACAAGCTCCAACAGTACTTTTTTTCCCTCTTGTAAATGACACCTTCAAGAAATACAAAGCTCCTGGTGAGTCATCTGTGGTAGCAATTTTAATAAAAAGTAATTTTCCTATTGAATCTTTGACCTTTCCAATGCCAACATCATCAATCTCATTACTATAAAAACCAAACTGGTCTGTGCCAGTATCTCTGAGCAATACGAGCTCCAGAAGCTTCTCTTAATATATTTGAGATTAATATAGGCATTTGTTTCACAGAACTACTAGAGAGACTAGGAAGGTAACCCCCCAAAGTATGTATACCATGGATGGCAGGTCCTCAACACAAGATATTTTACTCTACAGACATGGACTTGTTATGCACCGCTGCTTGCAAACAAAGATGAGGCAAAACCTTCATCTATGAAGGTTTCATCTATGAAACTGATTCATCTATGTTTTGTTCACATATTTAGAAGTAACCTCCCAGATTGAGAACAAAGTGGGCAAAGACCTTCGATTTTAATTTGAATTAGGTCCTCTATCTGAGAGCAATAATTTCTCCTGAACTTTCAGGAGAGGGTTGCTGTTTTATCCAGTATAGGAGTATCTTGTTTCTCTTTTGCTCATGCTTTTTCAGTTTGGGTAATAAAGATACATTGTCCAGCTTGTGGTCTAACATTGCTACTGCCTGTGTTCTAATTCCCAGTTGTCTGGGTGACGACAAATGAAGTATAATTGTATTTGGATAGAGGCTTGATGCAGGCGCTAAAGAATACAGTGCTATTAAGTTACTTTTACATCACTCTGGCAAATTATATTTTTCCTTTCAAATCTTCCTTTTCTAACTATAATTATGTAAATGATTGATAGGAGCCACAAACTTATTAATGCATCTCCTTGTGGTTTGTTTCTTAGGTGAGGAAAGGAGTCCTGAAGAGATGGCTGGAGGAAAAGTTGATGTCTCCAGCATCCTATCCCCATTTACGACAAGAGAGGTGTGTTTCAGTGAAGAGAATTTCGACAAACTGGTGAAACTGACTGATTATAATGTCCTGAATAACGAGAAGTTGATTATTCAGGCCTTGCGCTTGGCAGTGGCTCGGAGGAAGCAGCAGAAGTATTAGCCACCATTCACTGGCTTCAACCTTCGATGTGATATTTCTTGGGTTGTCTACAGTTTGGTTAGATCAAGAAGTTTGATGCTTGCCAGTTATACTTGCAGTAGAAGTCGTGTCATTCTATGGACATGCTGGACTCCACCCTATTTACATGGCTGTGCAGACAGATTGGAATTTAATCCAAAATAAACTTCAAAGCAGCAAATTTGTTTTTCTTTTTTTTTTACCTTGTTGCTTAATGAATTCTTGCGTATTGTCCATATAAATTATTATAATATTGTTTAAGATGATAATTAAATACATGCCACATCAAAATGTGAATCAAAACAGTATTTATATGGTGGGTTTTCTGTTTGGCAGATCAGCAATCCCTGGAATTTCTCTGGTAGATAACTAATTAATTTTGCTGGTCTTGATTATCTTAATTATTGAAGGTTGCCCACTCTGATTTGATTGTCTGTCCACTATGAGATTTTTATGTAACTGCCTTTCTTCACAAATCTTTGAAAGTAAGTTTCTTAAGTTACTATCACTGTTGTAAAAATCTATACAGTTTTCACCACCAATAAAAAATACTGCTGAATTATGTTGTCTTTGTTTCAGTAGATCAAGCAAGTCCTTTCTGAGCTACTATTCACAGAACCACTTACATTCACTTATGTTCTGAGTAGTAGACATATTGTCCAACTTTACTTCAATTTTCTCTTGGAGTTTCTGCTGACTGTTCTGTCTCACTCATCTTTACCTGCCTTGACTGTTCCTGAAGGATGACCTTGGGCTTTCTTCCAGTGTTGCATAAGATGGGAAGTGGCTGTTAGCTATTTGCATAGAATAGGGCAATGTGAGAAAGCTGTCTGATATTCCTTCCAGGTGTAATTTCTACACCTGTTCAACGCTCATGAGCAAATGGTCTTTGCAAGGATTGTCCTGAGAAAGTGATTTCTCATCATCAAAAATCCTACAGGTCCTGTGGCGGAAGATAGACTCTTATAGCTCTGCAAAAGCTCAGTCTTTCACAGTAGCAGCCGTGCCCGGTGGAGCTGTGATTCATGAAGACATTAGTTAGAGCATCTCCACAAATGTTTTGGATTATCTTCCTTTTTTGTAAAGAAAGACTCCCACTGTTGCAATGGGCTTCAGACAGTCACCAGGGCAGAATTAGGGTTGAGACCAGGAGAGTCTTGACTATGCTCAGAAGTGAGAAATTTGTTTTTATGAAATGAACTTCTAGGTAATAGATGAGACACAAAGATTCCTTTCTATGGAAAAAAACCCTGCTGGTGATCCCTCTTAGAGCAAACTGGCTGGAGGAGGAGAAATGGACAATGTTTTACTTAGAAAAATACTTAGAAGTAGGTTGTGTTCATAGTCCTGATAAACTTGAAAGGGCATGGAGTAAGCCTGTTTTTAGGTACAGTGTTGTATGTTTAAATCTAGATTATTATCCCTCCATGTGTGAGGCAGCTATAATTAATTATGTGGTTTAGCTCCAATACACTAGAATATCAACTCATGGGATCCCTTTGAGTCCTTTCTAGAGATACCTTTGGATTTACTGTCATGGTTTCCAAGACCTTTTGGTTGGAAATGGAACACAGCAGGATGGGGAGAATGTTTCAGTCTGTCTTCCAGGTAAACTTACTGAACAACAAGATGTAAAAAGACAGGTAAGTGCATTATGCAGCCTGATCCTGATTAACATTGCTTTCCATTGTGTCCTGCTGGCTGATATGAAACCTGCCTTTCCCTTTCTTAGAGAATTCTTCCTGCTCTCAAGATCATTCTGCAGCTTTAGCTTTCCAGTGTTTCATTATTTCAATATTTCAGAGTGACTTATTTTATGCATATAATCGTGACTTTCTCATACATAAATTTTTTTAAAGTTTCAAGACCAGTGATAAAAACGGGCTTATTACTGAGATTTTGCCTTCTCTCTAGGGGTATTTTCCTTTTGGATTACCTTCCTTTGACTACTGCTTTTTGTAATCTGTTAGTTATCCATCCTTAATAGGTTCAAACTATGTCAGGGTGGCATTTGTTTTATCTAATTCTTAAGTTAGAAAGCCTTAAAGCACCAAATGTTTTAGAAAATTAAAATTATATCTGTGAAACTGCCTTTATCAATCAGTTCTCAATTCATTGCAAAGTGAAATGAGATTATTTTGAAATCAATTTCTTTTTTCATTTTCCTAATACAGTTGGGTCTCCTATACCACGGAACTGTGGTCTTATTCGGGTCCCACGAAGCCCTACTTCCATGTTGATTGGCAGCTCATTAATATGCAAATTTGCCCCACACTCTTGCACGGCCACCCTGGTGCTCTGGTACTGCTTTGGCACTGCCTTGCTGTGTATTGGTGTTTTTGACGGCACTTCCCAGTGCCTGCAGCCACCCCACCCAGGGAAAAAACTCTTTTCTGCTCAACTGGGGACACTGGTGTGGGGGAACCGCCTGCGCCACTGTCCTGGTGACCCCGTGGGGAGTGGTGGGAGACACCGCGGCCCCAAGGGGAAGGGGGGGGTGCTGGTGCAGCCCCAAGAGGGAGGAGGGGGGGAGCCAGTGCGGCCTGGAGTGGAGGGGCAGAGTGGGGCCGGCGCAGCTTGCCACGGGCAGAGCAGTGCACCCGTGGTCAGTGTGGCATGGCATGGTGGTTGATTTGAATATGTGTGACTGCCTAATTTGAATATTCATGTGTGCCAGGTCATGCATGTGCAATTGTGAAACAGGCCTCCTTCATTGCGGAAAAATCTCACTGCTAAGATGTGAAGCTGCAATATGGGGGGTGTGAAGTGGAAGAGGGCTGACTGTAGCAAGGATTATTTAAATGCCACAAACTCCCATTTTTTTACTTCTTGTGTACTCACTTTGTATACTCCCTCACTGAAGCATCTCGCATGATGTATAGTGTGCTGTGCAGTGAACCCTTATAAATGTGAAGACATAAAGGATATGTGAGAAGATGAAGAATAATTAACATTAATTTCAACATTAATTTCACTCTCCCAAATGTATCCTCATAGATCGTTCACTGAAGCACCTTAATTCAGGTGCACAAAGAAACAAATTTTTTGAGAAAAAAAGTGAGCTTTTAAAGCTGTATCATTATAAGGGAAACTGTGACAGTTTCAACAGATGACTTGGAAATTGTGATATTTGTGTCACTGCAGTATCTCTCTGGCTGAAAGACACTTTACTGCTGGGGTTCAGTAGAATGGAAGGTAAGACAAGGACAATGATATGTCAGATATGTCTAAGGAAAGACCAATCTACTCACTATAGGCAATAAAAGCCACGAAAGGTATTTTGTTTTAACATTGGTTTGTTCGGATGTTCTTGGCCAAGGAAGTCCTTGTTGCCCACTCCTGGACAGCCAAATAGAATTTGGTTGTTGCCAGTCACCTTCTCACAGGAGGCTGCAGTTTGGCAGCTCTCCTGTGTGCCAAAATGTGATGAAGATGTTTAAAATTAGTATTTGGTCCGTGCCTAGAACTGTGAAGGGAAGATTCCTTTCAGTCTCAACTTCCCTCTAGCTACAGCTGCAAAGACCATCCTGCTTGCAGAGCCTGGGTGTCTGTGCTTTGAAGCAGGTGTGCAGTGTGCACTCACCTCCCGGGCAGCAAGGAGTAGGAGGAGGGAGAGGAGAAGGAGGAGTTGGGGATTGCTCATGTGGTGGTGGTGGGGTGAGGCTGTGCTGAGTCAGGCACTAACACACCTGCCTGCCTGCTCCTGGCAGCCTGAAGCACAAGAAGCTCCTCTATCCTCATCCACCTACACCTTTCACACCTGGCTCAGACGAGGGAAAGACCACAATGGGACTGTTCTACAGCAAGGTCCAGGTAAGAAAAAGCAAGAAGAGGCTCTGCAATGAGCTGAGGAGGCTGTCCTTTGGTGGCACAAGGGGCCTGATGTAGGAGGTGGTGCCACCTCTTACATCTTCAGCTCTGAGAATTCTTCTTCAGCAATGAAACAGAGAGTAAAGTGGGGGTTCTGCCTGGGTTTTGTGACTACTTTGTGTTTTGGCCTTAAGGAATGCAAAGAATTGAATGATGCAATAATTTGACTATTTTGAAAATCCTCATTAAAAGAAAAAAAGATACCTTTTTGTTTCCATTCAATGGGGCTAGGCAGAACAACCCACTGAGTTAAAATAAGGAGTTATCACTAATGTCAAGGAGTGCATAGGGAAAGTCAGGAAACAAATATTGTATTACATATAGCTTTCAAAAATTGTAACAGTTTTGGGGCATAAGGGAATGAATAGTAACACATTGTGATATATTGACCTATGTATTTGTTGCACTCTCAACAAACTCTCATATGCTTGTTGCACCTTTACTTATCTCTTATTGCATCACTGCTACATCTCTCCTTTTTGCTCTTCTTGCATTTTGGTGTGGGTTTTTTTGGAGGGTTTTTGAGTTTGATTGATGCTTGTTTGGGGAGGTTTTGGCAGGTTTGAGTTGGTTTTTTTGTATTTTTTTTTTGTGTGTGGGGGGGTTGTGTTGTGTTTTGGTTTGTTTGTTGTTGTTTTTCTCATTTAGATAATTAAATATGTAGTTTTACCTCCTTTCATTTCTTGAAGAAGGACATTTATCTAGGAAAGAAAGTACCTTTAGCCTCTATGTATTTATTAAGTACTTTCTTTATCTGATCCTTATTTAGGATGAGGATGACAGAATCAAACCTGTTTCCTTGCAGGCTTGTTAAAAGTCTTTTGATAAGCACTTAGGTTTAGGTGAATACTAAAATGATAAAATGGCTTGGGTGGGAAGGAGCCTTAAAAATCATCTAGCCCCAAACCCTTTGCTATGGACAGGGATGCCACCCACAAGACCACGTTGCTCAGGGCTCCATCTGAGCTGGCATTGAACACTTCCAGGGATGGGATATCCACGTCTTCTATGGGCAATCTGTCCTGGTGCCTCACCACTCTCACAGTAAAGAATTTCTTCCTAATATCTAATACAAATCTCTTCTTTTTTAGTTTAAAATCATTCCCCCTCATCCTACCTACACACACACACTATCTGTGTAAAAATTTGCTCTCACTCACTTTTATAACTTCTTTTGAGTACAGGAAGGCCACAGGTATTTCCTTCAATATATTCCCGAGAGTTTTGCTTAGAGGAAGATTGGATGAGCTGAGTTATTCAGAGAGAAGTAATTACAGAATTGTGGCTTTCACTCACCTCTTCTGAGAAGTTTGGGATGGGGCTCTCAGAGGCATTTTTCAGGCCCTCATTATTTAAAAGTCAGCACTGTGTTATATCAAATATAGGAATGGAATTATGTAGCTATAAATCACCTGAGGAGTAGCATTATTACGCCACAGTATCATTACTAATTCCTGCTCTGCTAAATTGTTTGCCATTTGTTGTGTAATATAGTGGACAGATATGATATACTGGGAATTTTCACAAATTAAGATGTGTGTCAGCTGTATTACTAACACAGCAAGGTTCTCTATCATACATTTCTCTGAGACTGGGATGCAGGAGTCAGACAGCTCAAGTTGAGGGTTACCACAAGTTTCCTCAGACTGGAAAATGTAGGACATCAGAGACATTTTGTGTATGTGGCCACACCTGGTTCTTCCCAGAAGATAATGCATGAAGTGGAACTTCAGTTTAGAAATATTTTTGTTGATTGGAACCGAAATACTTAATTCACTGTTAGCTCAGACTGTGCCTCTGTTCTTCCTTTCTGTGGGCTCATCCTATGCATTTTGTATGCTTTTCAACAGACAGAACCCTCTCCATGCAACTTGCTAACGGTAAAAATCATACAGATGAAAAATGCCAGGAAAGCAGACTTGTGTGAGTATCTTTGTGGAGATACCTTTGTGGAGAAGTATCCAGCTACTCTGGATAAAACTGCGTCACAAACACTACAGATTATCTATATGATGAGAGAGACAAAAGATGTGCAATCAAGGTTTGCTGAAGATGAGGCAGCACAGTTATAAGATTATTTATTCTTAGATACTTATATACCAATATAACGGTGAAGTCTAGCTAACAGTTTTAATGCAGAATGTGTTTGTGCAGAATGTTTTTGCACAGAATGCCTAAAATATTTCACATCTGAATCTGCAAATAAACGTTCTTTTATTCATAGGAAAGACTGAAAAAAAACTTCCTTCCTCTGGTTCCTTCATACAGTAATGTTCACCCTGGGCATATCACAGAATATTTTATGTGAGCTCAAGACTGCACACTTGAAATCTTATGGTCAGATTTGATTCAGCCATAGGCATAGCCGTGTTTCAAAACTTAATTGAGGGCTCACAGTTAGTTTTTCCTATTATTAAATATTTTTTAAAAATGCCCAGGAATTATAGTCACATAAATGTTTATTAATAGTCTATAAATATATGAACTCCAAAGCACTGGGAAAAATAAAAGGACGGAATGACAATCACCTTCCATCTGAGGAGATGGCTGATTGTCTTTCATCTGTTCATTTATGCAAATAAAAAGGTCTGAGTCCAGAAAGTTTCTATAGGAACAGGACCAAGGTAAAGTTGTACAGTTACAAAGCTGCAAGAAAAGATATTTTTTGTGCCTTTCAATGTGATTTGCTTCAAGTATTGCAACAGTTTCTCTAGAGACCAAAGGTATGTGAAGAATAGTTTTTCACTCCAATTTTTATTGAAGAACAATAAGATGCTTTGCTGTTGCTGAATGTATGGGGAAGAAAAATTCATATGAATCTTCCCATTGGACTGCTTCTACAGTGTGGAAAGGAAGTTTGAAACTCAGTTATAATCTGGAGAGAAATCCCTTGCTACAGCTAAAACCTATTAAAATGTATGAATATGCACAATGAACCGAAAGAAAGAGGTGTAGAAAACTACAGCTCCTGGGTATCTCCCCAGACAATCATGTTCCATTAAACCATCTCCAGGACAACAAGCTTACCAAACTTCTGCTCCACCTTTTTCTCATCTAGATCAGTGCTTCTTGAAACTGTTTTTATTCTGAATAGAATTTACTGTTTCGATGCTGTTCTTTACAATACCAGCACTTTTCTGGGACCCCGGACAGGTACTGAAATGCTGACACATTTCTGCTTCCCAGTCCAAATCATGTTCATTCAACCCCTAAAGCTTTGTAAAGAAGCAATTTGAATGACAGAAATGACTTTGTAGCACAGCACAGGGTCTGAAGCAGGAGTAAAGCCACAGCATAAGCTTTTCAGGCTGAAGATGTTCTATCTGACATTATGAAGCATTTACTGGATTTTGCACACAAAACAGAATACCAGATATTCATCATCACAGTGGTCAGGCTGTCCTCTATTTGAAATGGATGTATCAGTCAAAATTTTGAGGGGAAAAAAATTTGAACAAAGAAAACATAAAAAAATTTGCAAAAGGTGAATGCTTTGCTTTTTGTGGATATTCATCATGTAGAAAATCAGACTAATCAGGGCACACTGCCTTGCTTAGGATTAAATGTTGAATCTAGTTTTGAATGACAACTGCTTAATTCCAGTAACATTTGGTTTTACTCAGTGTAAAATATGTCACCAGTATTTATCAGAAAGGTTTGCTTTTAAACCATTTGAAGATGTGGTTTTCTATGCAGCCAGACTTGTAGAAGTCACATATTTCAATGATAGGCTGTTTATCATATATGTAAAATAAATCTATATTTCAAAATGGTTAATGAACTAATTTAATCTCTGATTAATTTTACTGACAATGTTACAATTAGTGTAAATTGAGTGTTCATAACTTAATAGGACTTTCACTGAGAAGTAGCAAAATGGGAATCTCAAGATAAAAAAATACGTACAATATTTTGTACATATTTTGATAATATGTTTTGTGAGTTAAACTGGGGAAATATTGTTGAGTTGATTTAGTCATCTTTACAGTTCTCTGGAGATTAACCTGACACAGCCTTATGAACTTAGAAGCTTGTAGCCTTCTATCAGCAGTGACCTAGACTTCTTTACAGTACCATTTTGTTAATGTCGGGTTTTTTTTCTCATTCTTTCTTTTCTCAGTTATGTTTCTATTACTTGACTTTTCCAGCAAAATTTTATAGATAGAACGAGTGGGCAAGTATCACATATTTTTCCCTGTATTGATTTTTGATATTTTGAATTTTGAATTGGTTTCTTCTATCTCTTGTCAATTACGCCCAACCTCACACTAGGTTTCTGTAGAGTTTTTGGATCACTTTGTTTAATAATCATCTAGTGTTTAAAAGGTTTCCCAACCTGGTCCTGCATTAGTGGTCTATCTGCTCCATTTATCAGGTAGTTAATTAAAAACAAATCTGTGATGAGAGAGTCTCAAAAACCTCACTAACATCTCTGGAATAGATAATAGAAGACCTTTAATGGAAGTTCAGTGCATAAGAGGGTATTTTTATCTAAGACAATTTGAAGTTTTTCATTCTGCTTTTAAAACCCTGAATCTTTTAAATGCACCATTACACTGCTCTGTCTTTTCTTCCCACTGATCCCTCAGTGTGTAACTTATAACCCTAATTTCCACTTGCGTATTGATGCACAGCTGACATCACTGATAACATCTGTTAATTTAGTGCCTTGTTTGTCATCTCCGCATTCCCCTCTCCCACTGAGCACACCCACATCCCCACCAGGCCCATTGGGCCTCTTGATATTTCTGGACCTCTGGATGCTTGCCAGTTCCCAGATTTGGGTGTGTGTCCCATATGCATCCTGACTCCCTAATGGGGTGAGACTTGGATGTGCACCAATCCAACCCACCCTTAAAAAGACAGCTTTCTCTGCAGAGAATTTCAAATTCCAAGCTCAGCTTCTCATAGTCCTTGGACAACAATCATAGCTCCAGAACAAATAGAAGGACATGGCTTTTTATTTTTTTGACTTGTTGATCAAAGGTCTTTTCCAACCTAGTTAATTCTATGATTATGTGATCATCTTAGGAATTCCCCACAGTAGGATATCAGAAATGCCTGAAGTTTATGCAGGTTTCAAGTGGAAACTGGGCAAATTCAGAGAAGAAAATAAATCCAGTGAAGATTGATTCAGAAAGTCTCCGAATGTTAAATTGTGAGGGCTGAGTGAGCATTGTATGTATGATATATGTGGGATACAGTCTCTTCACTACATGTGGGTACAGTCTCTTCTAGCACTAGTGTCCATCCTCAACAAGGTCAAAGGTCCTTCACTAAAAAAAAAGAAACAAAGAGATTAAAGAACAAGATACTGCAGAGAAACCAAATCATTACACGAAATTAACAAATTAAAAAGAAAAGGAAACACAGATTAAGGGTATAAACAAGGCAAAAGTGGGCAGCTGGATGTGTCTACCAAACTGAGGAATTTTAAGTCATCATTCCCTGCTTCCACAAAACATCCAAGAGCCTTCAGTGGACACTGCCTGTGGTTCCTAGACTAAGTGGACCTTGAAGGTGTAGAATTAAAAATATTCTTCAGCACTTTCTTAGTAAGAAAAATTGCAATTTTGAAGCTTTATGGATTTTTTTTAATTATGCTTTTTAATTTTGGAAACTTCAAGTTTTGGTTTTTTATATAAAACATTATTTTGGGTACTATATTTCATAAAATTAATGTTTTACATTGTTGTCAAAACATTTTTTTTCAAGATTGCAGTAGCAGTTCTACAACATATTAGATCAGTTCATGTAAATGTCCTTGGGATCCTGAAAAGAAATACAGTCATTGAAATACATTAGTGTTTGAAGGACTATGGTCCAATGTCATATTTATTGCAGGAACCTGCACACTTCCTCTGGTGTTCTGTTCTTGTCCTGTTGTTATTATTTCACTGTTATTTATTACTTCACCATTTAAGCAGTTGCAATTATACGCCGACAACTTATTGTTCTGTGTGGTGCACGAAATATGGTTATAAAATCAAAGGATGTGGACTAACAGAGCCCAACAAGGGACAAATCAGGGTAAAGAAATATCAAGATTATTTAGCAACATCTCAGCAAGGGGGTGTTTTAAGGAGAGATGTAAATGAGAGAACTGGTACGGTTTTAGGGAGAGCTTGTAGGGTTCTCCACCCAATGTGAAGGGCAGGGTGGTAGAAGTTGTGGAAGCTTTTTGTTGAAGTTTGATATTAGAAGATGAATATTGAATGCTCCCTGGATACAGGAACTAGTGTCCCAGAACAGAGTGAATCCTGACAGTCTGACTGTAAAGGGCCTTCAGAGGGAAGACATTTACTTTCACAGAAGTAACCCACATATTTGTTTTAAAAAGAATAAAACCAGTTTCAATTATATAAGCTATCTAATATTCTGTACTCAAGAAAACAGCACTGCTGTCCTGTCCACTTGCCTTCAGCCAAGTAAGGGAGGAAGAACTGAAATAACTTTCTCAACTGGTGATGATACTTTATATTCTGTAACTTGGACAGATCCACGTGCAGGGAGACCTGATCAAGATGATGATCAGGGAAAACAGTGTTTGAGACCACATTCTTGGTTCAGATCCCTTGGCCACAATAAGAAAAAGCTATAATCGTAATGAAAAATTTACTCGTTAGAAATAATGAGCAGTTCAAGTCAGTACAAGAGAAGGATGTTCAAGGCTTCTGCTCAGGTTACAAGTTGGCTGGATGCTGCATTGTAAACATTAAAAAGAGGAAGGGGTTTAGCCCTGCTTGAATTTGAGTGCCTTGTGAGAGAGGTGGTATTTCAGCTTGAGCCAGAATTTCTGGTGCCCTACTGTGTGGGATGCAGCATGGTGCTGGGGCTATGGGATTTCTTAGCATGTGTCATGTTGCTGTTATGCCTTCTACTGGCAAAGCACAATTAAGATCCAGTCCTACTATTATCCTGGAAGATAATTAGACACTTAGCATAATAACTGGACAAAGAGACCACGCTTTAATTAATACCTGTTGACACACCTGCTTTTGGCAGGATATTGCCCCACAGTGATACCACAACTGCCACACCAAGAATGCTTGACGGCTGTTGATGTGTCATGGACAAGGGGACACAACAGGTCACTTGTATGATGCTCTGCTGTCTGTATACTACTGCTGTAGTTAGGCATTGGTTAGGCTTACGTACCAGTGTGATGATGATTTGCTTGCACATGACTGTAATGGGAGCCTTGTACACGTATGTGGAACGGCAGTGGGATATTGTGATGTGACTGACCAGCGCGGGCATAGGATATGCTGTGGTTTGCCATTTCTCACTTCTGCTTGTACCTGGAGCTGTTTGGGCACAACACAGATCTGAGGTATCAGAGATATATAAAAAAGGCTCCTGGGTGTTTCAACTGCCTCCCTCCTAACACCTGGAAAACATGTCACAAATAAGAAGTAATTATGATTCAGTGGATCCCTCTTTAGTAAAGAACGCATCACCAAACACATTTGGCAGGGAAGCATGCTTGTTTAGTGGCTATGTCAGACAGGTCTCAGAGAAAGCCAGAGATCTAAATGAGTCAGGGCTCTGCAGTTTGACAGGCAGCTATTTCTTACAGGTGTACGACACAGTGCAGTAGCAGACAGTGATCACTTACAGAAAAAAATATGTAATGGACTTCCAAAATAGTAATTTGTTCTTTTCAACAGAGTAGTCTGAGCATGTGTTGCCATTTGGGAAATGTGAATGAAATAAACTTTGACTCACCCACAAACTTATCCATTTGAGTCCTTCTGATCCTTCTCATGGGGACAAGAGCCAACGAAAACCTGTACTAATATCAGTTTGGACTTCTTAACAGCCAACAAAAATTTTCATGTGGATGTTTCCTTTATGTTCACAGAATTTTGGGAGCTATTAGAATTGTTAGAAACTCAGATCATTTGTATGTATTTTGATTTTATTTAGAATTCATATATCTTGGAACATACCACAACTACCTTCATCAGTCAAAGTTACTCGTTCTTCATTCAGAGTTACTCAAAAATAAAAAGATGACCTAAGGGAAAGCAGGGAAAGCCTGGCGTTGTTAATCCTCGAGTTGCATGTGGGGAAACAGTTAAGGGCCAAGTCAATTATTCTGTGTTTCCCCAAGTCGAGTCGACCAGTAAAGCTAACTCTGACAAGACTTAAGCCTATTCTACTGCTACTCAGAAGGTGTATTTGCTAAGCATCAGCAGGAGAGCTGAGTACATGGCATTACAAATAGAGGAAATACAATTCTAATAGCAGGGTTAACATTTATGGGCAATATTCCCTGCGCTATCTTTGGCACTTGTGTAGGTTGTCATCCCTAATCAACAGATTGTGTTATGTAGTGGGATCATCCCTGATTGTTAACCTCATTATTCACATTTGCCTTTTATCTCGTAATAATGATGACAAAATATATCTGCAGATAGATTATTCTGACCTCAGAATGAAAGTGCTTGTTGATTATGCAAACACTGCAGGCTGTTCCTAACCACTGTTTCACGCCAAAGCTTTGACACTGAACATCCATCACCTGTGATAGAGCTCAGATGGGAAGACAAAATTTACAACTGGCCTCTTCAGCTGAGAAAGGAAAATAATAAGACTAAAGCTGTTATCCCTACATGTGGGAACATTAAAATTGATGAGTGAACTTTATGACCTGACCATGCCTCCAAAGGAGGAAAAAGCAATGCAATTTTGTGCAAAGAAGCAACATCAATTCTCTCTGTATTGTGAAACACAGACAAGTTTTCACCTGCTCTTTTAAGGTTGCAAGCACTTTTGCTTCTCTGGCTGAGGCACAGAGATGCAGGTGAAAATAATGTCATTAAACATTATACTTTTTATATTGTTTTACTTTTGAAAACTCTCCCTCAGGACAGCTGCATCTCAAAGAAAATGTTATCCATCAAACTGTGCAACATTTCAAAGTTTTTCTTATCTGTGCTGATATAAGAAGACTAAATTCAATTCCTTTTTTCTCCACAGGTGTTTAATTTAAGTAATTGAAATATTTTTATTTGTTTTTCCTTGAAAAACTGCATTGGTGAAGTGTACTATGTGTCTCCTTCTTTAAATTTCCAAAAGGGAAGAAAGCAGGCTGAGAACAAGTGCCTTGGTGGAAGATGTGTCTTCTGTGGCAGCAATGTGGCTTCATGGAAATCTCAATGCAATGAGCTGCTGTCTCTGCTACATTAGCAGTCAGAGGTCCTACAGAAAAGGAAAAGGAAAGATGACAAGACAGAACACAAAGCTAGAGCTGCTCTAAGCAGACTAAAGCATGTTCATGCCCACCTGTGGAAACTCAGTGTCTAGGAGCCAGGCTCTGTCCATCTGGTTGCCTCTGTCATAGCTGCTAATATCTGTGGTGCTCAGCCCTGTCATACTGCTATGCTTATGGATGGCTTTTCAGCAATGCAATTGTATGTTTTGAATGTTAATTATTTCTGCCAGGAATTTTTAAAAAGTAGCTCTCAAGAAGAGTGCTCTGCCAGACTTTCACAAAAAAGCAAAGTGGTCTAGTAGTGGCTTGATGGTACCTTAGCGGGCTTCCTGGCCTGAATTCTGTGTATTGCTTTGTGCCCAGAGCTTAAAAATTCACACAGTGCACCACTTTATGGGATTGTTTCATTGGTCCATTGTTTTCGTGCTTTCCCTTTCTTCCACAGTAACTCAGTCTGATTGCTATGTGAGCCTGAGCCTGCCAACAGCTTCAGTGCAGCATTTCCGCACAAAGACAGTCCAGAACAGCAAGAACCCGACATGGAACGAAACCTTCCACTTCACGATTCAGAGCCAGGTTAAGGTAAGAATGCAGCTACCTCCAACAATTATTCTTCTCAGATATCAGACATACCATATAGCTTTTTCACCCTATGGGGCTTTCTGTGTTACTTTGAGAAGTATTCACACTGCTACTGCACCTGTTTAGCTTTTGATGGTTGAATAAGACTTTATTTGGCTGCATAGTCAATACAGTGTGTAGAGAGAAACTGTATTATTTCTATTTTTTCATTCTTGGACTTCTTTCCCAACTTCCATCAGCTAAATGAAATATCTGTCGCATGTTATGTTTGTTAATCCTTTCATATTTATTTATTTATGTATTTATCCCAGAACATTCTGGAGCTAAAAGTTTGTGATGAGGACAACATAACTCAAGATGACCATCTCCTTACTGTTTTCTTTGATGTCTCCAAAATCCAGCTTGGAGAAAACATTCAGCTAAGTTTCCAGCTGAATCCACAGGTATGGATAAAATTCAAGGACAAAAGATATGGGGTGGGGTAGGTGAGAATATGGTTACCTCGACTTTCCACTCGTGTGTCCTAAGCCTTTCTCATTGTCCATACCGGAGTTTGTTGATCTGTTTCAGGGATTGGTACCAACAGGTTTTTCCTGTAATTACGGCAAATTTTGGATGCTGCTTCTGTAGCAAGAGCTGACCAATGTAATTGGATTTAACTGTTTGATTACTGTCCTTGATGTCAAAATATCAACAGTGTACCCAAATAGTTTTGCATTTGTAGCAGGTGATTCTGAAGTGAATGTTATGTTTTGCTAATACAAAAGTAATCATCTGCAGTCATAAACTGCAACACCAATGTGGCTTTCAATTTATTTGGAAAATGAACATAACACTTGCAGAGCTGAACTACTAAAAAAAATTGAGGTTTTTGTCAAATCCCTACTTCATATGGTTGGGACAACTTAATTCTGGAGTTTTAAGGGCAGTATTTAGGTCTAGGAATACTTGAGTGAGTGTTGATTTGATTTGCTACCTGTTTTGGAAAGGCTAGCCCTTCATGCCATATTCTCCTTAGTGCTTATACTAGGAGGGCAATAAGATATTGGGAATTCAACGAGAAATAAGATCTCAGGGACAGACAACTAGAAAAGATGAGCGCAAAATGAGTCTATGTGTACAGACTTCATCAAACCAATGTGCACCCTCCAGAACACCCTGGGCCTCATACAACCAGATGTGCCACCATATTAATGTGGCACCAGACCCATCTGCATGAGCGGATGAGGGCTGGGAGAGGATCAGGATCATTTGTACGAACTGGAGAAACCCACCCTCACTCATGCTATGAATCAGTGGAGAACATACGAACCCATGGGAGGGGAAGAGAGGAAATATAGGTGGTCTGTGGAACACTGCCTGGGGAATGTGAGAATCTGACTGCAGAAAGGAGAACAACTGGCCAGAGGCCCTGCAGAATGTATCAGGCTTGCTCTGCAATATCTAAACTAGGAGTCTGTTATATTAATGTATATGATGCTAGAAGTTTGCGATACAGCATAAAGAAAATTGTGGCATGTGCAGTAACAAGAGGTGGACATTGGCTTATAGAGACCCCTGAAGAGTACAGATTCCTGTAGGGTATCACTCTTCCCAAGAGGACCAATCTGCAGTGACTGCCTTCATTTCCTTTTGCAGGGAAAAGAGGAGCTGGAGGTTGAATTCACAATGGAGAGCAGGTACATGCAGTGTAATAGGTGACCAACAGAAATGTAAGACAGAAACTTAAGGTTATTGATACAAAGCGTCAGTTTATGCTTGCAGCCCCTTAACGCTGTCACCACCTGAACAAAACAGAGGGTAACTTTGGATGTTCAGGAAATGCTTGTGTAGAGGATTTTATGGAGAAGAGGTGCATGAGCATGCATGATGTGCATGGTTCTACACTGGGCATCCAGACACATGGAGAAGCTAGCGCAGGTGCTGATGGGGGCATAGAGATGACCTTAGTGGCAGCTGCTCTCCAGGTTGCAAGAAGACCATTCTTCACAGGAGGAAGTTTTAAGTTTCCAATTCTTCTTGTTCCTTACCTGTGGGATCTCCGATGTTTGCTTTGTCATGAGATTGTGATAAAATGATACTTGGAATTTGTTATAGTTGTGGGATTAAGTTAAAAAAAGGGGGTTTTACTGTGTTTCTGTGCTGTATGGTTAATGGAGAAAATTATGTAGATCAGTTCTAGTGCTGCTGTTGATTTTTAAGGTAAATGATAATATTTTTTCTTCTTTTTATACGGCATGTTGGATGAATTCACAAGATTTTTAGCTCTGATCCCACAGGTTTGAACTGAACAATATAGGACAATAATTTAATTATGCCTGTGATTATGCTATCCCTGTGTAAATTTTCTTCAAATTTTCTTCACTGACACAGTGATGAACTCCTCTGTTCAGTAGATGCACATAAATTGCTTAAAGTTCAGACTCAAGACTGTGAGAGGCAAATTGGGTTGAATATGCAGGTAGAGTTTTTGGTACTGTTTGTCCATGCTATCTGTCCATAGACAGACCTTTAAAGATAATAAAATAACCATTAGAGAAGATTTTTTTAAAAAATAAGGAAGAAGAAGAGTGCGCTGTTTTTGAATTGATTGTTTTCCATTTTGTCTTTCAGTCCAGATCCTCCTGAAAACATTGTTACTAATGGAGTTTTAGTGGTAATTTTTATTTCGTAATCCTTTTTCTTGCCATATAAGACTGTTTATTGCAATAATGGTATTAAAAACACCAGGCAGTTGCTTCATATAGTGGCATGAAGACATTGGCCAAGAGTCAGGCTAAAGCTAGTGTTGACAATGGCTTTCCCATGCAATCCCAGCTAGTGACTCAGGCTGGGAGAGGCTGAAGCTGTGAAAACTGTGAGCTGTTGCTGTGCTTACCTCTGCCTCAACTGAGCTGGGCTCAGGTGTGTGACATCCCTCCATTTGCCTAGGGGCAACTGGGCTGATCACCCTGTTTGGAGACTCTTCTCCTGTGGCCAGTCCTTCCCCAGGTCCTTGTAAGGCTGCTCCTCCAGGCAGGAGCTAGCAGATCCCTTCTCTTTCCTCATCTCTACATGATCTGTTATTTCCAATGTGGAAGCCTGATCCCATCTCCCTAGACCTAGTAGAGGGATTGCAGACTGGCACCTGGTCTCCCCAGAGATGTATGCCCTGAGATCCTGTGGGCATCTGTCCAAGGGACTGGATGAGGCAGAGCTCTGCTGATAGCAAATCCTTTTATCTCTTGCCCTGGATGTCTCTTCCAGTCCCGTGAAGTTTCCTGTTTGGAGGTGCAGGTGAACGGCGGGAGGCTGAGGAAGGACACTATGGGTGAGCCTTTTGCTGACTTATGGAGCAAATCTAGTTTACATTTTGTGGCAAAAGCACTCAGTGAACACCTCAGCAACCTGGTTTAAATTTACTTAAGGTACAAGACAAAATCCAGGTGATGCCAGTGGCCTGTGGAGGGCATTATAGTTGACCAAAAATACAGTCAGCCCTCTTCCACTTTGCGCCCCCCGGATAGCGGCTTCACGTCTTCGCGGAGTGATTTTCCAGCAATTAAGGAGGCCTATTTTGCAACAGATGCTTGAGTGGGATAATTATTTTGATTGCTGATTATACACTTTTGAGTGTATACTTACCTTTAGAGTATACTTCACCTTGAATCTGGGGTGATATCATTCTATATAAAGACTATTTTTAGTTACTTGAATAAGCAATTAAAAGGCTTATTGTCTCAGGCAGAAAACCACCAAACATTATTTTTGTAAGTGCTAGAAATATTTCAAAAGAAATATTACAGGTTGAAGGTAAGGGAAATTTGATAAACTGATATTTTACTGATTCTGGAGAGCTTGCTCTGCTACAAAGCACCAATTTTTTCCAAAAATCTGGGATTTTCAAAGTATCTCAGCAATAAGACAGCATGTAATACGGAAATATTGTTCTGGTACAATAATAAGGTATTTTGAAAATTTCAGAAGAGAGTCTGATTATCCCCCAAAATCTGTTATCTGCTGTGAGTCCTTACCTAATGAAGAGAGTGTTAGTCTCAGCAATCACATAATTAAGTGCAATGGTACTACAGCAACAGTTACTACATGGCACACTCTGTACACCAGCTCTAAAGCTGAAACCCTCAGATAAGTCAATCTATTTATTTTTCCTAAAATCTGGGTGTAAAAACGAAGTAATTATTTTAGAAAAACATATATTACATTACTATGCAAAGAAATTATCCACATTTTATAAGAACTTTGTTTGAAGTTTAAATACTTTCTTGCTTCAGCAGGAAAGTTTGCGCTGACTGTGGACGGGTCATACGAAGGAACCCAGACGCACACACTGAGCTCCTGTCTCTGGCCAACCTCCCCGGCCAGGTTCCACTACATCAAGTATAACCAGTCAGCGCTCACTGTGGCTCTACCACGGCGGAGGCGTCTCAGCAGGGTATGTGATACCTAACATGTAGACGGTTCTTTGCTGTGTATTTCTTTGGGGACCAGTAAGACCTGAGGGTGTCTGCAGATCTGTGTATGCAGGGAATTTATAAGTGCATGTATGTAAATGAGACAGGGGAGACTGGTTTACCTTTTTTTTTTCTTCTTTTTTTATTTTATATAATAAGTAATTGTCCTGTTTATTTTTTCTCTTGCCCTTTTTTCCAGTCTACATCAAGTCAAAATGAAAGGGATATAAATGAGTCTGTGACTCTACCTCTGAACTCACTTCCTATCCAAGAGAAAATAACAATAGGAGAGGTGAGAACAAGTTCTTTCTTAACAAAAAGTAGCCCAATACCATCAGTTTGGTGGATGATCAGTCACTTTTGTGATTCAGTTCCTGTCAGACATGACGCATGCCACAGTGTAATGTGTGACACAGTCACTCTGCAACTATGCAATACTAATTTTTTCTTTTGTTCTGCACATGGTTCCAGGTATGCCCTGTGCAACCTTGTTCTAATGTCTAGCATGTATATTCATCAACATAGTGAGTTAACAGTAATGGATATGACAAGTAAGATTTACCTTTGCAAAATGACTGAGGCAGAAGATCAGAGAACATCTATACATGTGTGGTTCAGAGGTCCAACTTTCAATGACCTTCCTAGAAAATGAAGATTAAGCTATGGGAAGGTGAGGGGCCCTAGGCCCACCTAGCTTCAGTGAATGGTCCACCAATACTCAACCCAGACTGTGCTGTAGCTTGTTAATGTCTCTCACAGACCAGATCATTGCTAGTCAGATTCTCCAGGGGGGCTCCTGATTTCAAAGTGAAATTCAGCCCTAGATGGAGTGGGGGAGGAAGGTTCAGGATTACACTGCTTACACTGTCTGTATTGTGATTTTCAGGACAGGACAATTGACTTGTACACAAAGGCAAATGAATGGTAAGTGAGTCTCCAGCAAGACCTGGTCCTCTAACTGGGAGACATTTGCTCCTACACAAAGCTCATTTGAAATCAGCAGGGGTCCATGCAGGCTCAGTTGCAAGCAGAAATGTGAGCTCTTTATTGGGTTGCGGTCTTTTATTTGTCACATTCTCCTTTTTACAATGATTAAAACATGGGTCCCTTTTCTTCCAAATTTCCAAGCTGCTAGTGCATCTCAGTAATAGATCTTGATTTGTATGCACTATTATACACACAAATGGAGAGAGCAGCTCTGCAAAGAAGTCATGTTTCTGAATTATACAAACAATTTCAAAGACATGGTAGCTGTTTCCCTGTTCGACTGCAGTGCCTATTGACAGTGGCTTTCTAGTTACAGGCACGTATGGCAGCACTAGTGAAATTTGGAAAAACAATTATACAAGTAAATAAAACCAGAAGTGTGTTGTTCTTTCTTATTTATTACATTATACTCTCCACAATCTGGTCTGTAAACACGCATAAGCACAGCTGGAGTTGTCCAGAGTGACTAATAATTCCATAACAATATCTATGCCCTGGTTGCAGGACTCAGGGTCTATGTTTCAGGCCAAGAAACTTAGATGCTCGCCTGGGGTTTGACCTCTGCACTGATGAACAGAATTTCCTGCAAAACAGGAGGAGGGTGGTTGCTGCTGCACTAAAGAATGTTCTTCATCTGGAGGAAGATCTGCAAGAGCATGAGGTAACCAGGAAGGGTACTGTTGGTGGATTTTCTTGTCTCCTTTCCCTCACGCATGGAGATAAGGAGTGACTTTTTACCTCCATCTGTATGAGTGTGGACATTTGACAGCAACTTCTCCTCCAGGGCACTGTTTGTCACCAGAATGACCTCAGATGGAGAGTTCAGCTGTCTGTTTGGATGAGCAAAACTTCTGTTTCCAGTTGGCTTTCAACTGAACCATTTGAAGGAACTTCAGACCAATGAGTTTGGTCTGTGTTTTGTAGAAGTACTTCCTGAAGATCTAATACATTCTGCTGGGCTGTCCAGCAACTTCATACAGCAATATTGCTTTATCTCTAATTTATGTGTTTTATTTTACTGCTGTTTGGAAGTTTCTTTTGCATTTCTGTAGTCTTTTGACATTATTCGTGCCTTAATGCCACTTTTCCATCTATTCATTCTCCTCTTTTTTGTGTTGAACAGGTGCCCATAGTGGCTGTGACCACATCAGGATGTGGAATAAGAGCACTCACTGCAATGTATGGCAGCATTTTGGGTCTTCAAAAGTTGCGTGTTCTGGATTGTGTTTCATACATCAGTGGTTCATCTGGCACAACATGGTGAGGAGTTGTTTTGATACTGTTGTTTGGATTTTGTTGTGTTAAGAAAAAAACCCTGCTTTGTCCTGATGTCAGGGTAAAGGTGGTCAATATAGTTATTGCTTCCATCTTTGGACAGCCAAGGTCATCTATGAAAGGCCTGTTGTGTAGCATACATTGTGAGCCACTGGAGTGACCTATCCATAAGCAAGAGAGGAGACTTTACTGGAAGTGCAACATCCTTAATCCTATGCAAAAATGATCCTTTGTGGTTATTTACTGTTTGACAGAAACAGCATACACAGTTGGTGTGTTGGATCCCAAATCAAGTGAGTTTTGATTGATTGTCTTTAGATTTGCATTTCTGCTCAAAGTAAGATCAAGGAAGAGAGTAATTAAAAAGTAAAATGAGCGCCAAAAGCTCTGCAAAATGTATTCTCTGAGTTTCAAAAAGATCTAAAATATCTATATTTAAAATATTTTAATTTCTCCCTGCTTTCCATTGTTTCCTGCCTGCAGGACAATGACAAAGCTATATGAAGATGCTGATTGGTCACATAAGGACCTTGGAGAAATAATTATCGAAGCACGGAAGCAAGCAGCCAAGTGCAAGATGGGGGCTTTTTGCTTGAAAAGTCTGAGGAATTATTACAGAGAGCTGAGCCAAAGGACCCAAGCAGGACATAAAACCTCTTTTATTGATCTGTGGGGGCTCATGATTGAATCCATGTTAAATGATGGGGTAATGTCTATACATCTTTCTTCTCATAAAGTTGTTGACTTAATATTTATGACCATTACAAGAAATTCAAGCCCTAGGAAGAGACATCTGGCCAATACTAACACTGTAAATCAGAATTTAGGCAAAACACCACTTATTTACATTAACAACTTAGAGACAAGACTTATGTCTACACTGGAGTCTAAGTGAGATTGAATGTAATACAGACATTCTCAGACTAGCTCTAAAGTAACCAGCATGCTAATGAACACTGCAGCTGTCAAAGAAAATTTTAAATTTCTTAGGTGTTTTTCATGGCTTCATGTTTTTATCTCTCCACTATTGCAATGTTCACACAAGCTGCACTCATGTGCATAATGTGCTGCAGACGTACCTTGTATGTATACAGAACCTTGCAATTTAGTGATAAGAAAGTGTATAGATCCAGAGTTCCTGAGACATGTTACCTGTAGGAGCTGTGGTTTTGCAGGTGTCTCTTAATCACTTTGAATTTGATCTCTCAGGATCACCAGTTTCTAATTTTGTTGTAATGATACAAGAAAAACTTTCCATGTTAACTAGCAACCTAATGATAGTTGGAGAAAAAGCTATTTTATTTTTAAATCCTGTAAACCTGGTTTATATTTTGTCTAGATGAAACAGATAAAGTGAAATAATCTTATTTCTTATCATATTTCGTATTGTATTTCCAGTCTCAGTGCTACATAGCAAAACTTTCCTAGAATTTCATTTGGCTGAAGTACATGAAAAATCTCCATTTCTTGTATAAATTGTTAGTATTGGACAGCTCAAGGATTTTTCCTCTATTGATGTTAATTTTCAATATGGTATTTAAAACCCAAAACAATTATCATTAACATCCTTCCTTGAAGAATTTTTATGATTAACAGATGAAGTATATAACAACTGAATCATACAGATCTACCTTATTTGTTAACTTATATTTAACAATGCCAATATAGAACAACATGTGATGCAACTCATTCCTGTAATTGTATACTGAATGCAGAAGATGGCTGTTTATCTTAACAGAAATTATTCCTGCTAACATGACTTTCTTGTCCTCTGTTATTCAAGCACGTGGAAGTAAATTTAGGAAAATCCAGGAAAATGTTATCTTGTACTCAGACTTTATAAGCTGATGTCTTTAAAGAACTGATGATCATATAACTCTTTGGATTTTTTCCAAATCCAGAAAAGCCACCACAGACTTTCTGATCAACGTCAGGCAGTGAATGAAGGTCAGAATCCTCTGCCCATCTACCTTGCCCTGAATGTCAAGGACAAAGTTGCCACCAAAGATTTTAGAGGTAATGTTTCGATTCTGAAAAGAAGCTATATTTTCACCTGGGGAGACACACTGTGGGATACTGTAAATAATGATGAATTGTTTTAAATTCTCACTCCAAGCCAGGAGAAGTACTGTTCAGAAATGTAAAGAGTAACTGGGCAGCCACAGGATAGACAGCAACAGTTTACTATTTTGTAAGATCTCTTGGCATCTGATTGTCTATATTTGGATATTAACTTCAGGCTAATAATACAACATAATGCTGTGACAGTCTCAGACATTCTATGAATTCTTGAAGAAAGTGATTCACTGGAGCTTTAAGTTTGCTTAACATATATTCTTGTTCGTGGCAGGAGGGTTGAAACTACAGGTTGTTTGAGGTACCTTCCAACCCTAATCATTCTATGATTCCGTGTTTTTTGTGGCTGGCTAAAGGCAATAAAAGTAATAGAAATCAATCTGTGTTCTATTCCACATTCCATCCCTTGATAAAAAGAAAGAAGAATTAAATTTTTCCCTTAGCGCGGATACTGTTCTTTCACTAACACATAGATAGTGAGATTGCTAACAGCCACTGCTGAATCAGAGGAGTGTGCTCAGGACATGTGCTGAGCCAGCTTGCCTGTGAAAGATGACACCTGAAAGGTTTATTCCAAGTCTGACAGCTGATCTATTTTTCTATTGGAGCTAACATTGTTTGCGCATGTGTTGGCAGAATGGGTGGAGTTCACGCCCTATGAAGTGGGCTTCTTGAAGTACGGCGCCTTCATTCGTGCAGAGGATTTTGGCAGTGAGTTCTTCATGGGTCGACTTATGAAGAAACTCCCTGAGTCCCGAATCTGTTTCATGCAAGGTGACTCACCAGTCTGTGAGAGTGACAAAATTTTAATACGTACATTAATGATTCAGGAAATTAGTTCCCAGAAACCTGTTGTTGTGTATGTGGGAGTACAGGTACTGGGTCAGTCAGCTGACAGGCTCCCCACACTACAATAAAATGAAACTAAAATGACAGACATCATGTACCTTTGTGAGTGTTTTTGAGGCATCACCACTTTCTGTGGCTTGCAAATTAGCACTACTAATTATGCCCCTCCCACTTTCCCACTTTCTAGGGATGTGGAGTAGTATCTTCTCCAAAAATCTCTTGGATGCCTGGCATGCAGCTGACAATTCAGAGGACTTCTGGCACCGGTGGACCCAAGACAAAGTGACAGAAATAGGTAAATGAAAGCATGCTCCTCTAGGCCCTTCTAATAGGGTAACTGCATTCACATTTCTCATTTTTTGAGTTCTTCTGTCATCTTGGTGCTTTCAGTCCCCGGGTATGGACTGCACCATAAAAACCAAGTGATTTGATTTTATTAAATAGTCAGTGCTTTTCTTTATCACTTTACAAGATTGTGATAAGGAGGAAGGCACCATCCAACAGGCCTTGATGCAAAGGAGATAGGGATGGATATATAACGTGGTCTCAGAAGTGCTGTGCATAAAAGACTTAAAACAAATATTTTTGAAAAAACTCATGTAATCTGTTTGTTAGCCAGAGAGAAGCTTGGATGTTTCTGTTTCAACATCTGTTTGCCCTGCATAGCACAACCCTCTCTCAAAATCTAAGACCTCAAAATTTTGTGTTTGAGTTTATATGAGTAATTTGGAATTTATGCTGAATTCAGGTGTCCACACACAAACCAACTAAAACATACTGGTATTTTAAAAGTGAAAATATTTAGTTTGAAAATAAAATGCTAAATTTTTTGTATTCTTTTGAAAATAAGCTTTGAATTTCATTTTTAACCTACATAGAATTTAAAAGTAGCAGTCCTCTAAAATGTATACAGTGAATCGCAACTGTATCGCGACTTCTCCTTTACGACCCTGCCCATTTGCGAAGCAATTTTTTCGCGGTTCAGCTTCTGGCAATTGCGATTTCATATAGCCAGCGCATGCGTTGTGCTTCTGCTTTGCTGAGGGGTGGTGCCGGCTCTCCCTGTGAGGCAGGACAGGCCCGCCCTGCTCCCGGCTCCCCAGGGAGGGCACGGAGGGAGGGCTCGGGGTTTCTCTGGCACAGCCTTGCGTTTACAGTCCTGCCGCAGCATGCCCAGCCCCTGAGCCGGTCCTGTGTGTCTCCGTAGCGGTGGCGCTGCCTCTCCCGGCACCGGTGGATGTTAAAGGGGAAGAAACTTGAATACCAAAGACCCCGCCCCGCCATAAGCGCATGGGCTGTCTCAATATTGCAAAGTTAAGGTTTTCCAGGCTCCAAGAATGCTGACCAGAGCTCAGGGACACCCCTTCCCCGCCGTGGAGGCAGGGCGAGCATGCGCAGGCCAGCGCGAGCACTGGGGCCGGGCCAGGCTGGGGGGGAAACAGCGGCACCAAGTTTGTGCTGGGAGCACACACGGTCACAGCAGCTGGTCAGAAACGGTTCCCTTTGCTCGCTTGTGCTGAGAGAGGCCAGGGGAAGGAGCAGAGAATTGTTCGCAGCGCTGCGGAGTTCCGGGGGATGGAGCAATGGGTGTAGCCTGCATGCATATTAACGACCTGCAGTTCTTTGTGAGTTTAGTGTTTCGCGACGGCCTTGGCCTGTCCTTTTCCTTGCAATGGACGGGGTATAACTGTACAATTATTTTACCTACTTATTTTTTACATGGAGGACTGAATTACTTCAGTGCACAATAAAATCATATTGTTTTTGAGGAAAATATTCCTTTAGTCAGATGTAGCCAGTCAGGGTTTAGAAAACATAAGGAAATTTATACATTTGTCAAGAAATTAACCAGAATTCATAGCAGGGAAAAATACCTCAATGCCAAGAGCTGTGAACACCTAATTACTCTTGGTACAGAAGACTTTCTGATCTTTGTATCTAACATCTTCTTAATTGTGGTTATAATTCAACTGCATGTCATTTATGCTGTGTATCTCTAGAGGAACAACCAGACTTGCCCGAGAAGCCATATGAGATGGCTACGTGTGTTTTCACTCCTACGAGTGGACTCTCCACAACTCTCCGGGATATCCTGACAGATCGCCCTGCTGTCTCCAAGTACCACAATTTCCTAAGGGGCTTCCAGATGCACAACGAGTATATCCAGCAGGAACATTTCAAAAAATGGAAAGGTGTGGGCAGCTCTCTTGTATACATGCTTCAGTGGTCACTGTGGCAGGCTCAGGGGCTGGGAATTACTGATGGATGTTCACAGATCCCAAAGCAAACTGAATGGGTTTTGTGGCAAGTTGTTACTGCCTGCTGAGAGGAGAGAGAATTAAGTAAAACCTCACACCTCTCACTTTCAGTAATACAGCTGTTCAATTTTGAGGTTGTTTGGTACTAGAAGTCTTCACTGAGATGAAAATTTATAGAATGGGGCTCTGGACGTAGGCAACATCTTCCTAGGTTTTGGTGCAGTTCATCCACAAAATGTGAGTGGAGAGGTTGAAGATATTTTAGGATTACTGTACACTACTCCAAAGCACAGGGAAGATTCTAGATGGGAGAAAAAAGCTCCCATCTAGAATGGGAGCTCACTATTCCTTTTTCTTTCTATCTTGACAGATGTCCTTCTGCAGTTTGCTAACAGCTCTGAATCTTCTGTTCTTTAGATACTTTGCTAGACGCCTCTCCTAATGACCTGAGAGGCAACTCTGAACACCTGGAGTTGGTGGATGCAGCTTTCTTCTTTGAAACCAGTTACCCACCCCTTATGAGACCAGAACGGAAAGTGGATGTCATCATACACTTAAATTACACAGGTGGATCACAGATTTTGGTGAGAAGTCTCAAAACCCTTTTTTTATAGTAGTGGCTTTTCCTTTGCTTTCTGCAACTTTCAGACAGATGTCTAGAAAACATGGAACTTAGTGGGATTAAGTAACATAGGGTTATCAGGCCTTAGAAGGGCTTGATACTTCTAGAGAGGAAAACATCTCTATTTTTTTCAATCGACTTTTGAAATAACCATAAGTGCTTCACCAGTGAAATACAGAGCAGTACAGTGAAGTTTCGAAGGTCAAGCTGCAACTTCTATTGTATTGGTATGTAAGATTTCATAGCACAGTAACAGATGGGAAAACTTTGTGATTCAGATGCTGAATTTAACCTGCATTTTTCTAGAGCATGTAAAATTGCATTTGTCTTTTTATATTGACATGATATTTTCTAGCTGTCCAGGAACAACCCAGTGAGTGAAGAATTTCTTCATCTTTAGCTTTCCTCTGCTAATAAATACAATTTTTCTCCTTAAATAGTGGCTTTCAATCAAGATATCAAACATATTTACTGTGTTTGCAGAAATCTGATTTGGTTAAAAGGGTTAAACAGATTTTGAAAATTATATTCACCATATAAATAGACAGGTCTAGACTTCAAAATATGGACTTGTAGCTGTAAAGTATCCCTGAGGCACATCACCAAAACCACATAGTTCACTGGTTAAAGTTCTGTTATTTTTTCAAGTGAAAGAGACTTTAATGGGGCTCATACACTGTGATGCCACATAAAAAATATTTGTCTCTGTACTGCAGCTGAAAAAATAGTATCTTGCATGACATTTTTTCTGCACTCAGAACTTATTGGAAATAATTAAAATTGAGGTGGTACTTTTTTTGTTAGATAATTTAACGAAGTTGGTCATCACAAACGAGTTTTCTGATTATGTTTTCAGTGCTATTTTTTGAGGCCCAAAATATGTTAGTTGAAATCTCATAATATTTCTAAAATTCGTTCTAGAAATGGGTAGCTTGGTCTTAAACCCCTGCTAAGGCCTATTGAGGCCAACTCACAAGTTATAGTGCTAGATAAACAGACAATGTGACTGTGAATCTTACAGTCTTGGACAGCAAATTTAGTTTTGTTGAGATCGTATTTTTCTGACCTAGTTCTCTTTTAATTAATGATGGTCTGTAATGAGGTTTGAATTTATCTAAATTATATTCCTTTTTTAGAGATGTGCCTTAGTACACATTCAGGCTGCCTTTAGCATCTTGATATTAGGGTGTTTTCCTGTAAGACTATTTTGAAATGGCTCCTCAGGCAACAGAAATTCAGTTGCTGGGGTTGCAAGTGCTCACATCATTGCTGACTGCCCAGGGATCCCAGCCTGTGCAACTCAGCATGATTTACCAGGCTTAGGCAGCAGTCTGATCTTTGATATCTTTTCTATTCCTTATGCTACTACTGTTGGGCCATGACCAGCCCCTGGAGCAGGCTTGCAGATACTTTGCAGAGCAGGGAATTCCATTTCCCTGCATTGGGCTGAAGGATGATGAGAAGAACCTGAAAGAGTGTTACATGTTTGATGGTGCAGACACCCCAGGAGCTCCTCTGCTGCTTTTTTTTCCATTAGTGAATGATACCTTTCAAACATATGTAGCACCTGGTAAGTTAACGATAGCCTGATAATTTTATTGACCCAATGAACTTTCTCAGTCCTGGGTGTTTTTTCGTCATCCCAATACAAAATACATGCTTTGTTTATTTGCTTCTTCCTACTAGTTAATGGATTGCAAAATGGGATGATTCAAACTGTTTGCAAAATCTTGTAAAATCTTTTGCATAATTTTATTTTGAGTCTTGATGCAATTCAGTGAAGAAAGAAACCTGTTCCTTGACTAGAGGAATGGAAACTAATTTCTTCTTATAATTTCTAAACATTTACATTTATTTTAGTGTGTAGATAATTTATTTTTATGACAGGCAGATCTAGGGGAAGATCACAGTATAGAAGGGTTCTGTGGAAAATTACTGTGCTTTAGGCATTTAATATGTTGGTTGAATATGCTGGAAAATCAAAGCAATAGTACATAGAGTGATCTGTACTGCGCCCTTCTGGGCTAGTATTTGGGATGGATATATTGCTGTTATGATGACTTCCACAGCTAGTAATAGTTTGCTTCCTCCTGTCCTGCATGTCTCTTTATTCTTTTTAGTTTGTAGTGTACTCAAGAAAGTACAGGGTAAGACTTGAAAATCAGTGACCACATAAAATGATGTGCAATGAGCTGGCCAGTAGAAGGTGCTAATGGCAATGGAATGATGTTTAATGACATAATTGTGGGGTTTTTTTCAATAGGCTTCGTTTAGAATTAGATTATTCAGAGATTGTATCACTACACTTATCTTCACAATAATTGCATCTGAGATCTCTCCTAGTTAGTCTTGACATGTTCTGTGAGAGTATGTTATTTCTGTTGGACCATACAAACACGTTGCTTTTTCCCCTTGATAGGCATGTCACGAAATGCTGCTGAAATGGAACAGGGCAAGGTTGATATCTCCAGTTTCTGCTCTCCATACTCAACCAGGCAGGTCTCACTGAAAGCAGAAGATTTCAACAAGCTCCTGAAGCTGACTAATTACAACATCATGAATAATGAGAACATGATTCTTCAGGCTTTGCGTACAGCTGTGGCACGGAAGAAACAAGCCCTTAGTCAGACAGTATCACAAGCGCAGCCCTCTGATTGAACAGCATTTCCCTCTTCTTTACTATGTATTTACCCTGACAGTACATATCTGATAGCTACTTCACTGTTCTTGGCGGGGGCCATCTCCTTCTAAGTGAACTTCTCAAAAACAAAAACTTGAACTACATATTTGCTTCCAAGCCATGTAGTTTGATTTACTAAGCAGTACCTGCTTGCTGTTCTAGGGCTGCAGTACCAAACACAGCAGTCTATGTTGTTAACACCATCTCACTGTGATGTTCAAGAGGCAAAAATTCAGCTCTGTGTGATAGGGAAATAGCATTAGCTCTCTCTGTCTGCAGCTCCCTATTGCCTTGGTGGATAGTTGTAAATAGTTTTTCATATGCAAAATATTCTGGCGTTTCACTGGAACTATTGGTAGCAAATTCATAAAGCCCTCTTCAAACACAGAAGGTGGTGAACATGCAGGATCAATTTAAGTCATTTTACCTGCTTTCAGTAACTTGAATTAAATCGGCTTCTATGTTTAACGAATTTTGTTTCCCAGGTGCTTTTTTGGTCATGAACTGTTGTGCAAAATATACTTTATGAAGGAAATTTGATTCTTCAAATTTGTGTTGGATAATGGAAGTATGAATTGGTGGCCATTCAGGTTTTTGGTGACATTTGTTCTTTTCAATTAAATCAAACTTACAAATTTGTTTGGAAAGACCATTGGCATTTTCTTTAACAATCAACTATTTTCTGTCCCAGATCAAACGTGTTCTGAAGTTATCTTCCTGAAATGCAATTTTCCTTCAGCATCATTTGGAGCTTGTTTAATAAAGTGAATTGAAACAGCATGTAAATGGGATTGCAGGATGTATGGTAATTGCACACAGACAATCATACTGGAAAAATGCATTAAGGCAACAATATTCCGTTCACTTCATCACACAAACACATTAAAGGCCGAGGAAGGTCCCACAGAGACAGACATATATCTTCTGTTTCTAGTGTGAATTCTTCCTCAGAATTATCTGGAGAAAAATTATGTTCTTTTCTAGAACTGGAAGTGGTTAAGTTGTCTTTTGCTGTATTTTTGATAATATGTAGTCCCACAGAAGCACTGTGAAAGAAAGGCAGATGCTGGCATCTGGGAGTTTGTTAAACGTCAGCCAGCTTGAGACTAACAGAAGTCCCTCACCTTGTAGAGGTACGAAGTACAGAGACAATTTCAAACTTACCTTCTAAAGTCCCATTCACTGTCTTATCTGAGCTCAAAATAAGGTACCTAAACTGTCAAAACGTGCATCGTAACTGACTTCTTAATGTCTGGCAGAGAGCATATAATTCTATTTGAAGTCCTCCTGTTATTGCAAAGATCTGGGTGTTCCACTGTCTTTGAAACATCTGCAGGCTCCCTGAGGTACTCTGGGGCAATTTCACTATTTTTCGCTGTTGGAATTATTTTTCAGAGGTTAGATACTCTGCTTGACTTCACCTGTGGACTATCTGATAGTAAATGGTGAGCACCTGTTCCTTCCTGGTTTCACCAGCCTCAGACTGGTCAGAAAACATGTATTCCTGAAACAATGGAAACAGTTCTCCGAGTATCCCTTGTACACCTTCTGTGAGTCCCTTTTCAGAAGCTGTGATGTACACTAAAATCTCAGGTAATCTGAACTAAAACAGCAATAGTAGCTTTTCAGCCACTGACATGCCCTCCTGCAGCCCATTAAGGTCTACAGTGGAACAGACATTCCCCTGCAAGCCCTGGAGAACGCCATGCTCGAGCAGGTGGATGCCTGAAAGGGGCTGTGACACTGTGGGAAGCCTGTACTGGAGCAGGTCCTGGAAGGACCTACGGACCTGTGAAGGGAGGAGCCCACCCTGGAGCAGGTTTGCTGTCAGGGACCCACGCTGCAGCAGTCTATTTCTGAAGGACTGTTCTCTATGGAAAGGACCCACATGAGAGCAGTTTGTGAAGAACTACAGCCTGTGAGAAGGACTCCAGTTGGAGAAATTCTCAGAATACTATCTCCCATGGGAGAGACCTCATGCTGGAGAAAGAGAAGAGTGTGAGGAGTCCTCCCACTGAGAACAAAACTGCTGCAGAGCCCATGCATCATGAACTGACCACAGCCCTCATTCCCTGTCCCTCTGCACTGCTGGGGTGGAGGAGGCAGAGAAAATTAGGAGTAAAGTTAAATCCAGAAAGAAGAGAAGGGTGGCGGGAAGGTGTTTTATGATTAAAGTTTTATTTCTCATTATCTTACTCTGATCAGATCGGTAATAAATAAATCTAATTTCCACAAGTCAAGTCTGTTCTGCCTCTGATGGTAACTGGTGAATGATCTCTCCCTGCCCATGTCTCAACCCATGAGCCTTTCATCAAATTCTTATTAAGTTTTCTCTGCCCTGCCCAGCTGAAACATGGGTGTGATAGAGTGGCTCCTCTAGGCTCCACCACAACTTCTCAGCATTGTTTAGCTAGAGTTTTTGTGTTTTGTTGAGGGTTTCTTTTTTAGCTGTATTTTTTTGTTTGTTTGTTTTGTGTGCTTTTTTGTTGTTGATGCTGTTTTGTGTATGGTTTTGTTTTTGGTTTTTTTCTACCTATGGGGAAAACATCATCTTCCATAGTCTTGGTGCTGTCACAGTCCTTCCTCCCTAAGTCAGATTTTCCAAGGGGAATGACTCAGGAAACATAAATTCAGCCACTGCAGAATAGACTAATAAGACAGGTGCTCTCATCATCCTTGTGGACCTTCCAATGGACTTGCTCCAACAGGTCCACATCCCTGCGGGCCACACTTCTTTTGAAGGTACTTCACATTTCTTTAATTGAAAGGGTATTGAGAGTAGATTTCTAATCCTAAAATGATTGATAACTGAAATAATTTTCATTTAGTGAAAAGTTGTAAGTCCAGAAATTACTGTCTTTATTGTGTTTTCCTGATGTGTGTGCGTGGAAGTGAAAGACAGATTGTGAATACTGTGAGTGTGCAGTATTACCTCCTGCAGTTCAGAAGAGATTGTTTCATATCAGACATCTGGGCATGTTCATAGTTGTACCAGTGCAAGGGCTATTCATCTTCATATCTGCTGCTGCATAGACTTCTGCCAGAAATACGAAGAGTTTGATGTTGTTTTTATATCATAATTGGATGACATTGCATTGTGTTTAAAATATCTAGATCTTAACATTTAAGATAAATCAATATATGCCCTAATTTGTAGGAGAATCTATGGGTTTTTTTGTCTTAGTTTCTCAGAAGTTCTGTGTTTGTGGAAGGCTTCTGAAAGCAGGAAAACATATCTCACTGTCAAATATACGCATTAAATTGGGGAAACATCTACCAGCAAACATCTCAAACTCAAAAATAAATACAGTTTTGTTGAACAAAAAGATATTATAAAATTATTTTATCCACAATATTTTTCTTTGCATATTGAGGCTCTGTAGAGCTGGTTTGTCTTCTCTGGTTTGTTCATTGCTTAGGCTGCCAAGTCACAGGTATCCATGCATAAGTTATGTGTTATCAGTCACTTATCTTGAATTGCCAGCTCTGGGCACCTTGGTGTGTACAGCCTTCCCCCAAAACCCCTCAGGTATTTAGCTAACAAACTCAGCAAACCCCTCCTCTTCTCTCTTCATGCTTTCTCTTTCAAGCAATGAGGAGGGTGGGGCATGGATAAACCACTTGCTACTCAGCAGGTGCCTCCAATAAGGTTTGCAGAGGTACTTTGTGAATCATTGCTGGGGGTTGTCTCTTAACAGTGAAGTGATATCCATATCTGATTTATATGCAGTTGGGAGCAGGATGGGCTCATACTGGAGTGCTCGTGAGGTAAGAATGAGAAAACTATTAGGAGCTGAAGATGGTGTGAGGTGAGTTTGTGGTTTGGGTTCTGGTGCATAGAAGAGGACTTGTGAGCGTTTAGTCCAGTTTTACGTGTGTATTTAATTATTTATGTCAGAATGACATCCCTTTGCTGCTTTTGGCTGCCTTGTGGAGGCATTTTTGGTCGTGAATTTCATCCACAGTGGGTGATTCACATGAAGACTAGGAAGCAGGTGGAGGTGCCTCACAGGATCTTACTGTAGTCTTGGGCTTAATCTGTAGTTTGATTCAAGCACTGTGTAAATTAAGCTCTTTCACAGTGCAGCATCTGCCAGCTATGAGTGTAAACACACATGGTGATCAGGTAGCTGTGCTAGCAGCTACCTGGTATTGATGTATACAGGAAGGTTACTTCTTAGAAATAGTCATGGACACAAAGATGGTCCTAGTTTCATATTTGTGCATAACTGACACACAAAAAGACATCTTGATTTGTCTTTGTCCATAATGTCTCAGGGTTTTTTGGTTTTGGTTCTTTGTTGTTGCTGTTGTGTGGTTTGGTTTGGTTTTTGGGTTTTTTTTTGTGGAACATAACCAGGAGGGAAAGCACTCACATGGTTTGGGTTCCAGGGAGGGGAGTATACTCTGTCTCCTTCTCAAATGTAAAATTAACCTTGGTTTGCCTATGAGCAAGATATTTAATCATGCTGTGCCTTGCTTCCCTAGTTGACAAATGGAGATTTTAGAGCTTTTCTTCATAACGTGGGCATATGTTACCATAAATGCACATTGGTGCTTGGAGACTTCAAGTGCGGGATCTCCTTGCCTTAAAAAATAACACATGTGAACGCCTAAACAAATGGGTTCAAAAACCCCTAAGTAGTCTTTGTGAGGAAAGTATAAATACAAAGAAAGGAATGAGCCTGTTCTCTCTGCTCTTACCCTTAGCCACTGAAACAGCATAAGAGAGAGTTCTTGGTAGAGAACTTCTTGGTGATAGAGGCTTCTTGGTGATGGATGAGTGAGGGGAGGGAGAGGAGATTTATTGCATCCACTACCTGAATGCAGACAGAAGACATTTAAACATGCCCTTCTGATCTGAAGTTGGAGATAAAAATTATACCAAGGTCATCATGTCATAATTCAAGAATGATAGGAGAGTTTGTATCCAACTTCTCAGCTGGAATGATTCCTAACTGGAAGAAGGAAAGGAGTGACATGCTGCCCATAAAGGACTAGCAGAGAATGGGAGAGGGATTAGCTGTACTTCTGGCAAAGCCATAACTGAGGTTTCAGGTACTATAATCTGCAGGAATTAATAATTTGTTTGTGTTGTGTTGTGTCTAGTTATTTGCCTTTCCTTCTGCACTTCATGTTTCAGTTAATGTTCCTTTTTGCCAATATCCACCATCTGTTTTGGGTAGGGAAGTTCCGTTAGCATCTCTTCCAAAGCTGTTTTCTTTCATGTAAGTTCTGCTGCATTTGTGCTGGTGGTGCCTCATTCACTGAACAATGAACATAGATAAGATATCGAAATCATGAGCATCATGATTAAAATGTTTTACCACAAGTTGTTTCTGTGTAGTCCTTTATACCCCTCATTTTCCTCTTCCTGATTGTAATAGCTGAACTCTTCACAATGTGTTTTCTTTTCACCATTTCTGAAAAATGTTCCTGATAAAGGTTTTAAATGGAAAAATTGGAATTTTTACTAAATAAAATTTTCTGAATAAAATAGGGTTTCCGTGTGAAATTACAACTGTTTAAGAGAATTAAGTTTATTTTGTCTTTATGTACAGATGTTTGATGGACGTGCATCTCAAGAACAGTCACTCTTTGCTAGCTTATTTTTCCAGATTAATTGTTGTTACAGATTTCTTTTAAACTAACATGTTGTGTCATGTAATCCAAGCACTTATTTAAAACTACTGCACCATGTTATCCATTTTACTGTTATTTCTTATATCAATGACATATATACCTGCATGTATATCCCTTCATTTTTTTTCTCTTTTTTTTAAACTCCACATAAAAGTGATTTTACCTTCTAAAATAATGCAAGCATTTTATCTTCCAATTTTGATACATGGCTTTGAAAATTGCGAGAAGTTTTTTGACAAATAAACAATTTAATGCAGGTAATAACTTTGTTACTTTTCTGCAGAGTGATGACTGCCCTTGCTGTTCATTCTTTGTGAAAATCATAAGAATGAAAAATCTGAGAAAGGCAGATCTCTGTGAGTATTACAGTCTTTCTTTGCAGTTCCCAGCACTTCAGTTCTGAAAGCATGGAAAAAAAACAAGCATCGTAACTGGTATCTGTGTATGAAATGATACCATGGTTTCAAATATTTATGCATATTTGAATTTAGACTATGCTGGGGATATAGTTTTATATGATTTTGATTTTAAAATTTTACTATTAGTGGAAATAGTAAAGTTCTGGTGTGGCCTACTGCGAAGTACTTTAACTGCTAACAAGGTTCAGAGCCAGTTTTGATGAACAAATTGAGGTGTTAATTCACAGAATCACAGAAACACAGAATATTATGAGTTGGAAGGGACCCACAAGGATCATCTAGTCCAACTCACCACCTAACACCCGTACAGAGTCCGAGAGCACATCCCAGAGCGTAACACCACCTAGAACCCTCAGTTGCAGTCTTTGATTTTCTTTTATTTTAAAAAAAATAAAAGGAACATTATATGTATATCCTATTCTCAAATAGCAGGGTTTTTTTTCTGTCAAAACTTTACTGTAATGTCTTAGAAGTAGATATTTGGTGATAAATGAGTACCATTGAAATGTTTCTGAGAGACTTGGTGCTGTGGTTTGACCCTGGCTGGATGCCAGAGATTCACCCACAACCTCTCCCAGAGAAAAAAACCTGAAAAAAGGTTTATCATAGGCAAAACAGGGCAGACTACGAGTGAGGAATATAAAGGATTTATTTACTAACTCCCAAGATCAGAGCTTAATGTGAGAAACATAATTTTAAAGGCAGCCTTTCCCCCCCCCCCTCCTTCATACAACAGATGTCATATTCCATTTTTTCCTCCAGGAGACAAAGGGGGAACAGGGGTAGGGGAAAAGCCAGGCAAGTTGGCATTTCTGACCAGTTTTAGGGTAGGAAACCATCTCTCTGCCTTTTCATAAAGTCCTCTCTCTGCCATGTGCGTGGCCGCAGGTGGATTCTACATCTCTGCCCTCCCTCTATTCCATAAGTTTGCAGGCAGACATTATGCTTCACTATGGTCCATTCTACAAGCAGTAGTGAGACGCCTCCTCCGGCTGGCCTGGCTGTGGTGCCTTCATAGCTGCTCAACTTCTCACAGGCTCCTCTCCGGTCATCTTCTTTGCTGTTCCTAATTTTTATTTTCCTTTCTTAAATATGTTATCACAGAGGCGCCTCTATCTGCTTCTGACCTTGACTGGCAGCAGAGGCCCAGGCAGCAGCTGTCTGGTTTTAGCTCTGCTAGTTTGCCCTCCCACTGCTGCCAGAAGAAAAAACAACCTCTCAAACCAGGACACTTGGTGAAATAAGTGGAAGTGAAGAGAGCAAAACCTCATCAGTTACTCAGGTAGGAGAAAGTGGGCTGAAGGTCAACTCAAATATCTGCCTCAGAAGGAAAGAAGACAGGAACACAATGGAGAGGAAGTGAATACGAACCTTTACACGTTCAAAAAGACCAAGTGAGCAGGGCAAGAATATTTGCCTTCATGGAGAATACCATTTAATTATTTTCTGCTCTTTAACCTAGAACAGAGATATTGCCTTTTCTTGGAAACAGCACATCTTCAGAGAAAACAAAATGCTAGTTCAATTTCCTCTCTTTAATCTCTTTTCCAGCATGAATAATACCAGCCCAAGGGAATGTGTATGTTGTTCTGCCAGCCAATATCGTCAAAGTAATCACCTGAAGAGCTGATAACTAAATATCTGCCTTTAGTTTTAAAACTAGGAAGCTTTATCTCTTTCTCAGCATCTTATAATGGTTGGAAATTAGTCTTTATGTTCTTAAGGACAAAATAACTTTCAGAAGTCCATAGCTATTTATCTTAACTCTTTATCTTTTATTTGTCTTTATAGCTTCATTTTGAGCAGGTATTTGATTACCTGATTGCAGATTTGAAGCTATATCACTAGAGATTTGCTTACAAAGCCACATGTGGAAGAAGGTCTTTGCCTCTTCTGGCTCTTAATAGCAGTGCTAGGTGATGGTCTGAGAGGAGTTACTTCATCTATTCCCCATCCCAATTGCCTATCTTATTGTGCAACAAAGCACCACATTTTATTTTCCCTCTGAGAATCAGGAGCATGTTACCTGTATCACAGCACAGAGGTAGTGAGTTTTATCTCTACTGTACCTATATACTCCCTTGGAGCGCTTAATTTTGTTAGTGGAGCCATGCCACAGGGTGTGGTACCCAGCACAAGAAATGAGACTGTGTTAAGAAGCATTAAATGAGAAGAACTGGTGTGAGAAGAATTTATCTGTCAGTGCTTCTATTCTTGACAAAAAAGTTGTAGAGTAATGTTTCAACACCTGAACTATGAGAGAAATCCTTAGAGGAAGAAATCCAAAAGCACCTGTTAAAAAACTGTCATGGGAGAGCGAGAGATATTGACGTGAATTCACTTGGTAGTCTATACCAAGTTCAGAGTTGTTCAGGCTGAAGTGCATTTATGGGCAGCGTGACAAGTAGAGACTTTGAAAGGAAAGTGGGCAATCCTAAACTATGCATTTCATTGCACATGAATAGCTGCTTGAATGCAGCAACAATGACTTAAGAAGAAAGTAAAGACAACTAGTTAGGCCTACCTGCCTGTGTTTCTGCAGATATTTAGTTTCCCAGCATTAGTCTTTATTGAATAGTGACTTTTTGAAAATAGTTTTGTGGGAATGTATCTGTCATGTAATTAATGTGTTTGTTAAAATGCTTGCAAATAATTGAAATGTATTTTTGGAAAAGATTCTATTTTCTACTCAATTACACACAATTTAAATGTACAATTTAATGTACAATTTAAAGTTGTTAAGAGAGACAGAGATGAGGACAGAGAGTTGAAAGATGGCCAAGAAATCATTCCAGCTGCAAAGAGCCGTCGGTGCTTTGTTGGAGTCAGAGTTTGATTAGACCAGGCTGTTTCTGGAAGACTGTCTGTCAAAGATGCATTTGTTTTGCTTTTCTTCAGCTGTAGCAGAGAGCAGGTAATGTGTTCTCTTTATGCAGAGGGGCCGCTACCCTCAGTGTCCATGTCTCCTTATATATTACATGTCATATAACATAGGACTTCTTTTTTTTTTTTTAAAGTTAGCTGTGTCAATCGTCTATAACCAAGATCTCTGGACCTTTTCTGTTTGTGTTAGGCAAAAGGCTGTATTTATATGTGATGTAAGCATAATACAGTGAATGCTTGAATTTTGCAGGGCTACGGGTCTCCGTGACTCCCTGACTCCCCGTAAAGCCCTGTTTCAAAGGGCTTCAAAGCAAAGATAGAAAGCTCATGAATATGCAAATAAGCCCTGCCTGTCACCCTGGCCCCCTCAGTTCTGGAGCACTGCAGGGTGTGCCAGCAGCTCCCCACACCCTGTCACAGACCAGGCGAGTGAAGGGAATGTCTTCTGACCCCTCCTTGCCCACAGAGTCATGGGGAATCCCTGGGCTGGCTGCACTGCCGTTGCGACCACTCCATGGCTTTGCAGTGCTGAACCCCTCTGGGGCTCGTGGGGCTCCGTCTGCCCTGGTGTTGATATGTTTCAGGCAGATTTGCCCAGCCAAACTCTATGGAGGGGCTGCGGTGCCAGGTGAATTTGAGTCAAGCCATTTTGTCTCATCCCAGTAGGGCCACTCAGCACAGCACCCCTTGCCTGCCCCTGCCCCTCCGCAGCTGGGCCAGGCAAGACTGAGCCGAGCTGTCTTATCCCGTCCCTACAGGGTCACTCAGCACAGCCCCCTGCCCCTCAGCAGAGCTTGACTGGACGTGTGTCTCCATGTCTGGTTGGCTGTTTTGTTTGTGGGGGAGTTGTTTAATTTTTTTTTTTCTGTGCATGCTACAGCACCAGGCTGAGTGGCCCAGTCCCCACCCATGCCTGTGGGGAAGAAAAGGGGCAGCAGAGGTTTTTTCCCCTCTTTCATTTTCTCTTTAATTAATTTTTGTTATTAGTTTGTGGCAAGGGTGGTGGTGTGGGCAGAGCTGAGCTGGGGTGAGGAGTCAGGGCAGCTGCAGAGGGTCCGCTCCTGTTCAGGCATGGTGGAACAGCCCACAACAGTGCCAGCCCCGTCAGAGTGGGCTGCCCCTGCTCCCTCCCCCACATCACCTTCCAGGTGGCTGCCAAGCAATGGAGACTCTGCTGGGTCTCCCGTGTCTGCACCACTTTCTGCCAATGCTCTAAGCACTTGTGTATGCTGCCGCTCCTGCCCGGGACTCCCAGCTCACTGCCACCTCGTGCTGCCCCTGCCCAGGACTGCTCCCGGGGAGCTGACACACACTACCTCTGCCCAGGGAGTCCAGGGGAGCAGTGGTGCCCCACCCTGCAGGGAGGCAGGGACAGTCTGGGCATGTGCAAACCTTTACATGGTGCAGATGGACTGGCGGCGCCATGCCTGTGCAGCTCCTGGCTCGATGGTGGCGGCCGCTGTCCCCCTGCCCCTTATACAGTGGAAATGGATAGCACTCCATGACGGAAGGGGGCGGGGATAATGGGCAGGACTTATTTACATATTGGTGAGCTTATTTACAAATGCGCATGATGTCTATCTTCGCGTCTCGCTCTGTCCATGCTCGGATGTGAATTTTCGCGAGTAAACGAATTGCGAAATACTGAAACCTCAAAGACCAAAACTGTGAAGAGCTGTTCATTATAACAAGAATTAGGCTACTGATATGCATTTAAGTCTGTTAGGAATAAGGCTTACTCATGAACCAGAGGGATTTGCTCCTACATTATACAGACTATCAGGTAACTATAATCTGAGGATCATTCCTAAGACAGAGCTGTTGCAATTTCTGAGTATGTTTGAGCGTGATTAATTTTTTTCCAGTGAAAATCTGTAGGGATAGTGATATCAAAGTTTCATCTGGATTGACAGTATGTCCCTGGAACTGGCTTATAATAAATGTTTTTAGGTAGGACAAATACTGAACCATGCTTTTCCCTGGCCCACTCTCACAAGAGACCTGTGATTGATGAGGTCTGTGGCTTAGAGATTTGGCTCCTGAGTCAAAAGCAGTGTTTGCATTTAGTTGGCATACCCCAAATTATTGGCTCCTGGAGGGCACTAAAGGATCCTACTTTGATACCTTCCATCTCACTTTGCACCGGACAGGAACCCACATGGATTTTTTCAGTGTCCCAGAAAAACACTGTGCCTCATTTCAGGATGTTATTCTTGGATTCTTTGGGAGAGCTATATAATTACATTGCTAATTAAGTAGTTACGGACATTTATTTTTTCTTTTCTTTCCTTGCACAGATAGCAGAAATGCCTACTTGAGAAAAACTAGTCCATTTTAGGCTGGGCTAAAGTGGCCTTTTCCCATATAAGACAGGTTAGCTCTTCTACAAAGACCTTGTATCCACCTTGTATTTATTCCAAAAAAAGCAGGATATTTATCATTAACAGCTGCCTCTATCTCTGGTTTTAAAATTGAGAAAGCTTCATGGGTGTCAAATTTTCACAAATTCACCAAACCACTTCTGCAAAACTTGCCTGGTGGATGCAGTTTCTCTGCAACTGCCCAGAAGGACTAGCTTGCAGCACCAGTAGCCCTGGGAGCCAGTGACAGGACAAAGTACAAAGAACACAAGCTGAGATACCTGGCCTCTCTATGTTCCTGCACCCACATTGCAGTGCACAGGGACATAAGAACAGCTGTGCTGGATCAGACCAGAGGTCTCTCTTGCCATATTTGGAGGTGGTCAAAAGTAGATGCCTGAAGCACCTGAGAGTAAAGGCAATATCTACAGCGCGCTGTGTGGTGTGCTAAAACAGCCTTTGCTTACTTCAGAGTTGGTAACTCCCGAAGTGAAATACATTTTTTCTATGTGAATGCAGCAACACATCTAGTCTACTCTTGTATATACTTAAACTCTGTGCATCAGCAACAGTCTTTGCCCAGCTTCTGGTTTCCATTTTGCAAAAACCTTTGCCTCAGTTCAAAGCCTCATCTGTGTAGCGGTATAAATCAGTTTTGCCTTCACTGTTGAAACGCCTTGAATTTGTTCTGCCATCCAGTGATTTCCCATGTCAGCTGATGTAGTGGAAATTGACTTCCAGGTTTCCCACATGTGAGAAGGGACTGATTGTGGTAAAATGCCTATTTTCCAAAGGCTTATCCACCACAGAAGATCACTGTGAAGGGCATAACTTTTATTTTCAAGTCCCCCTTCCCCTCATATTTCTTCATAGAAGCCAACTTTATGGAGGGCTCTGCATTTTCACTGTTGAACCATGGGACAGTTACTTTCTGGAGAGACTTCTCAGCTGGCTAAGTATCCCTTTGTGCTCCCTATATCAAGAACTGGACCTGTGCTGTATAGATTCCCCAGGGCAAATCTCATTTTCAGTGTGGCTGCCCAGTTCTGCCTTTTTGTGCACAGTCCATTGGAACGCTTGGGAGTTGGACTAGATGATCCTGTGGGTCCCTTCCAGCTCAGAAAAACCTGTGAACAAACTTAGGACTTGCTGATTCTAGAGAGTGACACTTCAGTCACAGCAGGGCATGGGCTGTCTCACACAGCTGGCAAATCTGGTACAGCATTGTACATCTCCTTTCTTGGTTGCAGGATTCACTCCAGAAGGGAAAATAAATAACTTCTACACTGCATTGACACACATGGGAGAAAAACCTTCTTGTTCCATGGGCACAAATAAAATATAAAGTTAACATTTCTACATACATGTATTTCACAGATGTATTCCATCCAGGTGACAAAATGTCTTTTTAAAAATAGTGGCAGAGCCTACTTAGTATTTAGAGAAGGCCGGGACTCCAGAAAGTCTTTCCTGGAATGGCTTACAGTTACTTTCACTGGTTTTGTGTTGCTTTTTTTCTTTAATAAGACCAGCTAATTTCATTCTCATTAGATAAATCCTTAAGCTTTTCTTTAGCTATAGTAATAAATATGAGCCTTCTGCTATGTAATTTCATAGCAAACTCCCAATGCTACAATGCCTATTGATTTTAAAAGTGGGAAGGTGGTATTACCAATGTTTTTCCTTATAGCATCGTCATAATAACAAAACCTCTTTCACTGCCATGCTCTCCAAGTGAAACTATTGAGTGAAGAAAGGATTGATTGAAGACATACTTGCAACATGTTTTTTATATGTCTTTTTACTTTTACATCTGACTATAGCATCGGTATGAGGGGGCTGCAGCAGCCTTTGTGCAAAGAGGGCAGTCAGGCAGCATGGGTAGTGCCAGGAGGCAGTTGCCTGGGCAGGCCAGCGCTAATGGTACATTTGCTTTAGGATGGTCACTTATAATTGCTGTGGTTAAGAGTAATGCTGGGATATGGTCCTTTGAAAAAGAGCATTGGTGTCTTTTCAGGGCATCTCCTGATGTCACTGGCTGCTCAGGCAGGCTGCTTTTTGCACTAAGGGAGAGAAATCCTAAAAGCAGACCAGGACAAACGCTTGGCAAGAGGAATCAGCACAACAACAGAGAATTTGTTACACAGAAAACTGCCAAGTTGCAGCATGGCCTGTAAACAAGGATTTCCTAACTGATTAAGAAACTGAAACAGGTATGAAAGCAGCAGCTAGTCGCAAGAAGGTCTTCTCTGTAATGTCATATCCCAAACAGGGCTTTTCTTACTGTCGTGGTGAGCTAATTAGACCAAGCTCAAGAACTAATTGCATGACTACTCAGCTACTTGTTGAAATGGAGTCTTGGTTTTGACTTATTTATAATGAAGTCATAACCACAGTTAATAATATCAGTAACAAATGCATGGATAATCTCAGTCAATACTATGTGAATCAGTTTCAGAGCTACAGTTCTTAACAAGCTCCATTCCTTTCTATTCAAATTTCTTTTTGGTTTCATTTACTCATGTTAACCAAGTCTGTTTGGTCTCTTTCTCACTTCATTGCTACCAAACAGATATATAACCCCATTTTCCCTCAGGTTACCCGTTTTTTGTTCTCTAAACTAAGTTATAATTTCCATTTTTTTCCCTTTGTCAAGTCTTTGATGGCCATGATGGAGTATAGCGTATAGTATGTATTGTATTGAATTGTATACAATTGTATTGTAATGTATTCATGGTAAGTAGTGTGGAGACAAAAAGCCTCCTTTGTGCCTTGGTAGCAGCATAAACTGCCACTAAAAAGAACAATGCTATGTATAATTGAGGAGATCATTACTGTGCTATTTGTTGGTCAGGGTACCTTCTTACAACTATGGAAACAACTGCATCTCTACTGCTACATATCAGTGGATTGTACCTAAGTATATATGCACCTTCTTGTAGTCATGTGAAGTTCTGTGTGCAAGAACAGAAAGTTGTTCTGATAGTACAGTGTTCCTCCATGATTTCCTTTGGCTTCTTGGTGTAAACTTGAAGAAGATGACTTTCTCAAAACCTTAGTTCCTAATTTCCAAATCAAGGACTTAGCGCAGGCACCAGGAGCCTCACAGGTGCGTTAGAAGTTTGAACCAATTACCAGCTGAGAGGTTGACAAAAGAAGTAAAGAACCTCAGGTAAATGTTAGGCTCATCTCTATCTCAAAGGCAAAGGTGAGAGCAGCTACTGTGCTCTAAGACTCTACCAGTGCAGGTGGCATTGCAGTTCTTGTTCCTTCATTGAACAGATATGAACTTCAGAGCCTTTTGTGATGTTTCTATATATTTCTAGTAGACTTCATTATCCTCTTTTTTTTTTTCCAGTGGAGACATCTAGTTAACCAGTAATTGAAACAGCTTTCAAAATGTTTTGTAATATTTAAAAATGTCAAAACCTGTTTTAAAACAGGTTTGGAAAGGGTGGAGACAATGGGAATGAGCAAGGGAGAAGCTTGGGTGGAGAAGAGAGGCTAGAATGAGTAGGTGACAATGGCAGAAGTGTAGAACCACACAGTGCTTTGAGAGGATACTGGTCCTTGTGGTGATTCTAGATCTTTCACTCCTCCACTGCCATTTGGCTTGCACAGCTAAAAGGCAGTGCCAGACTCTGCTTAGAAAGTGACTTTCTAGTTTGTGCTCAGAAAACTAACAATTATGATGAAGCATATGCTTCGATTCCTGAATAGGATTTTGTATATTTAAAAATTTCCTTGGGCTGAGCTGTGTGACACTTCTCATCATTTAAAAAAGTGAACTGAGCATTCCCTTTTCCCAAGCTTACAATCTCTCACATCTTCTTTAAAATTATGGTACCTTGGAATTTTTAATCCTCCTTGATAAGGACCATATTTTACTCTAATCTTGCTTACTGTTGTGTGATTGTGTTGAGTTTAAGAGGAAAGTATGCTTTGCTTTGTACTGAACATTAACCACAAATTGAATAGCAGCAGATCTATGTTGACCATAGTATTAGTTATTTGGACATTCAAAGAATTCATAAATAACGTGATGATTGATAGATTTACTTGTTGCTGCAAATGCTTCAGAATTTTTTGAGGCATTCCTTTGATGGAGAAAAGGTACAATGTCTTATCATTGATATTTTATTGTGAGAAATGAATGTAACTGCATTTTTATTCATTGAATCTCAACAGATATTCTTATACACCTCAAAATCTGTCTTGGTTGTTTTCATTTCATCAAGTCAGCACTATCTGCAGTTCATCCAGTTGTGCATTACACAGTGTGGCTGATAATCTGTAATTAATGATTGGTGTGTTGGTAGCAGGATGGCAACAGGTTAGGTAACAGGTTTGGCTAGGTTAGGTAATAGGTGATAGGTTGGACTCGATGATCTCTAAGGTCTTTTCCAACCTTACTGATTCTGTGATTCTGTGATTCTTTCCCTGCCCTCTGAACAGAGATGTTGTTTTATGCATCTATGCTCTCTTAGTGTCCTTTCACGTGCATCTAGATGAATGCTGCTGATGTGAGTGATATGATAAAAGCACAATGGGATAAGGCCTGTGGTATGTCTTGGTCCCTGTGAAGGTTTATTTTGAAGACTCGGATTAGTGCCAGGGAAAGCCTTGCCCACAGGTGAGATTCTTGGAGCTTGAGGACCTTCATCAGTGATGGCCTCCTGAGAGGAACTTTGGGCAACCTTTTTGCTGAAATGAGGACACTGATTACCTTGTAGATAAGAACCAAGAACCCAGATGCGATTTGCTGTTCTGTGGGAGGCCAACGTAGAGAGCCTAGATTTAATGTGTCTCTGACAGTTGGCGCTCATGAGAAGATACATAAACGTGTCCCTATGGGACTATGACTCCTCTCTTGGGCATGTTGTATGTCTATACCCTCAGAGGGGACAGTAAAATAGTTTTATAGTAGCTAGTGAAGGTTAAAAGTAAGATTCACTCACAAATGTTGATACTGGTATTTGCATCTTATTCTGCTATTAAATCAACAACATTTTTGGATAGCCGTCTGACAAAACTATTCACCTTACTTATTCAGGACAAATCTTAACCACCTTCCTTTAAAGAGTTCCTTTTCAGTTCGAGAATGAAAACCTGACAGAAGAAGTCCTAGGTATAAATATTCCTAGTTACACAGATAGTAAGCACTCAGTGCTTTCATTCATTCTCATTCACAGGAAAGTTGTCCTAGATCAGTTGTGAATACTGGCAGACTCCTGCCGGAGTATGAGATGATTTAATTTCACCATGAAGATAGGATTAGTTAATAATCAGGTTGTATGATTTTGGTTTTGCTTTTATTAAGGGTGAACAGCCTTGCTAAAAACTGTACTAACTTCTCAGATTGGCTATAGGTCTGTTGTGTTCAGAGAGGATGAAGGACTGAACAGAGGTCCCACCACAACTCTTAAGTCACAAGTTTAGCGCTCCTTTGATATTCTGAAAGTACTGAATGCCTTTCTTCTCAACCAGGAGTCATAGCTATTATGTACAAAAAGATATATCTCAGACCACAAATGAACAATTTCTCTAAAATACACATACACCATTAGTGCATTACTGACAGATACATTTGCTGAAGAAATAGATAGCCTGCTTTTTGGGCACCATCTGAACAAGAAACTATGAAAGATAGTAGTATCTTTTTTCAAATGTTAAAAATTAATGGAAGAATTGTAGAAAATAATGTGTGTGAGAGAGCCAAAGGAAATATTTTAACACCTCCTTTACCAATTAATTGTTATCAACAGGTATGTTGCATATACTCTGCTTTTAAAAATTGCAATAATAAGTCTAAAAATATGCTAATATTACAAATATGAATTAGAGACATCTCATTTGCAATGTGACAGTAATTTCTTACCTGTTATAGACATCAAATGCATCCTGAAAAACTGGAAGATATTTCATGTTCAGAGAGTATCAGAGGAATTGAACGATAAACCATACATAACTCAATTGCACAAATTATTTTAAGCAACACCTATTCATTGCAACATGGTTTACACCACAAGTGTAAAGGAAACGTGGAATGAGAACCTAGAGACTGGTAGATAATAATATAATTGCCGGTAAGTCACACTCTTCCTGCAGGTCATGTGGAAATATTAATAACAGTAGTTATTTTTTATGTTTTTAATCTTGCAATGGCCAAGTGGATTACAAAAGAAATGATCGTTACCACTCTTTTATTGGTGGGGAAATACAGATATGGAAGCAATTGCCCAGAGTGACTTAGAAATCTGGAGCAGAGTTGAGATTGGAGCCAGCATGACATCTTTTCCAGCAGGTTACTCAGTTGGTCATGCTGCCTCTCAGCGTGTATCCCACAGTCCCAAACTACCTGTTATGCCCAAATCTGACATATTTACTGTGAATACACAAGACATTCTTAGAGTTGGAGACATTAGAAACAACTGAAAACTCTGGCAAAAGACAACTCATTGAAACCCTGCAGAAGTGCCCAGCGCATAGAGCAGCTTGGTCTAGATTAAGTTGCCTCTGCACAGGGCAGCAGGGATGGAACTAGATGATCCTTATGATCTGATCAAACCTCGGCCATTTTATGATTCTATGATAGTAGTGTTCACCCAGCTGGGAGGCTGTTTGTGCTAGCTTGTGTCTGGAGGTGGTTCTTGGGAGCCAACTCCAAAACAACTCCCTTGTATAATTGTAGCTGTGCAATGTTCTCTTACATTACCATCTTTTTAAGAAATTAGAATTTTATTCACTATCGAGGATCAGAGTTTGGATCAGTAACGTAAAAGTAGACTGGTATTTTTTGGTGATGAAGGCATGTGATCACATGTTGGGTGAGACAGTCAGCTCATTTCTTTGGACTGGGTTACAGCTGTGTGGGGGCAGCGGAACAGATGGGGAAGATCCTTTGTACCTAGACCCTCTTGAATTCTCAGAAGCAAAGAAAAAAGCTTAGATTCTTGTCTGAATGCTCAAAGAGTGAAGTAAGTATTTTACCCTTTAAATGATCCTCTTAAAATGTAGGTGTTATGCTCCTCCATCACAGGCATCTCTTGATTTGCAACCAATGGAAGACATACCATGCTTGTTAAATATTCACAGGTATTCAGATTTAAGGACCTGAATAATTAACCTCTCCACAGACATTCACAGGTCATTCTGAGTTGGAAGGGACCCACAGGATCATCTAGTCCAACTCCCAAGCGAATGCCCACCCAGGGATGAGGCCCACAAGTGTGGAACCATGGGCACCACACTCCATCCATCCAAGCCTCCCACCATCTAGACCATATCACTGAGCTCCTCGTCCAGTCTTCTCTTAAACACCTTCAGGGATGGCAACTCCACCACCTCCCTGGACAGAATATTCCAATGAGAGATCACTCTCTCTGTGAAAAAACTCTTCCTAACATCCAGTCTAAACCTCCCCTGGTGTAATTTAAGGCTATGTCCTCTTGTTCTGGTGTCATCAGCCTGGGAGAAGAGACCTACACCCACCTGGCTGTAAGCTTCCTTCAGGTAAACAGCAATGAGGTCACCTCTGAGCCTCCTCTTCTCCAGGCTGAACAACCCCAGTTCCCATAGCCGCTCTCCATAGGGCTTGTCCTCCAGTCCTTTCACCATCCTTGTTGCCCTTCTCTGGGCCCTCTCAAGCAGCTCAACATCCTTCTTAAACTGGGGAGCCCAGAACTGGACACAGTACTCAGGATGTGGTCCGTATAAGTAGCTTTGTGTACTTTTTTCTTATCAGTTGTCTTTATTGCCATAGGTCTTTGAATTTCCATTAATGACCTGAGCTCCCACCTGCAGGAGGACACAAGCAGTAGTAAATGCTAAAGAATAAGGAGCAGTCAGAAAAATAATAGAAGCAATACATATCTCCTTTTTGTGACTCGCTGTATATAGAGTGCTGTAAGGCTTCACTTTAACATATTTGTAGTAATTTGTTAGTTACAATATATCTTTTCAAATACAGTTAGTCAGACTGATTGCTACATAAGCCTATCCTTGCCCACTGCTTCCCCCGAGACTGTTCGGACCAAAACCATCAAGAACTGCAAAGATCCAGTGTGGAATGAAACATTTTGCTTCAGGATCCAGAGCCAAGTAAAAGTAAGATGCAGAGTGTATTTGTTTTTAATTTTGTGGCAGAGATGTCATTGTGTAATTGATATGTAAGGCAAAATAAAAATACATACATATAAAGGACTACAAGAATATGGGTGAGGAGATTTGGATTAGAGTGTAACAGCAAAATTATGTTTGATTTTCTGATATGTAAAAAATAACCACAGTATTTTGCAACTATTTATACAATATACTATCACTTTTCACTTTTTTTTCTTTTTCTTTTTTGTGTGGATGGAAAGGTTAAGCATGATCTCTCACTTCTTCCTGTCCTTTCTCTGTCTTCCATAATATCGTCTTGTGCCTCTGTAATGTCTCAAAATAAGATCTTAATTCTGTATGCCTGTTTGCAGAATATTCTTGAGATGAAAGTCTATGATGAGAATGCAGTCACTAAAGATGACCTCCTGTTCACTGTTCTCTTTGATGTTGCTAAAATCCAACTTGGAGAAACTGTTCACTTGACTTTTCGGCTGAATCCAAAGGTGAGAAATAAAACCACCTTGTCCACAGGAAGGAAATACGTTCCTTTTGATATTGCCTCCAAAGCAAGTTCTTTTAAAGCAATTGCAGGTGGGAGCATTTATTTCCTATTGATTTGCACTTTATACATCCTGTGAAGTACCTTCCAAATCTTACTCAGCAACATAGACAAAGTTTGCCTTCCTACATTGGACATAATCCTGAAGGATTTTGCTAGCTCCTCAAGCCCCTTAGCAGGGTTTTTTCTGACATCAGAGTTCCCTTTTTTCCCCACTTTCTTGATTTTGTTGCTCAAATAGATTTTGTTGAAATACAATTTCATCACCATTGCACAAACTTCCTCTGTTAGAATTTGTTTTCCTGGCACTTGTTGAGTTTGATCATAGTCTAGCACGGATATGGGGGTATTCACTTAAAAACTGGTACCCTGCCCTGTGACTCTTTTGTGTATACCTGGATATGACACAAAGATTCTGAGGTACTGAAATGCATGGATAGCCAGTTGCTCAAACTATCTTGTAATTTCAGTGTGCATGAACACACACATGGTGACTTCAACATGAGATCTGGGTATTTGATTTAGATACTACTATAGATATGCTATTTCACTGACTTTTCTTATAAGGTATGTATGGGTATTGGGTTCCACAGTGATCTGGGCAGGTAGTTTACCTTAACTTGTCTGGTGACTGGTCAATGTATTGTCTGAGTTATAGGAGTCATTTTGATCAGAAGAATTGAGAATGGCCTCATACAACAGTATGAATCTTCTGATAACGTTATATAGATAAAACCCAAGGCTTTAGACATTTTTAAGCCAACTGTTATTGCAGGCTTAGAACTTTATTTTAGAATTTTAGAATTTAGAACTTTATTTTAGAATTTTATTCTCTCTCACCACCAAATAGAATAGAGCAGTTGGTATGTGGACTGATAGTTTATGAAGGGAGGAGAACACTTTTCCAAATCACCCTAACTAAATTGCTTTCACTCATCTTAGTGTACCCTAGTGCTGGAGGAAAATTTGATTTGATTGAAATGCTGTTTTAGGAGCCAAACTAATCATTGACAACCATAGCTAACAGGAAAGAAAATTAATCCAAATTCTTACAATATATTCATCTTTTACAGACACAGGAAATGCTAGAGGTTGAGTTTGCATCGGAGAGCATGTGAGTAAAATCCATATGAACCTAAAGAACTGTCATTCACAAGCAGTCAAACACATGCTAACATTTAGTCTAATATAATTTAAAATGTTTAGCATCACAGTAATAGCTGGTGTTGATCAAGTTAGTTGTATATTGGCTAAAACTATATGTTCCTTATCTACCAAGAATCATCCTAGTTATTCATTTTATCCCATTATTTAGTGAAAGAGAAGGTTAATAAGAACTGCAGTCATTGGTCTTATTACAACATTGTTTACCATTGTCATTAAAAAAAGAGGAAGATACATTTCAGATATCTCCCAAAATTAAAGATCAGTGAAGTATTTGAGACTATGCTGGACAAGATGAACTTTAAAGAAACTATCATTACTTGGTGTTCATTTAAGGTTGTATTTGGGTCATATTAGTTCTGATTACATTTTTTTTTCTCTTTCAGTCCAGTTCCTCCTGAAAAGCTTGTCACTAATGGTGTATTAGTGGTAATTTTAAGTTACTGCTGTTCTATCTTTGTTTTCATGAAAGTGATGGGAGGTGGTGAATCTGGCACGTTCCCCAAAACTTCACTGCAGGCAAGGCTGAAGGGGGAGGGACGTGGGGGTCAGACAGGCTACCATCCTGTTGTGCTGCTCCCTGTGGGAGGATGTATTAGGAAAGAAGGTACATAGTTACATATTTGGTATACCTAGAGAACTGTTCACCACCAGCGGATGATATCCTAACAAAGCCTGAAGTGCTCTTTCATTGACTTTTTTCCTCTGTGTCATTCCTTCTGGGGACTTCCTTTGTGACTCCCTCATTGCCATCCTGTTTTCCCCACTTCCGTATGACGGTATGGATGTTGTTTTCTTGGCTATCCCTGGCTCAGTATTTAGAGGAGATAGCACTTGACTCTCCAGTTTCACCAAAGCAGGGTTACAAGGACAGCACTGTAATTTGGCTGACCCATTAGCCCTTGAGAAGCCTCAGCAACTCCCATTCCATCTCCTGTTATTTCCTTTCTCTTTCCAGTCCTATCCTTGGGAGGATGCTTGGATGAGACAAAGCACCACAACAATTTTTAATTCAGCTGAAACTTGACACATTTTCAGAGTGCCAAAGTCTTTCTCTTACCAGTCGAAGTAACAGGGCTGCTAAGGTGAAAGGGTGAACAGTTTTACAGACTCCAGGGACCCTGGTGACCAAAGACAGATAGCAATGAAGTAAGTCAGATATCATATGTTTTGTATACTTAATCCTCTCATTGTTCACCCCTACAGTCTCGTGAAATTTCTTGCTTGGAAGTCCTGGTGGACAGTAGATGGACAAAGAAGGAGCCTTCAGGTTAGACTTCAAAATAGAAACAGAAAACCTTACAGTTAACTGGTTTTTTAATTTTTATTTTCTTATACGGTAATTTTCCTACTTTGCTTTTACAATTAGAGTACAGGAACTGGATGGTTAGGAGCATATAGACGGGTTCATAGATGCAACAATCACAGTGTACCTGTGCTAACTAATTATAAAAACTGAACTTTGAAATTAAAGGGAATTATTAGAGAGACAATGACTCTTACAAGTGCTGTAAAACACAAGTACGTAAATATATATTTCTGTCTCAAGTTGCATTTTGTCTATGTGTCTGATTCCTTAAAAGAGCTACTGCTGTTTTACAAGCTCTTTTCTGCTTTACAATTTGTTTTTTAATTGTTTGTTTTCTTCTTCCCCTTCTTTGTGTAATGTTTCATTGTTGGATAAATTGAGTTTGGTGGCTTTTAAGCACCTCTGAAGGGTTTATATATAAGAAGGACAACTTCTGAATGATCATTTAATGTTCCATTTCTGGGATCAAAGTTGTTAACTTCTCTGTATGCTGTTCATGGCTTTTTTTTTTCGAAAAAGACTTCCTGTTTTCAGTGAAGGGATCCTATGAAGAGAGCCAGACGCTGTCTCTGGGCTCTTTCTGGCAACCCATGAAGCCCCTGGACTTCCACTACATGAAGTATGGCCTGTCAGAACTGTGTGTGGCTCTGGCAGAGAAGAAGCCTCATTTCTACTCGGTATGTGATCATTACATTGAGTAAGCACAGTAAATTCATCATTTTCTACACTCAGATGAGGCAAATGGAAAGATTCTGTATATTTACTTAAGAGCCATTTTCATGAACTTCTGCTCTGGGAGTAACCCCTAAGACATATAAATATTAGGCGCTAACATGAAAACCGTTAGATGGGGTCCTCATGGAAAAAGTAATTCAGAGACAGAGCTTTTTTATGGTGTATATATTAAATATTTTTCTACATAATAATTCATTTTTTCAGTGTACTTCAGGTGAAGAGAGAAAACACTGCCATGCACCCCTCACTATTCCTCTGGACTCACTTCCATTCAATGAGAGAGTGGCAGTAACAAAGGTGATTGATACCAACTTCTTAGAATTAATGTGAAGCTATGGAACAAAGATAATTGGGCACGAGCTGATTAGAAATAGGGGTTTAGATATTCGATAATCCCTCAAATATCGTGAGGGGTTGGTTCCAGAAGATGCTGCAATAAGTGAAGTCCACCAAGTAGTGGTAAATACCGTAAAAATGGTAAAGACAGTAAATATGGTACAGATGGTAAAGATGGTAGAGACACAGAACCCCCCCTGAAATGTATTGAAACCACAAATGGTGAACTGTGAAGTAGAGAAGGGTTACTGTATAACTGCTAGTGCCCTTAGATTCCTAATAGAAAGGGTTATGAACCTGTACTTTTTCATATGGATCAAGTAGAACCAAAAAGGACAGCCAAAACTTTGTAGCAGAGGGATTTCTGTGACCAGCTGGGAGACTAATGCAGATCAGAGCAAATGCAAACAATGGGGCAGTATGGAACACACTGCAGAGCTGGTGTTGGTCTTTACTATATACTGCTCTTTTGATCAATATAAATAAAGTGGATTTGGAGGAGTTTTAAGAACTTGATGGATTTTCCGGTTGTTAGGGCTTTGTGGCTCAACATGGCTTTTAGAAAAAGGAAAGGGCTTCAGAGCTGACTAAAACGAAAGAACATAAAATAGTTGGTAGTGCTTATATTGTGGGGTTTTTCTTTCCTAGGATGAGACAATCAATTTACATGTGAAATCAAATGACTGGTAAGAAATTCTGCCTTTGAGTTAAGTGATTGTGAAAATAGTGTTGCCCATCTTTTTTGTCTTCTTACCTTTTTCTGTAACTAAGAGAAGAAGAATTTATTCAATGACTGTGTTTACCTACTTACCCCGTGTTTGTTACCAGACAAACCATGTCCAAAATGTGGTTAACTGTGCTGGGAGAATTTTCCTGTTATACTACTACATAGGAACTCAACTTGGATTGTGAGAATAATGTTTTCTAGCCATGAAATCTGTAGAGTTATGAGTTTAGAAAAAGACGCGTTTATACTTCACTTTCCTTACTCACAAAAAATCCAGACTATTTGTGATTATAAAATATGGAGGTCTTGAGACAACACATTATAAATACATATTCCACTGTTCAGAGTATCCATATATGAATTGCAGTACATATTTGTTAGACACTTCTTGAAAATCAGTGTGGTAATAAAGAATATTTATTTTTGTAAGATTTTGCTGCTTTTTACACTTTCTCAGCTTTTTCTTTATCTTATACCGTGTGTGATGTGCTTTTGTTGGGACACAGCAGCAGGATTTCTAAGCCTTGTAACAGATTTGCAACTTGCAAGTATGAGTCCAAACATTAATTTCAAGTGATCATGCCCACCCTGTTTAACTCTGGACTTTGTTTGAGGTCAAGAAACTTAGATGTTCGCTTGGAGTTTGATCTGTGTACGGAGGAAAAAAATTTTCTACAGAAAAGGAAGAAACTTGTGGCTTCTGCTCTGAAAAAAGCACTTCATTTAGAGCAAGATCTTCAAGATCATGAGGTATGGGTAGGAACATATGGACTGAAACATGCTGTGTAACAGGAATGTCTTATGCTCGTAGCCATTAGCATATTATTCCTTAAATGGCCCTGATGCATTCACTACTCCATGTGAAGCATTGAGAAATGTTTTGGTGAAGTAATATAAAAGCATGGCTTGTATCAAATCCTTTTGGTACATATTTGTTCAGTAATACCATAAATCAGCATTTTTCCACTATTTTTTGCTTTTCATCTGTGAATTACTGACCTGGATGGTCCTTCTCTTTTAGCTGATCATTCACTCACCAAGGCCCCATATATTATCAGATAATGGAGGGAGAAAATCTAATGGTTAAAGATGATCCTTGAGGTCCCTTCCAACTCAGAATAACCTGTAACACTGGCTGATGGGAAGTATACTTATTACAGACTCTCTCCTCTGATGCTCATCATCTCAGCTGTAGTTCCTCAAACAGCGCAAAGATATTGAACATCTTTCTCTGATCTGCTTGTCTAAGTTAGGGTTCATGTCCATGCTGGCATGGGGATGGTTAGTACTTTAGAGAGGGAACATGGGAAGAAGAACATGAGAAACTTGGGAAGAAGTTTTCATTTTGAGAATGGTTTGTTTTCTTTTTTTCCCATCTGTGCTTTTGCCTTGGTCCAGGATAGAGCCATGTTAGGCAATATGGCTTTTAACACTATAAATGATGCCCCTTCTCACAGGCTTGATCCTATTGTTTCTCATTTGCATGCTGGTTTCAGTGAAAAAAGTAGTTTCTTAAGTGTAACAAATTTTTAAGGGGAACTGATTCTAACTACAAATTTCAGATTTTCCGTCAAGGGAGTATTTCCCAAATAAAATTAATCTAAATCAGAATAATATAAAATAAATCCAAATCAGAATAATTTACTTTGACCTGAAATGTTCAGTTGGAATCAGGAAACTGCTGTGTATTCATTTGATGCAAGTACCTAGAAATGTGTATCAGAATTGTCAACTGGCTCATCTTCTCTTGGTGAGTTTCTTAGAGGAATTTGTCTTCCTGTAACACAACTGAGATTTCCATGCAATTAGGCTTCATCACTGCAATTCCTACCTCGTAGGAAATGTAATCTAGCCATTATACTTGACTTGCGAGAGAGGATGAGCTCTGATTGTTCTCAAAAGAGAGCTCTCATGAGATGTTTTGCTAAGGAAAATGTGGTCTAATATTGAAATGCCTTGAAACCATAAATTTTGAGCTATTTTGACAAGTCAGCTTGTAACAACTTAGAATAAAAAATCATAGATTTTGTTCAAAATCTTCAAAATCAGCTAGTTACCAAGTTTCTCCTCCTCCCCTGCCCTGTGAAAAATATCTGGTTTTCATCTTTTTTCTCCCCTGCTTAGGGAAATGGTGAAAATTTCTTGTGGGACTGAAAGCCTACAATTTACCCAGCTCTGATCATGTGCTGGTAAACGAAGTGTTGCTTAGCACTGCTGTGTTGATATTTAAACAGGTACCAGTTGTAGCAGTCATGACAACAGGAGGTGGCACTCGTGCACTGACATCTCTGTTAGGCAACCTCTTGGGTCTTCAAAAGCTGTGTCTCTTGGATGCTATTTCATACATTACTGGGTCATCCGGTTCAACATGGTAAGGAGATCCTGAACAAAGGCACCATTCATCACTTCTATAGTCTGCTCTGTAAGATATTTTTTCTCATGATTTTGTTAAAGAAAGATGTACTACTTCAGTTTTGAGCTTTTTTCATTACTGCATTAGGAGCACATTGCCTGAGTCAGTATATGGCCTAAGCACTGCTTACAGGGCGCAACACTTTCCTTGACTCTTTGTTTTAAATCTAGGGTCTTTCCTACTGAGTCACCTTGATGCAAATTATACATGAACCTTAAAAGCAAAGAGAGGCCTTTTGCAAGTCCTCAGGTTTCACTAGTGATTTGAGAGAGTCCTCTAAATCAAAATATCTTTTATCTTCAACAATAAACTGAGCCCAAAAGATAGTTTTAATGAGCCTCAGCTTGTTCTTAAATCTAAATCTTAAGTCTAAATAATGGAAATGTTTCAAGTATATGACAATGCATGAACTTTCTTTTTTGCAGGACTTTGTCACATTTGTATCAGAGTGCTGAGTGGTCACGTAAGGATCTATCCAGACCCATTGGTGAAGTCCGCAGGCATATGACCAAGTGCAAGCTAAGCTGCTTTTCCCTGGAGAGCTTGAAATACTATGCCAAAGAACTAAAACTGCGGAAGCAAGAGGGATACCAGATCTCTAGTGTTGACTTCTGGGGGCTTCTGCTGGAAAAAGCATTAAGTGATGGGGTAATGTTTTCTCTGTTTCTCCCAATGGCTACTGAATACTGTTATATGGAAAATGAAGCTCTAGGGACAGATGCTAGCCTGAGAGCATGACAATATTATCCAGCAGATGATTTCTGCTGAATAACGAAGTGGTTTTAGAATTGTTAAGGTCAGAAAAGACGTCTGAGATTGAGTCCAACCATTACCTTGTCACTGTCATGCTCACTGCTAAACCATGTCCCCAGGTGCCACATCTATATGTGTTTTGAACACTTTCACAGATGGTACAAAGAGACAATCACTGCCCTAGTCCTGCTGGCCACACTATTTCTGATACATGCCAGGATGCTTAGGTTCAGCTGGCTGTCAACCAGCACCCTCAGATCCTTTTCTGCTGGGTAGCTTTCCAGCCACTCATTCCCGAGCCTGTACCACTGCACGGAGTTGCTGTGACCCAAGTGCAGGACCTGACACTTCACCTTGTTGAACCTCATACAATTGGCCTTGGCCCTTTGATCCAGACTGTCCAGATCCCACTCTAGATCCTTCCTACCCTCCAGCAGATCAACACTCCCATCCAACTTAGTATTGCCTGCAACCCTGCTGAGACTTGTATTCCTACATATTTCTTAAAGCATAATTTGCAGCTCAAGAGGTATTCTGTAGAGCAGAAAATCCATGTCTCCTTCTACAGCATGAGTATTTGAGCACCTAACTGTGGATTTCTGTTCTTGGTTTCTTTTCCTGTGTTCGTTCCTGTGACATTCCTTAAATATCCATATAAAATGGATGTATTTATTGGGAAAAACAGGTGACTACTTTTCTAAAAAGTGTCATGCACCTCCACCTATCCTTAAATAAACTGATGTGGATGTGTAAATGTTTAGATCATTCCTTGGTTAAAAAAGGCTTGAACATAAAATGAGTGGAGGGAATAATTAAGAGAGAAAAAGGTATTTATTTTGCTGTAATCAATGTAAACCATGCCAAGAACGTCCCTTCATTTCACCCTTTGTTTCCCATCAATTCACAGAAAAATAACCACAAACTCTCAGATGAACGACTGGCATTGAGTGAGGGTCAAAATCCTCTACCTATCTACATGATCCTCAACATGAGAGAAGACTACAGCCTTTCAGAGTTCAAAGGTGATGGCAAAGCTGGGCTTCTGTGTTTAAATGATCTGCATTTTCAGTTCCTATTCTGCAACCTCTTGTACTGCTGAACTATAGCTTTTATAAATGATTTCTTTTCTTCCTTGACTTTCATTTTCATTTGTGGGGTTTGTGTCTAGGCTCAGGGAGGAGCTCACCATCTAGGTGATAGAAAAAATTGTGTGGAGATATTTAAGGACAGCCAAGATATATACTCTACATGTGGAGCTAAGGCTTGTAACTTAGGCTGATCTCTTTTGGTATAGACTTCATTTATATTCTGTCTGGAGAGGATCATTGGAAAATTCTGAATGAACAAGACTGAGAAACATTATTGAGTGAGTGACTGAAACCAGCTGAATGATACCTCCTTATCCCGAGGTCTGTGGTCACTCTGACGGTAGGGTTTGTCCTGCAGCTGCTGTTTTGCCATTTCAGAGCCCTTACTGTAGGGAAGCAGAATAGGATTGAGATTTAAAAGTTCATTTTTTTGTCTCTGCAGAATGGATGGAGTTCACCCCTTATGAGGTCGGGTTCTTAAAATACGGTGCCTTCATTCGTGCAGAGGATTTTGGCAGTGAGTTCTTTATGGGTCGCCTTATGAAGAAGCTCCCTGAATCCCGCATCTGTTTCATGAAAGGTGATGTGCTCCATTGCAAAAAATTGACTTGCACAAAAGTGCATTTTATTTTTAATATACATAATGCAAACCCTGCATATTGCAACCAGTGCCCAGCATCATGCAGGACTGAAACCAATTGTACACCATGTTATCCTCACCTCTGAATTCCTTAGACACTAAAAAATACTTAGAGGAAATTTCAAGCCATGTTGTTCACTGTCACTTTTGTCTTGAAAAGTGACTCTCATGCATGAAGTGTCAGGGCTGCTTGAATAGAGGTTAGGCTTGTTTCAAGCCAATCAACAGCAGAGTTCCACAAAAAAAATTTGTATGTACTTTGAAACAGGATTAAAATTAATCTTTCTATGAATGGCATGATCATTTTAAGATCCAAGAGACTTTTGGAGATTTCTGCACTGTGAAGACAGTTTTAGATGTTCTTTTAATTGAGAGGGAAAAATTGAAAGAAGTACTGTGGGGATTAGAATAGAAAGGAGAGAGAGAGGAGTTTGATTCAAAAGATCTTATGCAAAAAGAAATCTTACAAGGGATGGTGAAGATGTCGTCTTGTATTAGAGGACTACTCTGCAGAATGTCCTAAATTGTCCTCTAACCATGTGACTCTTGACTGTCCAGGAGCAACTTCCAAACCTTTAAATGAGTATATACTTGTATACAACACACTTTGTAGGACAGACCCTTATTTTATAGGAAATTATGTGGGTTTGCTCTCTGATGACTGTTGCTTATAAGATGAAAGAACGTTGTTTCATATGTGGCAATGAACTACAGTGACTGAAAGCCTTGCACAGTGTTTTAAACTATTTAAGTTCTTCTCCGAGGACAGAATGCTAGTTGATGAAAAGAACTGCATCCAGTCTTTGGTGATAAATTGGAAACCTTGAGGCTTTCCAATACTCCTTGCAAAGCTGAGATATATTTTTTTTAAGTGATAGTTCCCCTTAAAATGTTTCTGAAGAAGTTTTCCTGTTCTCTACCATTACACAGGCCTATGGAGCAATGTCTTCTCCTACAACCTCTTGGATGCCTGGCATTTATTGAATCCTACAGAAAGGCGCTCACTGAGGTGTACCCAACACAGGGTTGTTGATGTTGGTTAGTTACGTTTCTATTTCTGTTTTACCTGTTGTCTCATAAATCCCAAGATTTCATGTTACCACCTATATCTAACTAGGTTTCCCCTCTGAATTCTTTCATAGGATTATTATTTCCATTAGTCTCCCTTGGATTGAATTTATGCAAATATGAAACTACTGAAGTTTATAAACAAATCATCTTCAGGCCTTCAATGAATCTTCATGTTGTAACAAACGTGCTGTAGTCTCCATATGCCTCAGCAGATGATGCTTTTCATGTATTGTTGATAGAGACTCATATATCACTTATGAGAAACTCCATTTCAATTTTCTTTGATCTTGTTGTAAACCTGTGTTTTCCTTAGAGGTATTGACTGTCCTCTTTGTGTTCAAACATGTTTAGTGAGTTTGGTTTATGGGCTTTTCATAACTTTCTCCATGGAAGTGTTGCGAAACCCTGAGCTCAATAAATGTCTGTCTTTCCCAATCTCATGAGGTGCCATTTAGTGCAATTCTTTTTCTCTGTCTTATCTAGATGTCTAAATCTCCTGGCAGCTTGTTTGTTTGTTTGAGTTTGTTTTAGCAAAGCTGATTTTTATTAATTTTGAAATAAACAGATCCAGATTCTTAGCCTATGCTGATCTTCACACAGGGAATCAGCCTATGAGTTCTATCAAACAGTAGATCACTTTTACCAGTTGTAGCAAGTTTGTTGCTACTCTGACCTTGTATTTCATGGATATACTTTGCTGAAGAGGGATTCTCTACTTTGACATTGATTTAATTGTATGCTGCCAAGTCTTATTAGAATCTTCTTTTCTCTAGCTGGTATTAGATGACTTTTGGTATTTTAAGTATGGCCAAGAACTGTGTCAAAACAAAAATTTTTCATCTTCTATACCTTTCAGGAGATGAACTTTCTTCACCAGACATGAGCAATGATTTGGAAACTTACTTAGTGACCCCTGAATGTGGCATCTTGGGCATTATTCGGCAAATACTCACAGAGCGGGTGATGGTTTCAAAGTTCTACAACTTCCTGAAGGGATTTCAGGTGCACAATGCATACCTTCAGAGCAAGAACTTCTGTATATGGAAAGGTAAACATTCCTGCATATTGTTTTTTACCTGCTTAGACTGTTGGTGTTCTCATCAGTAAAGAGAAGGCAGAAGATGAACATTTGGAAACAAATACATATTTCAAGAGAACTGTTTATATTTCATCCAGTCAAATCAGCTTATGGAATTACTTTGATTCCAGGGAAAGGAAATTACTGTTCATCAGGGATGAAAGAAGAGCAATATGAGAAGTGAAAGAGCTCTGTCTTTTTACCTTGAGCAGATCTTTTTTGTGTCAAGGCTGAGCTTCTGTTGTGTGTCAGGGTCTTGGAAAGAAAATGCAATGGAGAGTCAAGAGGCATTTTTTCCTAGTCACACAACTGATCTCTGACTTCTTCAATGAATCACTTATTTTAACAAATATTTCCTTTTAGATACTGTACTAGAGAATTTCCCCAACCAGCTAACACAATCAGCAGAGTTCATGTGCCTGGCAGACACAGCAGGATACATCGATATTAGCTATCCACCCCTCATGAGGCCGGAGAGGAAAGTGGATGTTGTCCTGCACTTAAACTATTCTTCTGGATCACAAACATTGGTGCGGTGATCACTTTATTTTATTCAATAATGACTGCTGTTTTTTAGCCCTCTTCAGACCCTAGGGATTCACAATAATTTACACAGAATAATTTATGTAGAAGAAACTGATTCTAGGAGAGAAAGATACTTGGTCTGCAGCTTCCATTGTGCAGATGCCTAGTGGTGTTGGCAAAGCCCCTAAGGAGAACAGAAGTAGTATCAGTTTGAATATTTTCTTAGCGTTTTCTATTAGAGAGTTAATTCAGTCTCCTAAATCTGTGTGTCCAATGATCGTGATATAGCTACCAAGACTACACTTCATATGGAATGTTTAGTTGGTGCTACTAGCACCATTGATGTACTCCTTTTGATTGTCTGGTGATTACCATCTCAAGTTATGCACATGTAATATACATAATTAGAAGTAATTTGTTCAGTTGTCTTTAGAACAGTAACTGGATTTTTTGTTGTTGTACTGAATTGTAGAAAAGAGTTGTCCTTCGATAACATATCTGCTATTTCAAATATCAGTTACTAATCTGGTATATAATTGCTGTTACCAGATATGGATAAGACAGAAGTCGTTGAAGACTAGAATTTTCATATGTACCAACCAGACTCAGGAACAAAAATCCTATTTTCAAAAATTACTTACATGCAAAATTAACACTTCACTTCAGATCACTTCTCCCAGATCTTACCATTGAAGGCACCTAAGACAGTTGGAAGATTTTAAATATTTCAAATTAAATCAACAAAATTATTTTACTTTTGTGGATCTGCACTACTTGAGATTTCTGTTCGTACTACTCATTTCAGGATTTTCTCCAGAGGAGGCATGTTTCCGTGTCCTAAGCTGTTAGGCCACCCTTCCCACAGCCATGAATATCTTAACTGTCTTGTAGATAAAGGCCGATGAGGAGGGGGAGGAGGTAGAACAGTCATCAGAGGTACAAGTTGGAGGCTGAATCTTGAACTGTTGTTCTGTTAATAACTAGTACTTAATATCTTATGTACAAGACAAGGATAGAAGAAATATTAACAGCAAATCCTGCTCCCATATCTCTGTGAAGGTCTTTTGATACATGCATTGTGCACTAGGAAAAGTGGGGCACAGAGGCATTTCTGACCTTTCTTTTTTCGTCTGGATTCAGCCTTTGGAAGAAGCCTCCAAGTACTTCCAAAAGCAGGGAATCCCATTTCCCAAAATCCACATGAGTGAAGAAGAAAAGAAAAATTTAAAGGAGTGCTACATCTTTGAAGACACAGAGACCCCAGAGGCACCCATAGTGGTGTTTTTCCCGCTAGTGAACGACTCCTTCAGAAAATACAAAGAACCTGGTAAGTTGTGGGACAGAGACAGTCCTCCCACCCCCTGGCTGCCCTTTGGCTGTGTCGGGATGAGAGGCATGATATGCTGTGGTCTTCTCCCTTCCCTGCTGTGTTTCTTATGGAAGAGAAATGCAAATGTGAGGAGTAATGTGCCCCACCTAGAAAGTGGGACCATATCTCTGCCGCATTGATGACTTTTCTTTATTTGTCAGGTGTGGAGCGCAGCCCTGCTGAGATGGAGCAGGGCAATGTGGATGTTTCCACTGTTTTTTCGCCATACCGCTTAGACAGCTTTACCTACACAGGGGAGGAATTTGACAAGCTGATAGAACTGACCAGCTACAACATTCGGAACAACCAACATCTGATCCTTCAGGCTTTGAATTCAGCCATAGAGCAGAAACGACAGTGCAAAAATTAAACACTCCCCCGAGTTTCAGAAAGATATCGGCATGATTTTTTTTTTCCCTCTTGCAAAAGAATCAAGACCTTTCTGTGAATGGACACAATAGACTTTGGAAACTACAAATTTGTCTCAGACTGTGGTTTCTCTCTACCGTATGATGATCCTAGATAAACCAATCAAACAAAAAAATGATTAGACGTGCTTTATTGATATTGGATTTCATTGCTGGTTAACTTTTTTCACACATAAATACTTTCTCTGTTTGAAATAATTTGGAGACAGAAATCTCCTACCGCGCGTTCAATGCCATTTTCTCCACTGCTGAGGGAGAGAGACCAAATACACCTAAATGGAAGTGAAAAAAGAACTCATTTACTGAACAACAGAAAAAATGGAATGCAAAAACAAATAGCAAACCAGAATGTCACCCAGAAAGAACACCTTCATACTTCCTGGCTAAACTGAGAGAAACCTGCAGGGAGTTTTCTGTTTGTGGGCAAAGGGATCCCACATGGTGAGAAAACGGCTACATGGGTTGTGAAGGAAGGTCACAAGGCCACAATGGGAGTCGTGTGGCACAGCTCCACTGGAGTGGAAGTGACAGCGGGAGCAGGAGAGGCAATGCTGATGGTTTGGGACTCCCCAGGTTCCCTGGATGTAGTTGCAATGGCTGCTGAAATAGCAGCTTCCAGGAACAAGAAGCAGAACTGCTTACAGGCTTTAGTCTCTTAACCTCTCATGATATTTTCATTCTGGGGATCCTTCCTCTGCTCCACCTGCTCCTCCATCCTTCTGCACATGCCCCACGTGCAGCCCAGTCCTGGGAGCAGTTCCTGCACTGCAGCGGGCAGTGGAAACCCTCTCTTGTGCCTTCCCTCCAAGGTTGTGTGATAGTAAAAAAAAAAAATCAACCACAAAAATCTTTCTCCCTTCAGCTAAACCACCATGTATGTGTATACCCAGTAAATGAAAGATTAGGAAATCCAATATTTATTGACAAGTTTTTTAAATGCATGAATATGTGACAGCAGTATAAGTACTTTCAAAACTTGCTACACTACTAGGACTTATACATGAAGACAAATTAGCTACAGATATTTAATTTATTCCATATCTAGTGCAACTGAAAAATCGACAATAAATGTGGACATCGGTAGAGTGGTGAGTGTCCCTGCCTCTCATGTGGAAGACTGGGGGTTCAATTCCCACCAGGGAGGCAGTGGTGCCATTTAAGAGTTGGACTCGATGATCCTTGTGGGTTCCTTCCAACTCAGAATATTCTGTGAATCTGTGGACAAATTCGAAGAACGTGAAAACTATTTTCCATACTGTCAGCAGGAAATTTTCTCAGAGATAACATGCCAAGCTGAACACAAAAGATAACCTGAGATTTCACATGGAAAATACATATTTTCTATAAGTTCAAAAGTTTTATTGTACCTGCAGTGTATATAATTTTTGAAAATCTCTTTAGAAATCACTGTTTCAAGCAACACTGTGAGTCAGGATCAGCTCTTCTAGTGCAGGTGAGTACTTAAGCCAGGGTTCTGCTTTTCACTGAGTACCCATGGTATTTAGAGGATCTACCCCAGTATCCACATCCCATTTATTTCCAGTCTTCATAGTGCATATTTCTTGTTATTATGAGATGGGATGCTGTGAGAATTAAAACATCAAAAACTGCGAGAGATTTGGTGGTCAGAAGGCAAGCTAAGTACTTTACATGAATATTCATGGATAATTGCATGATATTATCAGTCCCTGACTATCTACAAGCAACATGGGATCGATGCAACTATTAAAAATGCACAAAGTAATTTGTTGAAACTGCTTATTTTTGAGATGAAGACCAAAATAATTACTTATTTTATGAAGGATTTTAACAAGACAAATACTATGTAAAGCTGTTCCGTTACAACCAAGATACTATTTTTTTAAAAAAAAACAGGATTTAATCTTCACTTACTACTAGTTGCCCTTAATTACTTCAAATTTAAACGAAAAGCAGCAACATATCTGTGCTGAAGTAACATATTGGCAAACACAGAGCTATGGATAATGTAACTTAGCCAAAATAGAAAACAAATTCTTAATTCAAAATGAAATGTAAACCTCTAAAAGGCTGAAAAATTCTCTTCCCTCTTGCTGTCATAATCGATATCTCTTCCTTCAAGCATTTCTCTATGCCATGTCTTCCTCTAACCTTTGTTGACTTTAGTCTCCCCTGTTCACCTCCGATGACTGCAGGCCATTGGGCGTGCTGTGTCCTTACCGCAGCTTCTTTTCCAGGCCCTCACACCTCTGTCCAATTTGCAGCCCTGTTTTTGTTTTGTTTTATTTTTAACCTGTGGTGTCCTGAAATGCCTGTTTACTTGTTGGTGCTCATCAAGGACTCCCCTCTTTGTGATCTCTGTTACTGAGTCATCTGGTCCCTCTCGGCATTGCCTCTCCTCTGTCCCAGCTCCAACTGCCTCTCAGGCTTGCCTGATCACCATTATGACAAACACATTTAGTGTGACACATGCATTTGATACTTTTCCCAACAGCCCATCTTATAGCTGAGATTCCAGGCATCTTCAAGAACTGCAAATGAAGTGCCTACCTTGGCCATCCAAGTTCTTTGGTGACACTAAATTTCAAGAAGTCTGCCTCTCTCTTCCCATCCTTGCCTTTAACTATACCCCTTTACTTCCCTTGATGCCTTCTGTTGAACCAGCAACAGCTTGTTTAACAAAAGGAGGCCCCATTAGTTCACGGTGTTCCACTGCTTCACCTGCCAGGGGCTGAGCCTGTCCCAGCTCCCAGCAGTCTGATCAGGGCCACAATACCTCCTAGTGACAGTATAAGGGTGGGAAAAGGTCTTGGAAAATAACCGGATCTTCCTGTCGATTGTCCCCTTACAATCCTGCTACATCCAAGCCTTTCTTCTTTCAGACCTGAGTCACAAACAAAGCCCTCTCTGTTATCTTGAAAATACCTACATGTCCTGCATTGCTATAGACCCGTGAAAAGGTCTGACTTAATCCTGCACCCAGACAGCCTTTTCCTGGGGCATTGGGTGCCTTCACCCAGAGATATTTAGCAACCCAATATGCACTGCCCTTGGTCAGAGGGGAAAGACATCAGCCCCATCATGCCATCTGTAGTGGTTTTCTTCTCTCTGAGATATTGTAGAAGTGTCTCCAGGTCTCAGCAGTGGCCAGCTCTCCTGACTACCATCTGTCAGCACTCCTGGTCCATAGTTAGTAGAGGTGCTCTGTTTGTGACTTAGGGGGTTGGTTAATTTGTTGGGTTCAGCTTGCTTTTTTGATTGTATGTAACTAATTGTGCAGAATATTTTCAGAAGATTGTTGCTATCAGTTCTTTCAGTCCAGGGTGGAGGTTTTGTGTGGTTTTGCCTGCTGGCATTTTTTCTTCTTGTTCGCTTGCTAATGGGGTAGGTTTCCTGTGCTCTGCCTCTGGCCTTTACTAAGGCATTGAGAGAATGTAGGTAACAGCTGCAGATGTAAGCATTTAAAAGCCCTTTTGGTTTTGCATTTTGGGAGTGTCCCTTTTTACAGGAAAGAGGAGTGACTTGATGGAATTACCCCTTCACAGGGGAAACAAACTAGAGGGGAGCGAAACAGTGCAAAAATCTAGGCCAGTGCTCTATCATAGTGTTAGCATCAGCAGGAGTTAACATGATTTTTCTGAAATGTTTTAAAAGATAGACCTCTTGGTAGATGCAGTAATAAGAGCTACACACATTAACATGCTTAGCTGCTTAGTTTTAATTAATATGTTTTGCATCTTTTCTGTGTCTGGCTTTTCCTTCTTACCTATTCATTATCTACAGGTAAGTGAAGGGATTAACATACAATTGCACCTTTGCCCCAGCCCTTCCTATTATCACAAAGGTGCATGAAGAACTGGACAGCTCAGTGGGGTGACTCAGACCATGGCAACATCAGGAAAACAGTAGTGGGATTCTTTAACCCCTCACAAGATATATGAGAATTTGGATAGTCTTATTGAGTGAGTGCCACCGAGGAAACAGGAACCAACATGATGGTTGGCACCACCATTTTATACTCTTCTGTAATGCAAAAAGTGATCAAATGAGATTATTGGAAACGTTCTGAGTGAAGTGACTTATTCATTTGACTACAAGGTTGCACCATGTGAGTGATGGGAAGTATATTTGCCACAGCAGACACAGGAGAATGTGGGTGGTGGATCAGGACTCCCTTCTGAGAAATCCTATGCCAAAACCTGCTCACATGTACAGCTCTGCTGCATATATGCAATATCAAACTGTCTTACTTGTGTGGTAATGCTGCAGAGGAGGCCCTCAGGACGTGATTTCTTCATGACCTGGTCATGATATACTGGTCAGCAGTTAGTACTGGATGCGAGCTCTGTGTCTTTCATGTCATTGTAATTTTGTACCTTTGAGTTCCTCTGGAAGGTCTGTCCCTTGTGGAATTCCAGCTGAAGCCCAGCCCACTTGCAGTGTTCATAAAGCACTTCTCCCACACCTCCAGCTAATGATACCAAAACTCTAGGATATCTTGTCATGTCTCCAGTTGCTTCCTCCTTGGGTTCTGAGGTCTCCTTTGTACTCCTTTCAGCCCACTGCTGACCCCCTTTTCTCTGTGCAGTTGGATGTCTCATCCAGATGTCATAGCTTGAGCCTAGCTGCTCTAATGCTAGTAGTATTCATGCTTGTTGCAGATAAGACCAGACCTCCATCATTCAAACATGAAGCTTCTGAAGGTATCATTACAGTATGAAGGAGACACATGAGACAAAGGGGAAAGATTAAGAAAACAGATGGTATAAAAAGCAAGGAGGGAGGAAGGAGAGAAGGGGGAAAATCATAGTACTAGAGAAAAAGTGAAAAATGGAATTATAGCTATGTGGTATTGAGATGGACAAAGGAAGGAAACGTATTTGGGAAATCCAAGAAGTCAATGGTAAAGAAAAGATGACAGAGAATGAAAAGATGAAAAAAAGAGGCAATCAGGAACAAAAGGTGGTGGAGAAGAACATATAAAATGGAGATAAAGGCATATCCCTTTTCTAGTTTCGTCAAGGCAGTCTTGATAGGTTGGTCCTTTAAAAAGAGCAGCAACTAAAAGTCTCTAATCCAGAAAATGTCATGGCATTAAATCTCACTGCTGAGATTCGGACCATCTAGTCTTACAGGCACCTGATATGCACACTGTGAGTACTTCCTATCTCCCAGTTCTCTCTTCATTTTTTCTGTCTTTAAACACTGGGGAAATATGGTCCCTTGGCCATTTTCCTGCCAACTGCTGCTTATTACACCCTTCTTTCTCTCAGCTAACATTCTGGAAATTCGTTTCCTTCCCTCCTACTTCCTTTCTTCTGCTGAAGTAATGGAGCATTCTCAGAGGCTGATAATTATTAGGTAAGAAGCTGCAAGCTTCTACATATGTATTGACATGCACTTTTAAATCTTGAGCACTTGAGAGTTGTTTCTTTAATTTTGCAATTTCTGCTATTTAGCTGGATAACACCCAGTCTTAAAAGCAAATCATGCTCCAAAGTCCTCCTTGAGTTGCATTTTGGCTTAGTATCTGTTTTGTAAATGTATGATGTAATTTGGTTTTGAGATTTAACATATGGTATCATAAAATTTGTTAAAGATTAAATGCTTTCATCACACATATGGAAAAGTATTCAGAAAATCCTTCATATTTTTGGTCACTCTTAATCTCTAGTCCCTGATCTCTGCTGGTGCAGAAGCTGATGGTCTGCAACCCACAGCTGTTTTGGGGATGTGGGAGGAGGCACCTTGCTGGTCATATTGCATCAGTTTTCATCTCATGAGGATATGATAAAATTGCATGTAGCCTACAGAAATGCTGAGAGTGATCAATGACTTAAAAAACTGTGGGAACTGCTCTTCTAGTTTTCTGTAGTCCTGGGAATCCTTCTTTAAGTACAGAAAAACATCCCACAGTGAGAGAATTCCAGGCACAGAGGGCTTTCTCACTGTGCAGGTTACCATTGTAGACTGTAGATTTGCAACATGCATGAAACTGAGAGAGGTAAAACAGAGCATAAATTTACGCTTTAATTAGACAGCTCTAAGACTGGTATGGTAAGTGTTGGGCTTTATCCAGTGCATCAGGAACTGTAGAGATGTATTTAACTGTGAGTGCAGTGATGTAAAAAGTTGTTAATGATGCTGGGCTCTCAGCTGGGAAAGTAATACCTCTTAGTATCAGAGCTGTGTTCTAGTTATATGCTAGATGTATACAAATGCTGATGCATCCACAAAATGGATATAAAGCATCATACTTTTCTCAATATGGTCATTATGTCTTATCTAGAACACATTCTAGTACTTTTAAACTCTTCAGTTAAAGACCTGCTTTAAAATAATTTCCCAGAAGATTCCATCTTACTTGTTGCAGTGTTAAGATAACACTCAGCAATAGTACTCCTGTTTCCTGTGAGTGAAGCCCATCTGTATCTGCTCCCCAGTGGTGTTTTTTGCATAGAAATATCTGTATATCTGAGAGTAGTGAGGTGGTCACAGTCTTAGCTGTGTTTCCACCTTGTCAGAATAACCCCAGGCTCATTTTTGCCTGACTTCTTTGAAGGCTAGGCAAGCATATACTATTGCAAGTTGTTTAGGGGAACACTGGTTATCAGCAATTTTGATCCAAGCCAAGAGTGTGATAAAAGAAATTACAAAGCTACATTGGAACATGTTGAAAAACATGTTTGTCATGAAGCTCCATTTCTCCGCAATTTGTCTCTGCAGTCAGGTGTAATGCAGGTATCTCTGCCAAGTGAGTGATGCTTCTACAAACTGTGTTGTAATGTAAGTAAGAAACCTAAGCAACAGAGGAAGTGCAAGATTGTCTTGGTTTTGGCAGATTCTGGGTGATAAGCAAGATGAACTACGTACAGTAAAGATGTAGTATGTGGTTTGCTGCTTGGGCAAGTACATTTAAATTTTTGAAACAGCTGGGTCATTTTGCTTCATTTATCCTTAAATTACTGAAATATGAAATGTAAATAAATGAAATCTTTCCACTTGAACCCTCTGCTTTTCATTCTACAAATTGAAAGCACCTAGCTTTGTACATTCATATTTTAATGAGATAGCACTAGTTCAGTTGTTATTGAGAGCCTTGGGATTTTCTCACTTTATAGTATTCCCTGTGGAGTCACTCAGATGCAAGGAGAATACTGTGATTTAGCTGAAGGTCATATGGATCATTCTAGATGGCCAAATATGCATATTACGGGGAAATCATTCTGCAGACATGGAAGCCTGTACATAAAATCCAACTTTTTTCTCCACAGGTTTTCTTGAGGACAGGGAATCTCGACTTTTGTAAGGTTCATCAACTTTGGAGGGGTATATATCACTTATTATCACTCAGTGCTAATGGGTCTCTGAACTAATTAGCCTTGGCCTGCTCTAATAACAAGTATCCTGGTATTTTTAGTGTCCCATGGTAGGTCTTCCCGGGTTAAACAGGTCTTTCCTGATCAGGTTGGAAAAAAAAGAATGATTGTTGTTCTCTAAATTAAGCTGCAAAAGGAGTTCTCCAGGATGCAGCACAGGATGTCCATGACCTAAGGCCAAAAGATGCTCTTGTACTTCTGGTGTGGGCAGAGCTACTTTTCATGCTGGAAGTGCAGATGCTATGACACAGCCTATTGTCATTGGAGCTGCTAGTTTATTATTCATTTGTTTTTCTGTGGTTGAAGATGGTAATTTCCAGTGTGGCCTTTCATTCGTTCATGCTTTGGTTGAAAAAAAATTCTCTAAAATAAAAATAATAAAATTTAACCACTGGGTACTGTATTCCATTCATTTAGACAGGAATTTCCCATAGTTGTAATGTAAAGTTCAGTAGCTGTTCTCTGGAAAATGTATAAAAGCATGACACTTCCCAGCTTTGCACAGCTGTTGCATGTTTCCTTGTACTTTTTTGTCGTATTTAAGGTACTGCCAGATGCAGCAATAGTCCTGGGCCATGCTTGCAGCTGTAGGCATTCACCTCAAGACTTCGGTTAATCTCTGTAAAATGTCTGCCTCCTTTTCTCTTACTGTCCTATCGCATGGGATCTGATACTGCTACTCCATGCCTTTCACTCACTCACCTCCTCTACCTATAGCTCGCCTCTCCATACCGAAGACCTAGTCCTGTGCCCACAGCTTGGCCTTGCTCCCTTGTGAAGAAGAAATGGGAGCAGCCCAGGAGATGCTGGGAGGTGCAGCTCTGTGCAGTGATCTGTCAGGTAGTGGGAGTGGCCCTCTCCCAGGGGGTTACTGTGTGGCACATGGCAGCTGCTCTTTGCAGAGAGCGAGTTCAAGTCCCCCCACCTATGGGGAGGTTTTGACCAAGTGCACTGGTGTGTGCCAGCAGACAGGCAAGTCAGCAGTAGATAGTTACACTCAGGGGCCCTTTTCAGAGTTCATTTTCCCACACACAGGAGCTGTCCCTGCTCAGGGCAGTCCCTGTGCTGCAGGTGGGAAGAAATATTTGAAGGAGTGGTGGTGGTGGTGGTGCCCTCTGTGGTTCTCCTCTGCATGACATGACAGACTTGGACTGCTCACCACAGCAAAAGGGCGGCAGCAGTACACGACCCATGGGACAGGCACAGGCTGAGAGAGGTTCCTCGCCAGAGGAAGGTACCACATTCCTTTAGGTTGTTGTGCTTGTGCTGCAAGGTCTTTCCCTGGAGGAGTCTATCCTTGGCACTCTGTCTTTGGCAGTGGGAGGGGAGTCCTTTACTTACAGAGATGAGATGGGTGGGGCCTCAAGTCATTTTATAAAATAACTTGTCATTGACTCCCACAGAAGTACATCCTGCAAACATGTCTTTGGAAGTGCTGCCCATGGAGGCGCCAGGAGTAGATCCTGAAAATCTGTCTCTAGAGCCGCTGACTGTGTTGATTCCAGGAGTCTGTCCTGAAAACATGTCTCTAGAACTGCTGACCATGGAGGTCCCAGGAGTAAATCCTGAAAAAACATCTCTAGAACTACTGCCCATGGAGATGCCAAGAGTATATCCTGAAAAAACATCTCTAGAACTGCTGCCCATGGAGGTGCCAGGAATATATCCTGAAGACACATCTCTAGAACCACTGCCCGTGGAAGTGTCAGAAGTATGTCCTGAAAACATGTCTAAAGAATTCCTGCCCGTGGAGGTGCCAGACATAAATCCTACAAACATGTCTCAAGAATCGCTGCCCATAGAAGTGCCAGAAGCACTCTACTACATGTATCCAGGGAAGGGCATGATGCCACTAAAATCAAAAGGACTAGAGGTAAGAAAAAAGTTTTAAAAAATTTCTTAAATCCTCTGCATTTGACATAAAATCCTGGTTCGTGAATGTGCTTGTGTTCCAGCTAGTGTACAAACTTGCTGGCTGATGAGACTAGGCAGCAATGTCTCTGCTCGAAGAAGTTTAAGGTGAAATGTTTTCTTAAAGGCTCTCAGTGACAAAAATCCTCCTGAATCCACTGGAGCCAGAGATCTCATCTTCATAGAAAAAATGAAAGTCAGAGTAGTAAGACGACAGAAAAGGATGAGAACAGGGAAGGAAATAATCATTAGAGGCTGAATTATCAGCCTGAATCCAGACCCAGACTTAAAATGCCTTTTTTCTTTTTAATTAAATGCTACATTTATTAAAAACTTCATATTTCTGTATCAATAGCAACATTTTGACATGTATAATATGTGTCAAACCCATTTTTTGTAACTGAAAATTGGATAAGGACAAGATAGAGACTGGGATTAGAGAATAGAATTCTATTTACATGTTCTCATTTTGGTTTTGGATTTTCCATTTTGCTTTGCACCCTTTGCATAATTTCAAGATCTATGTTTAGTTTTAACTGTAGTACATTATGGAGTGTTCCATGTGCTCCCTGACTGAACGGAAGCACATTACTTCAGGAAGTACTCTGGAAACACACTATTTTCAACATTGTTTGCAGAAACTGTCCTTTAATGATATTCTACAAAGTGCTTGAAAATGAGGGATTTAAAATTTAGATTTAAAATTTTACAACTGTTTTGCTGTCTGTTCAAACTCGGAGAGGATATTCCGGAATATTTTTAGCTGAGGCTTAATACGGGTAAGAGCAGGAGCAGATTGCCTAGAGATCACATTCAAAACAAAACCCAAAACCTTATTCACAGAATAATGGCAAAGACATCTTTTGAATATCACACAGAAGTGATGGCTCTTCCTTGAGTGACTTGTTGAAAGGGTACCCCAACATGGATTTTGTGCCAGTGTGCGCCAAATTATGTGGTGATGTGTTGATTAATCTGAATGCAGTATCTCAGTTGGGTGTAACCAACAACTGGTCTAATTGAGGTTTCAGAATAAATTATTGCAAATAGAAATTGATTATCTACCCAGATAATGCTTCTGTTGTTATTTTAACAGTATTGTTTGTAATATCGTTCTTTCTTTCTTCAGGATGGAGACTCAGATAGTGAATCTTTGAGAGATGGTGGACTGCAAGGAAAAGAAGACGAAAGCACTGTGCCTGACAAAGGTGATTTCAAGGTATTATGAACAAGGGATTTTAGGACCAAAGAACACTAAGGGTTTTGTTTTACTCAAAAGGAGAGAAGGCTCAGGCAGAAAAATAATAATAATTGGAACAGTTTGAGTGTTACAAGGGAAACACCCCTAAGTCTATTGTTAGATCATTTTATTCCACTTAACGTTTCTGATTTTCTTAGGATCATAGAAAGGTTTGAGTTGGAAAGGACCTTTAAAAGTTATCTACTCCCAAACCCCTACAATAAGCAGGAACACCTTCAATGAGACGAGGTGGCTCAGTTTTCATAATTGCTTGCTGTATTTCTCTGTTGGTTTTTATTTGGAGCAGGCAGAATATCTACTATATTGATCTCTCACTTCTAAAAAAAATCCCTTGGTAAGATTTCTGGGGATACTTCTTGTAACTGAAAGGGCTAAAAGTAACAGTGATGCATGTTCTGCCTTAATAGCTTCAGCACTTCTGTGCTCCATCAGGAAAAAATTCCTAACAGATGATTCTGTGAAAGGAATGATGCTTTAATATGCTAGAGCTATTTCTTGTGCTTGAGTATCAGTCATAAATTTATTTTTGTCAGATATTACTGATTTTGATGTGGGTTCTCATTATGCTACTTTATTGTCTGTGCAGTAAATGTTTTCTGTTTGTTATAGAAATTTAAGTGTGATTTGTATAACAGTGTTACCCCAAGAAGTATCTGCTTCCAAGGCAGATATTTTGGTGAAAATTTGCACTATAATTCATGCAAAAAAAGTTCTACTGATACAAAATGAAGCTGAGAAGGAGCTTTATCTGAAAGTTGAAGTAGTACTATGAATAGGCAGACATATGAATCTTGTGATAAGCTGCATACCAGGCAGTCCTGGTAAGATTTATGCACTGAGAAATTTAAATTAATTCTTTTTCATATTCACAGCATTTTTTTCCACATGGATTTTTTTAAAGTTTAGCTTTTGTGGTTGCCCAATGTTAAGATTATTATTAAAAAAATAAATCAGTGACATTAAAAGATTATACTGTATTTTCACAGCATGCATTCAATCAGTCTGGGATCTGTGGCATTTCATCTTGCAAATATTTAGTTTACAATGTTTGGTATCTCCAGCCTAAGGGAATACTGAAGTTCTGAAGCATGTATAGAATAAAGAATTTTGTAGATAGGAAAACAGGCTGAAAAAAATTATTGATCAGGTTTCAGTATAATGTCTACTCTTTACAAAGAGTAAGGAACCCAAAATCATGATGAGAGAAAGAAAAAAGATTTGAACTCCTGAGTTATAATTACTTATGATAATTATATATATGACAAGTAACTTCTTGTCTCCATTTCTTCATACCACACAGGGATGTGGGTTTTTTTCCATTATATGTTCAGGATATAGACTTAGATCAAAGATATTTAAGGATCATGAAATTTTGAGGGGGCAGGTGTGACAGTAGTGGACCAAAAGAATCATTTGATGTGTGTGTGACCATAACCTTCTTCTGGACCATTATATTGCCCTCATCTCACACCATTTGATTATTTTTTCACGTTTTAAAATTCAAAAAATTCATAAGAATGCATTGATGATGAACTGAGTTGTTATTCTTGCATCTTGTTACAGAGACACTGTGTTTTCCTCTATGATCAGAATATAGCGCTCTATCCTCTGCACTTGCATGATCATTACTTGATTACTGCAATGTGTCACATGTTCATGTGAAGGGTACATACAAGCTCACTCCTCGCTTTCTCAGTTTTTCTCAAATGTTAGAAACATACAACAGCACATGCCAGCAACTGAAAGTGCCTTTACACCAGTAGGCTGATTTTTATCTGCAGTAAGAAGTCTTTATTATTTGGGCCTTGGCTGGTACTTTATCCCATGATAAAGCTGCAGGCAGGGCCAGCTCTGATATTTTTGACATCAATTATTATATTAAAATATTTAGCATTGCAGCAGATCCCATATAATAATGCATATGACAGAACAACTGGATACATAGTTCTGAATTCAGCACGAGCAATGTTTTAACAAGGGTATGACGCATCACATCTCAGGACAAGTCATACCTTGTTTTCCTGCCAGGCAAGGGCTCCTTGGTTTCGCGTAGTCTGTGCAGCTGGGAGAGCATCAGTTCTTTCACAGAAGAGGGGCAGGTTAAGCTCTCACCCTTGTGTGAAGCAGGAGCTCTGTCTTCTGCTAGGTTTGGGAAGCTGGTCATGGGAAGACCATGGTCATGGTCTTCTTGAGGTCATGGGAAGAGTGTGGAGCTGCCACACTGCATAGCAAGGTTAGGAGCAAGATATGACATTTACTTCTAGTACGGGTCAAACTCTACAATGTGAACCAGGAGCTGATGCAGGCAGGAGGGCTGGGTCCCTGCTGGTGCAAGGTATGGGCTCCTTGATTCCCCCAAGGGCAAGAGTCAGATGTCAGGAGCAACTCCAGCCTCAAGCTCAACAGCAACTGGAAAGGCAAGAGTCAACAGCTCCTGAGCCATCCCTAGCCCCATGGTGCTTGTAGGATCATGGCACCAGCAGCAGTTCTGCTCAGTGGCAAGAAGCTGTTCTGAGCCCAGGTGCCTCCCCTGGCACCCTGAATGGTCGTGTGGGGATGACTAAAATACAGACTATTGAAATTGCATGTTCTAGCACACCTCCCACTTCAAAAATGAACCTCATAAAGTAGAACAAGGTCACTTCCTATCAGCTCATAACTTTGAAATACGGTTTGACTTAAAAATTGGAGAATTCTGCATCTGCTATAGACCTCTATATACCCTTTGGAAACAGTAGTTAGAAACAGAGAATTTTCAGAGTGTGACGTATGTCCTGTGGTAATGTCTACTTTAGGATGAGAATCCAGAAATGCTCAACAGCTGACAGATATAAGCACTTCCTTTACAGCTATCTGGAATTAAGTGTAAAGAGTCTCAACCTTCAGGCAGTTAATGCTCTGTCTAGTCTCTTTCTCTCATATTTCTTGTGCTTGGGAAGGGCAAAGTACTATAAAAGAGCACTGTTTTTTTAAGAGATGACTATCCTATTCCCCTGACTACAATTCTACATCTGGAAATAATTTTGAACATCCAGTTGAATGCTCTAAGTTTTCAAATGGACCTGCTTCTCAAAATCTGAAAATTCAGATTGTTAAATATCTGCAAACACTAAAAGATGGAGAGCAATTTTGACAGTGAAACACCTACACAACTAGCCTGTGTTATCAATGAAATAATAAATCTCTGGAGATTTATATATTAAGTAATACAAATAAGAAATAAATAATACATTTATTTATTAAATATAAATAAATAAATTGCAAATCTCTGCATTGATGGGATCACTGCGCCCTGAGAGCATCCATGCTGTGTTGGATCAATATTTGGAGTTCTGCATCTTGGAAATGTCTTTCAAACAAAGTATCATGTGCATAGTCTCATTCCTCAAGTCCCGTGATGGATATATGTATGAGGAAGCAATAGTCTGAAGGACAAAGTTCACAAATATCCAACCCAAACTTCTGTGAATTCTGGTGAAAATGTGGTCTGATTAGAAGAAGATATGTTACTAATAAAAACCACGAAACACACAGCTTGTGAAAACCACCACTGTAGCAGCAGTGATCAGCAACACTCCATGCACCCACACAGCCTCACAACCCTGGATTGAGGCGCCCAGCCCCAGTGCCTGGAGGAGGTGAAGGAAGGAAGCAATTAGAGTATCTGCTCTTTCATGGTGGAGCCTGAGCTCGTCAGGAATGAGGAAGTGCTTCAGAGACATGGCCAAACGCAGCAATCAACTTCCCCCAGCCAGGGCAGCATGCCACAGGGGACCCCTGGCACATCCTACAGCTGTGGGAGGTAGGCTCTAACAGGTTGGGGAAGGGCTTAACTGAGTGATATTCACAGTCTGAAGCATTCCAGCTGCAGCTGTAAAAAACTTAAGAATACACTCTTTAAGGAGACCTGACTTTCAGACAGCTCAGAATGGACTTTCACGCACCAGCTCTAGCACTGTCAGCAGTGAAGTATTTTCATTCTTTTGGTTTGGTCCCTAGCTACCATCTAGTTAAATTAGCTCCTGGAGATGAAGAAAGGAGTGCCCTGTAACATCCTGGGAGTGATTTCAGCTCAACAGAATGCTGCTCCGGGCCAAGAAGGCAGGGGTACCTTAGTCAAGGCAAGAAAGCTATCTTTGCCAGGAAAGGCTGCTGTGCTAATGGATGACATAGAAACAGACAGATGTTATTACTGGGTGACTGCAGGAAAAATGTGTGGATAGAGAGGAAGTTCTTTTCATGGATGACATAGGTAACTCACATTTTTTTCAGGTTGCTCTGTAGAAATGACTTTTTTCAGCCCTTATAAAATTAAGTTGACTGTACTAAAGACATTCTTAAAACTTGTCTGATCTTTGCAGGGTGGTTTGTGGAATAGGATGAGGTGCAGTCGCACTAAATAAGTAATGGTACCAGCACCTGGTGTCACAGTTTTCTCTACTTCCTCATCACAGTTTTTCACTCAGCCTGGCAAAGTCCATCTAGTCATGAGACCAGAATGAAGATATTCCACATTTCATGTAGAAAAGCACATATTTGGATGCTAGTTTATGATGATAAACTTTTCACACACACAAACTGAATATGAATTTCATGACCTCTGCATTATTTTTTTGCTGCTAGTTTATGATTGCTCTGGAATAAACACCAATCTAAAAGAGCAACAATTAAGTCTGAGAATGTGTTGACTGCTTCTGAAGTCTCAAGAGTAAATACTCCTCTCTGAATCAGTGTTGTTGGATGACTACTCTCTTTTGGAAAGGCAGCTACAATAATCTGTTTGATCAAACATCTGTGCTAAAACAAGGAGCTAATGCTGAAAAAGCATCCAAACCTATCACATTAACGCAGCACACATTTGACTGTACCGCTGTGGAATTGTGTGACTGCGTAGTCTGCAGTAGGTGGAGTGGTGAATGTTCATACCATTGATATCACGAGCCGGGAAGATGTTGCTAGTAATAACCCATACTGGAAGAGTTTGTCAGATGAAGAAACCTAAAGGCTGAAGAAAGGTACTGAGAGAAAAGCAAGTAAAAGAGGTGAAGAAGTGTAGTCATCCTCTGGTCTCAGACTCGTGTCTCAGTAAGGAGTATTGCCATTTTAAAGTTCCTCAGCCACTTGTGATGCGACAGGATACATTAGTGGAGTAATTTATAGCAGTGCTTCTCAAGATGGGTACATGCCAGACATACCTACATCTTAATACAAGCATGACTTTAAAGAGGGCTGGGATGACCTATGGATGCACAAATCTGCCAGGAATGTGGACAGCCAGCATCACTGGGGTGCTCATGACAGAGAAAATTCTGATTTCAAATTGTTACTCATCTGGTGGGAGAAAGTTGGAATCATTCACATGACTGAGGAATCCTTTACTTCTACCAACATAGTAACTTGATGCCAAGGATCATACTGTGCTGCTCTTTTTCACAGGAAGTGCTGTAAACTTGGTAGAAGAGACTGTGAGGTCTGCTCTGGATTCTATGAGGTCAGCTGGAGCTGCCATTTGCAAAATCCCAGTAAAATTTAATTTCCCTGGGAGTTTGGAGAAACCAGTACTGTATACCCTGCTCATGCACTGGCACAGCACAATACTCTACTGCAGGCAGCTGTGCTATACATGCATGAGCACAATATGGAAAGCACCAAACTGAGGACAAGTTGACAAATTGATAATTAGGGAGCCAGTCACAGAATGACTAATCGAGTCCTGATTTTATCAAAAGCAAAGCTACCATGTGTCAGTACTAAATGGTTGTAGTGTGTCACTACATACAGGGGCAGGACACTGCTTGGAGCCTTGCACCATTGAAGGCTGTGGTGGAAACCCTTCCATATGTTGAATATTATTGCACAGTTGCAGAGTTTTTTATTTTTTCTTTTTCTTTTTTTTAAGATATCGTATTAGGCCTTAAGTAAACAGAATAACAGAAATTCTGTCTTTGTTTTATATATGCATAACTGCTATTTTCTTTGTCTCTATAACTAGACCCTAGTAAATAATTTTATGCTTGTTTAAATAAATTTCTTTTGTTTAAGATGTTATTGTAATTAATTAAAATGGCAAATTCTCCTGGGAGCAGAACTAGCAAGGCCTGATTACCAAATGATTTCCACCCTCCCACTGGCAGGTGCCAGGGCTGCCAGGACAGCTGACTTGTGACTGCTGCCTTTTCCTCAGGTAACTGGCTGGTGGCATCTACTTCTCCCCTAGTACAAGCATAGGTCCTGATTGCTGTAGGTTCTGTTAAGCCACTGAATTTTTTCTTTTTTCTTCTCCCCCCTTATTTTTTTTGTGAAATTTCAATAAGTCTTTTTGTGAAACTTGCATCTCTCAGAATCGATTTCCCCATGGCAGATGGGGAAATCTGGCTAATGTATTAAAAATCGTTACATGGGAACCAGGAGGTCAGATGGCAGAAACCATTAAATGATTATTAAAAACCCAAACAAACACACACCCCCCAACCCCGAAACCCACCTTTTCTCCTATCTAAGAATCTCAAACTGCTTTGTAAATATTGAATTCCCTGGTTCTCACTCAAGCAATGCCATTTTTCGGAGGAAGCATAGCTGGAGCTGATCCAGGAGCTGGAATTACTTTGTGCAATCTCTAGATAAATGCCTGCAAGAATTTCCCCTGTGTTTATTCAGATCCTAAGGAACAATGAGTTTGTTGAGATGTCCAAGCTCATTCCTAACATGTGTGTGTGGTGACCCACCTTTGCTAATTAGTCAGCTGAGAAGAAGGTTAATTATCCAGGTGCAGAGCTGCATTAATATGACTATACTGTTTCTGAAATGTGAACCTGTGTCTTGCCATGGGATAGCTCTAAGGACATAACCCTTCCATCAGAAGTCTGCAAATTTTGTAGCTTCTATTAGGCTTTTTCTCCACTGAGATCACTTGAAGTAGAAGGTGGGTGGATTTCTTTAGGTTGAATTTAATGAAGAAGCACTTAAAAAAGAAAAAAACCTCAAAGAATTCTTGAAGCACATATAAGAGGGGTGGAAGCAGGAATGGTTTTCAAGAGCTCAGCAAAAAGACTTTAATATAATATGATGTGTTAGATGAGAGGATTTTAATCACACATTGAAAAAGTCGTTTGTTTTAACAAAGGAGGCATAATTGACTTTCCATCTGAAAATAAGGCCCTTTTGCTCTGTTCTCTTGAAAAAAAATTGGCCACCTTACACATATCGTTTTACATGAGGTTCTTCCAACTTCTCTTTATCTGCATAACATCTATGTATTTTGTATGCTTGTTTAAAGTCACTGTAGGAAGTCTCTGAAGTGCTATAGAAATAAAAGCCTGCTTCTAAATGAGAGGAAATCGGTTTATAAAAATAGCAGCTGTAAAAAAGAATGTTTTGGAGGGCTCTGGTGTAACCACTCATTGGAAATGTTTCTTGGAGTGTGAGAAAATGGCCATATGTCACAGCCATAGGAAATGCTGATTTATTTATTCCCTTGGTCAGAATAGCCTTTTGCAGATAAGTCTCAGCCAGAGACAGGCTTACAGAATGAGCTAGCAGGAAACTGTCTTCCTTAGAAGAAGGAAGTCACATTTATCTTCTAATAATAAATAGAAAGTGGTACCTGCAGTCACAAAATCTTGAGAGACTTGTTTTATAGAAGATTAAGGTTGACATTCAAAGGGAGCAAAGGAAGTTAAGGACTTTTAATTATCAGGTTTTTTTTTGAGGAAGATAGCGTTCTTTATTTTTCCCCAAAGCAGCCCATACCTAACTCTTTATCAGGAAAAAAATTTCAGCCATTGGTTTATCTCACAGTTGTGATTTACAAATGCTGAGATTACTGTTACTCTTTTTCTTATAAAAGTGTAAATGTAAAACCATAGAAATCCATGTTTTTGAAGGAGAAGGCAAAAACATCTCTTAAAGAGTGGTACTTCAGGTGTATCCCGTGGGAGTCCATGACAACAAGTATTTTCTGCAGCACTTTTTTTCAATGCAATGGGACCTCATGGGCAGTTACTAAGAGACTGTAACTTCGAGTAAGACTGATGGTATTTTGACAGCTTCACTATGGTGCTCACCAGCACTTTTACTCTGTTCAGGCAACTTGTGTAGATATGTTGTAAAGCTAAAGTCACCAGTTTCTGAACAAGAAGTTTTGTGAACATTTCACAGGCCATATGACTTCTCAGGCATAAGCAATTTAGACTCTCAGAGTAACAAAGCAAAAAGACAGTGAAATACAAAAATGTTGACTTCTTTGAAAGCAGAAATTTATGTTCCAAATTTTCATCTGCAAAATAGTGAGATAGTTGGCCCAAATTTTATAAACTGTATTATTTTTTTGTAGGAGCCAGTTAGTTTGCACATTTGAAACTTTTTCCCACCAAAGGCTTATTTAGACTCCATTTTGTACTGCTCTTCTCCAGATAGAATCCTCTCCCTGCTACCTGTTGACTGTAAGGATTATCCGGATGAGAAATCTCCAGCGAGTGGATGCCTGTAAGTATTTCTATTATTAGTTGTATCTCAGTGTACAGGCAACATAATATCTTTCATAGTTGTATAACAACCTTTTCTTAGTGTTTCTGAAATAATCCAGTGTTTATGTAAACCGATTGTTATAAACCAGGTCAGTCTTTGCTGCTTGCTGATGTTTCACTGAGTGTCATGCCTGTGCTTTCTGTCTGGTTTCAAGACTCAAATGTGTTTCTGAGGATAAGCATTTTCTCTCAAAGAAAGGAGAGTTTCTGACCCAAAAATCTCACTGCACATTTTCAAAAGCAAGGAGTAATTCTGCTGATGGATTGTAGCACCTTGAGAAATGTGACTGGGAAGAGAAACATTTTCATCACCCTCAATCTTTGTTTTGACAAAGATGAAATGAACTGGAAAAAGCTTTCTGCAGTCATTACTTCCAAGCTAATGCCATTATTAATTACCCTGAAATGACGGTCAAAGAACCATGGTGACTGAGAGTTGGCTGCCTTGTTCCTTCTAACAGTAATGCAGCAGTCTTACAGTTGCAAGATTGTGAGTCACATGGCAGGAAAGTGGTGGAAAGTGAGTAAGAAGGAAAAGAAAACACTTCTGTTAATAGCGCATGTTAAAGAACATGGGCTATCCACGTGTGGTGTGAAAAGGTGTTTCACACAAAATTGACAAATTAACAGGTTTTTTTTAATTGAATGAATACAGCTATATGACCACCTGTGAAAGGATGCTGAAATTATCTCTGGAGTGAGTGTGGAGGGGAAATGGTATAATAATCTTTATTCTCTTGATTCCCCCATTTCACTGTAAGCAGCAGTGATTGGTTCTATAGTCTCCTGCATGGGAAGAGTCAGGGAAATTTTCTGAAAGATCAATTTCTGGATTTAGCATGCAGTACCATTCCTGTCTTACCCTGTGGTTAACACATGTTTTTCTGAAAGGCATATCAGAGGACTTGCCCATATCACAGTTCTGAGCGAGGGACATATCAGCTGTATCTGAGATCATATCATTGGGTCATACTCCTGCACCTTCCTTCCTAGTCCATGGCTGTGGTGCATGTGTGGTGAAACAATAACACAGAAAGGTCTCATCAAGATTCATCTCAGATCTGTATGTCAGGCAACAAGACAAATAACAAGGCTACAGAAAGAGATTGAGCAAGCAGAACTGAGGCAATATTTTGCATTAAATACACAGCTGACTAGTTTGGCTGCACTACTTATATAATTAAGGATTGCTTGATATGCTTTGCATCTCAAAGCACAGCTAAGATACAGCAGTAGAACAGAGTACTTTCCCAGCCAAGCAGGCAACAGTCATTGATCTCCAATGATAAAGTTACATGGTAGTTGCATACAATTCCTTTTAATGCATTGTAAAATGAGTATCATTACTTCTAAGTTCTTCAAATATATTCAGAGGTTCACAGGTTATTCTGATTTGGAAGGGACCCACAGGATCCTCTAGTCCAACTCCCAAGCGAATGCCCACCCAGGGATCAGACCCACAAGCATGGAACCATGGGCACCACGCTCCATCATTCAAATATCTATTTTTGCAGTTTCAAAATTCTTCAAAGCATTATTACTTGCATGGAATTTCCCAAATTGAAAAAAATAAATTAAAACACTGTAGCTGTAGAAAAGGACCAAATAACATGACAAACCTGAAACAACTTTTACATCCAGAGGGACCAAATAAGCTACAGTCCTTAAGACTAGAAGTGAAATTATTGAGGAGAGCATGGAAAACATTTCTTCAAAAAGGAATAGGGGAAGAAAGTAGATAAAGACTAGGTTTTCATTATTTTTCACAATGTGCCAGTAAATGTGAGCCCTCAATAGAAGTACCAAACAGGAAGTTTAAATGAATAATGTAAAAGTAAGCTATGGGACTCACCTACACAGGAATGTGTGGATGTTAAAATATATATGTTCAACAAGAAATTATTAATGGAAGATAGGTCCACCAAGGGTTATTCTACATGTACACAAACCCTTGTTTTGAAATGCCAGAGTAAGAATACAAACCCTTGTTTTGAAATGCCAGAGTAAGGACCTCTCTGAAGATGGAGGGTAGATCAGGCGCAGTACTACTCTAGAAATACTTTGTTTCTTCTCTGGAGCAAGATGTAAAAGGGTTATTACCTGGCAGTGTAGTGATTAAGAATTTATTTTTTCTTTAATATAAAGAAGCCTAAAGATTTTTCTTCTGTCTCATCCTTGGATAAAAGCTAAATGCTTCCAAATGAGACTTCTCAGTCCAAGAGAAACAGGCTTCCTGGAAGCAGTCAGTCTCCAGCAGGCAACCTGCCGTAACATACACCGCCTGTGCACTGCAATGTTTCTGCGTTTCTCATGGTCTGTTCTTTTTCGCTCTCTGAAGAAAATCTTAAAAAGAGAGACATTACATCACGCATTTCTGTCTTTAAATAACTTTTGGTTGTTGTTACCATAGAGTAACCTTTCCATTATCACGCAGCACCGCTGACTTTGCCACATTAACAATTGTTTTGCTCTTCCTCTACCCAGTAAGCCAGGCTGATTGCTATGTCTCTTTGTGGTTGCCAACTGCAACACGTGAAAAATCACGCACCAAAACTGTCAGAAATTCTGACAATCCAGTGTGGAACGAAACTTTCTACTTCAGAATCCAAAGTCGAGTCAAGGTGAGGAGCCAAAGTTTTCTACCTGATACTGTCTGAAGATTTTGTGTATGTATCTCCTGAACTGTTTCCAGGAATTGTTTAAGAGATGGCACATGATAAAGGACATTTCTAACCATTTAGCAACAGAGATGACTGAGTTCCTATGGCTGTTTGATGGTGCTGCTTAGGAGGGCCAGAAACTGAGCCCAGTATTGCAGTTTTAGGGAAGCTAGAGACGCTCATGAATCAGTGCAAGATGAATTCAGAATCTGGGGGTTAACTAAACTCTTTTATAGGTAGAGCCAATATATTATGTTACAGCAATTAAAATGAACTAAGTAAGAATGAATATTCAATTTACAGTACGTTTTTCCAAAGGGGGATGATATTTTTTGCCTACAGCTAATGATGTTCAGACTGCAGAAACTATAAATATCCCTTCTCCCTCTTTTTCCAGAATGTGCTGGAGCTGACAGTGTATGATGAGGATTTTGCTACTCCAGATGATCATCTCCTCTGTGCTCTCTTTGATACCGCTAAACTTCCAATTGAAAGAACAGTGGTCCTGTACTTTAAGCCCAGCCCAAATGTGAGAGCAACTACGCAACTAAGAAACCAGTGGAGAGTTGTACCACAGTGTTGAAATATTTCTGAATCTGCCATGGATGACTTATCCCAATAATGAGTACTTGCATTGCCATTCAAAATATAAGCAAAAAAATGTGGAAAAAAAGAGAGCCTTCCTAATTTTAGAAATTATTAAAGACCATAGGAATGAAATAGTGTGGTAGGGAGGGGAGGGATCTGACTGTGAGCTAGCTCTGAACAACACTGAGGCCATGCATCTGTTGCAGAGTGAATAATCTGTAATTTTTTTCGCCCGTGTAAATCAGAACCACTATCTCCCGCCCCTTTCTTTGTACCTATTTTCACCCCCCAAAGCAAAGATGAAGTTGCCATTGTGTGTATCTCACACTGGATGGCTGATTCACTGTTTCTCAGTTTACCATCTATAAAATGGGAAAAAATAATCCTGATTTCCTTTGAGATCTAAGGATGAGATCAGCAAAATATCTTGCATGCAATTTCTTGCTACCATGTACAGATTACATCTGATTCTGGCAAATTAGGTCATTCACAACCAGCTCATACAGGTCAACACCGCCTCACATGCAGTTGCTCAACACTAACTCTGAATTACTCACTGATACTGATCCTGTTTATTATGTTCAAGTGGTGGGTGTGAAGTATCCTAAATTTCCAAGATAATAGCTAGTACAGTAAGTCATGACAAAATAGTGACAGGAATAGTTGGGAGAAAAATATAGAATTCAGAATATAAAGTAAGTTACAAATTGTGTTCCTGCAGCAGCTTCACAGGAAGAAATAGAAGTACAGGTTATCTTGGTGATACCTGGAGGAAGACAGGAGGTTAGGAAGGAGTCCTTGAACTAGCTGGCTGAAGTGTTGATTCAGAACACCCAGTCACCAATTACTTCAACGTTGCCTATCAGGGACCTGGATTTAGACAAGGGACAAAATCTTAGGCCCCTTCCGGCTCGGAGTGGCCTGCTAGACTGTGAGGGATCTAGGTTGGTGTTACGCTCTGGGATGTGCTCTCGGTCTCTGTACGGGTGTTAGGTGGTGAGTTGGACTAGATGATCCTTGTGGGTCCCTTCCAACTCATAATATTCTGTGTGATTCTGTGTGAAACTATTTCACTGAATGTCTTGTTCTTGCTTTCAGGCAAAGGAGGAGCTAGAGGTTGAATTCAAATTGGAGCCCACGTAAGTGATATTTTAAAGTGATTATTTGAAGTGATTATTTTAAAAATGCAAAAATCATTAAAAGATGAAGAAACAGTATCAGGAGTCATGATTTTGGTATTTCTGTAAAAATGTGCCAGCCTTCTCCCACATCATTACTGCAGTCCCCAACAACTGACTGATTAGCTTGTTCTGTAGCTTAGTTGCTTACAAAGGCACACCTACCAGTTGCCCAGAGAAGTTGTGGATGCCCCATCTCTGGAATTGTTCAAGGCCAGGCTGGATGGACCTCTGAGCAACATATTCTAGTGTAAGGTGATCCTGCTAATGTCAAGGGGCTTGGAACTAGATGACCTTTAAGGTTCCTTCCAACCCAAACCATTCTATGATTCTATGACTCAGAAATGTGTGAGCATTCATGTGTTTCAATATTTCCTTGCCTGCTTTGGATTAGGTATTGGACAGACTTCTAGTGTTGAAACATCCTAGTTAGGTTTCCACTCTGATTCCTTCAGTTTTCCCTTGTAGCACCATTTGGGACCTAGTAATTCTATTTTCTTTCTGCCCAACACAATGACAATGTGTTGGAAACTCTAATGTAAGGCTCCTCCTCCAGCATGGTCCACCTGCCATCCATTTAAATCAGTATTTTTGTTTGTGTCACCACAAGGTAACTGAGGCATAGGAGAAATAAAGCCTTTTTACTAGTGGAGATCCAAGGCCTGAAATCAAGTAACTTCACACCATGTCCTGAGTTCACCAAAATGATCTGGGAAGCTTTTTTCTCCCTTGTAATTGGTACCTGCTACCCCGTGTCCCTTTGAAATGGGCTCCTCAGGGAAGTGGTCACAATATCAAGAAGCATTTGGACAATCTGCTCAGGCACACGGTGGGATTGTTGATGTTGTTCTGTGTCAGGAGTTGGACTCAGTGATAATTCTGGATCCCTTCCAACTCAGTATATGCTATGAATTTTTTACCAAAAGAGTGATTCGGATTTGGAATGGGTTGCCCGCAGAGGTGGTTGAGTCACCAACCCTGGAGGTGTTTAAGGGTCAGCTGAATGAGGTGCTGAGTGATATGATCTAGGTGTAGCTGATAGGTTGGTTGGATTATAGGTTGGACTAGATGATCTTCAAGGTCCTTTCCAGCCTTATCTATACTGTGATACTGTGATACCGTGAATCTATTATTTGTGTCCCAGCAAATACATATAACTGACTTCCCAATATAGGGATATGCTGCTGTATTAGAATGCTACCATTCCAACTTTGATATGGAGATGAGTGCTGAGCAGTGCTGAGTCCAAGGAATCATGGAAAGGAGCTTGTTGCATGCCTGCTGGGGTCCCTCAGACTGTCATTCTTCTAAGCAGGAAGAAAGGGTGGCATCATGAACAAGGATGAGCGGAATTTGTTTGATCTAAAAAATTGGTGTTTTTCATTTTGTTTCCCAGTTCTGGTCCTCATGAAGCCATTGCTACCAACGGAGTGCTGGTGGTACGTGTCTTTCCCAAGATAATTTCTTTCAGTGACTCCTTATTATAAAGGGGAAGGGAGGATGTGGACTAGAGAAGTCAGTAGGCCAGTTCTTTTTTCTCTTTTTTTCCCTCTCTCCTATTGATACTTTGAGAATGGGGTATTTCATTTACCTGTTCATTGGTGATACCTCCTTATGTCCCATTTGTTACATACTTCTACATTCCACCACCCCCCACCCACACAGAGTTTTTCTTTAGTACCAGTACTTCAAAATATGTACTGCTGTCTATCAGAGCACAATGGTTAAAATGCTGTGCAGTCACTTGCTAATAACCTATGCAGTCCTTTTCTATGCTTGGGGATGAGCAATGCTCTTTGGGTAGGTCCTGCACTATTGACCCATTGTAATTATATTATGTGAAAGAAGAGTATCATAAAAAAGAAACCAGTCCAAAACTGTTAATATCAATGCTTCTTCAGGAAACCCTATCTAATACTGACTCTTGATCTCTCAGCAGCATAAAATTTTTTAATGTTTTTCCTAGTTTAACTGGTTGTATTTATGCTACTATCCTGAAGATAATCCTGATTTTGTTCCTTTGCATATGTCTCTCACTGTGCCCAATCATATGTCATTATCACTGGAGGATGCATACAACTCCCTCCAAAATTTTCCTTTTCCTTAGTCAGTGGCTTATGATAAAAAACTCAGAAATGCCAGGGAATCAAGAACTTCAGATGACTGGAAATGGCCAAAAGCTGAGGGATTCCCAGCTCCCCATAATGAGATCTGATGATCATCCTCACAAATTCATGCACTCTGTCTTTCACAGTGTCGTGAACTTTGCTGCCTGGAAGTTGAAGTGGCAGAGAAGACGAAGCAAAAATCAAGTAAGGTTATTTCTGTGTTATCTATTCACAAATAATTGCATAGTTAATGATGAAAAGATGCCCCTGTCATATCATGTAATAGTAGAATAAATAGCGCTTACAGTATTTAGTGAAGTTAATGTCACGTAAGCACATTAGGTTGTTATAGACTCCAAAGACTGCATCTAGGTATATGTCAATAAGGCCTATTAGACCGTATTAGGTCTAATTAATTAGACCAAATTAAAATTGAAATCCCAGTTCTATATCACAACAAGAACTTTTGTAGTCCTCTCTCAATGAAAATAGCATTTATTTTGCTCCATTCCCTTTCTTGTCAGCACTCCCTTCAGAGTACTTTCCACTGGGCAAAGCTTGGTCCAAATTCTACAGCTCTGCTGTCTGCACCCCACTTTTAATCAAGCCAGTACCATTTCCTCATTAAATAATATTAACATTTCTCATTACTTGTTTGGCTTCTTTAGAGAAAGAGCTTTCCCTCACTGTGAAGGGCTCCTTTGAGGGGACACAGGATATCACAATAGGCCCCAATGGAGTTGTCAGCCCATTGTGTCCCACCAAGTTCCACTACATCAAGTACGCGGAGCCAACACTGGATGTCATGTTGCCGAAGAAGAGGCGTTACCACCCTGTATGTTGGAGTAGCCTCAGTGATGGAGGGATTATGGGTGCCTCTCAAGAAAGTGGGAGGGAGGTGGGAAGGTAAATTCATCACTGGTTTTGTCCTGAAACCTGTTGTTTTCCCAGTGGTCCTGTAAGTACAGTACAGAGACGGGCTCACCAGTTGTGATGCTGAACTCACTCCCCATGGGAAGAAAAATTACCATTGCAGAGGTGAGCATCACTTCCAGCTGTTGGGAATAAATGATCATGGAAGTAGAAACCAATCTCCATAATGTCGTCCCAAGTGGCTGCTAAGAGCATTCCAATTTTTTCTTAGACTTTGAACAAACAAGAGCTTTGTTTCTCCAGAAGATTTCTCCAGAGGCAGGTTTTCCCTCTAACTACTCTCCATTACATACCAGTAGTGTGTATGGAGACCAACAAGAATGTCAGAAAATATGATGATGCCTTTTGTACATCTCTCCCTGTTTACCCAAAAACTCCCTGTCTCTTCCTTTGCTTAGGGTCAAAACTGAAATTTGCTCCTTGGGCACAAGCTAGGAAAATATCAATAAACACACCCTTGAATAGAACCATTAAAACATCTCAGAACAAGTACTTTTTGTACGTTAATATGACAATTGCGATAATGATTTTAAGACAGCATGAAACCTTGGCAGAAACAAGTGTGGATTTGCAGTCTTTTCCCTATGAGACTATGTCCAGGATGTCAAAGATGTGCTGTGTATTAGAACATAAAGAATGGGAAACACACAAAAAATCGTAATTCAGGATGCTGCAGAAAGCATCTGAGTAACACAGCAAGTGGGAACTACTGCATGAGCCTTAGGAACCTGGAAGGATTTGGGATCTGTAGGTAGGGATATTCCACTAAGGGTGAGTGCTTTTGGAAATATATGCTGAGAGCTCAGACATTCAGTTTTGTGATTGCCAGACCTTGCTGGGGTATAAATCAAGATCTGACACCAAGAGAGAAAGGGAAAAAAGATATTTCTGTCTTATCAAAATTTAATAATTACAGTTCACATTCTTGTTTTTCAGGAGAAAAGATTTGATTTGAATGTGACAGCACAAACCTGGTAAGAGACCTTCTATTTCTGAAGACTTAATTAATCAATTTTATTATTTTTTTGAGACACATGGAATTGACACAAGCAAGCATTCTCAGTCTGAAAACTAGGATGAGCTTGTAATAAAACACAAAATACATGCACAATATATTATACATAATTAACACGAGGAAGATTTTGCATTAATCAATAAATATTGATAAACGTATTTATTTTGACCACAGAATATTATTTTTTGTCAATGTCAGTCTCTGAAACTTACAGAAAGGAATGAGGTAGCTTAAAAAACCCAAACAAGAATAGACAGGAGCAAACTTTTAACTTTATCAGAAATTTTGAATTATTTTTTGCTTAACTGTCAACATTCAGTCGCAATAAACCTTGTATTGTTTTATGTCCATTTATACCATATATTGAGTAGAAACTAAGGTAAACAATATATCTTGGAATTTGACATCTATAGACATGCTCATTAATATTCATCAGTAAACACAAAGATACTTGATGTTATACATAGCTATATGTAACACACAAACCTGGGCAAACTGGTGCTTTTGTGCTTGTGCCTGACTAAGAAATAATATGAAAAAGTTACTTAATTTTGAATTCAAACAGAGTTCTCTACTAATCATTTCAGAAAGGCAAGAGATCAATGGCAAGAGGAAAATCAGTGTTCTAGGACAGGAAGAAGGCTTCCTGCTTACTTATTTTGGTTTCAGAGAACTTTAGAAACAGTTTGTTTGTGTCTTGATTTACAGTGGAAACCGGCTTTTACAGCTCTACCTAACTCAATTTCCCTTGTGTTTCTTCATTTACAAATAAGGTTGTAACAATTTGGCTGATTTTATCCAAATCTTATGGTCGAGAAAACTCAAAAATATATCTCATTGTTAATTTCATTGGAACTATGAACTCAGTAGAAGAGAGAATTCTGTCACTGAAAGAAAAAATAAACCCCTGCCTTTTGACAATTCCTGGCCAGGACCAGCTGGCCAGCCATCTGGTCCGTGGGTAGCTCTGACCTCAACATGACCAACTCTTGCCTGTTGTTGACTTGTAGGTGCAGGAGCAGAAGAGCAGAAATTAGGGAATTAAATTTACCTACAAAAGTAGATTCTTAAAGAATGATTTACTAAATTTCGAAAGAGACGTCAATGAAATCCTCCTCAGAAACGTTGTACCTTACAATTTTTGAGTCAAGGTTGATGTGAAATAGAACTTCCAACTTTTACCTGTGGAACAGCTTGTGCATGTGCAGACTCAAAAGAGTAGTGAGCGAGAAGTCTTGCCCCACTAAACTCAGTGATCAATCTACACCCATCTAGGGTGTGCCCAAGGTCCATCCAGCAAGCTGGATTCCGCAGCCACCCTCTCAAGAGATGCTCACCGCTAGAGGGGGATGCATTCTCACTGCAGTTGTTCAGAAGGAAAATTTTCCTTCATACTGTAAATGTCAACATTTAAAAATTGGGATTTATTTTAGATTTAGAATGAGAAAATAACCCATGAAATCAGAACTAATATGCGCCTTTTTGATCATTTGGACAGATTTTCTAAACTTGACAGTCTTTTAGTTTTAGAATATTTATTTAAATATTTTGATTTATTTGTAAATGTAATAGTGGGGTATAATGTGACTGCTTACTAATTGACATAAGTTTCTTAATTTAAAAAAAAATTTAGAATAGTCTTGTCTTGTTGCATCACCCTGTTTGAAAAGAAGGGTGCTATAGACTATTTTTAATCAAAGCCATAAGAGTGATAATGAGTGTGCTAGTATTTAATATACGTGTCTGTTTTTATCTTAGTAACTGTTCGTGCCACCAAGACCTGGACATGCGCTTTGGGTTTGACTTATGTTCAGAAGAGAGGACTTTCCTGGGGAAAAGAAAGAGATATGTAGCAAGTGCCCTCAAAAATGTTTTTCACCTACCACATGATCTGCAGGATCAAGAGGTATGTATGTGTTGAGGGGATAGAACTTGAATCTCTAGTGTATTCACAAAATCTTCTAAATGAATGGTCATCAAAATGGGCCACATGTATCTGTTGTTCATTCCTTTTGTGCTATGTTAACTACATTGCATAGCAAAGATTTCTTCCCTTATTCAAATTTCACACTTAGAGTTTAGGGTAAACATCTTGGAGTGCTTATTGTATCTTCCTTTTCTCACAGTTTTGAAGTTCCTTAAAATAAATATAATTTATTTTAAATAACTTCATGGTACTGAAGAATAACAGCATTGAGGAGGGTAGCTTAACAACAGTGGCTGTGAACTGAGTGAATTTCTTCATGGAATAGGCATGGAGATGTTCATATAGTAGTAGTCAATATGTGAAATAAGAAAAAAGTAGTGAAGGAGTGGAAGATGTAGAGAAAATACATTGTTGATTCCACAGTAGAGTTTCCTCTTATCTGTGCTCATATTTGCCCTAGAGATGTGTAAGAACCCAGGTTTGGGTTAATCTCCAAACTCATGTTTATCCAAAGGGACGTGGCAGTAGCAGTTATTGCTTAGTTTGGAGTCCTTCCCTCTGAACAGGGATCTGGGCTCTGAGATGAGGACCTGGGCTGAGTGTGATGGCCAGCCCCCACTGCAGTTTGGGATGTAATGTTGAATGCTGTCAGTATGAATATCCCATCCTCCCTCTGCCCAACAGGTCCCCGTGGTGGCCATCATCACAACAGGTGGAGGACTGAAGTCAATGACAGGATTGTATGGCAGCCTCATGGGACTCAAGAAATTAAATCTCCTGGACTGTGTAACATACATCAGTGGGCTGTCCGGCACCACATGGTAAGCCAGGTCAAGCAGGAGGCTTGGCTAGGCCTTTTGAGGGTGACGCTGCTGTAGAGAGTAGCTTCTAAAAGCAGACAAGATCAGGAGATTTTCTTCCAATATCATAAAAACTGTTTCTCAGTAACAGACCATAAATATTAGCTTGATTTGGTGCACTCTTTTCTTCTCAAAAGCATCTTTTTACTGTGATTATCCATTCCATGTCTGCAGCAGCTATATGTGCATATTATGATTACAGTTGTCAAAATGTTTTCTAATCAAATAGTTACTGCGGATGTAACTGTGGATGCCCATAGTGTCATGCCTCTTTCTCCACTGATGTCCTAACTATTGTGGTTCCCATTAACTTCTGATACTAGTTCTGATTTCAACTAGTCATGTGAAAAAAACTGGAGAACAGTGCACACTTACACCTGCAACCTGCCAGTTTGGAAGAAGGTTCAGTTTCCCAGGGCAGTATTATTCTCTGTTCACGGAACCTACATCTGCTTGATGTCTGATTGTCCCATGAGGGGAGGCTGGTAAAACAGAGGATAGTGTTAAAATAAAGGATAGTGATATCATAAGATATCACAGGAGTAACATTAAGTGAATCAAAGCCAAAAGACAGCAGCTGGTGTGAATGAATTTAAGGTTCTAAAATACAAAAAAAGAAAATCTATTATCATTTTCTACCTAATTTGTTCTCCAGACATGTATCTATGTTCACACCTAGTAGAACTAGGTATTTAAGCTTCTGCCAGTTCTATTTTAGAAAAAGTCAAGAACATAAAACCCCTTCACCTTATTCTTCAGAGCCATCTTAAAAAACAGTCATAGAAACTCTGGAGTGTTCATTCTGCTGGATGGAGCAGTAAAACCAGAGTATGTATCAGCAGAAGCGAATCGCTAAATGTAAACCTCTGTTCCTTTTTACTTCTGCTGTCTGCATTATCTTTCTCCAGGACAATGGCCAACTTATACAGAGATGCTTACTGGTCACAGAAGGACCTGGACTCACATATTGGTGAAGCCCAGAAACAAGCAACAAAATGCAAGATGGGCTGTTTCTCTATGGATCGCATGAAGTACTACAACAAACAGCTTTGTCAACGGAAAGAAGAAGGATACAGGACATCATTTATAGATCTTTGGGGTCTCATGATTGAGTACTTACTAAATGATGGGGTATGATGTGTATTCATTTCTTAGAGAACCATGTGTTTTTCACTTAGCTGATGGAAAGAAAACTAGTTCATAATTTCGGAGAATGGACTTCAAAATGGAGAGTAATTCTCCATGTTCAAAAAATACCATTTAAAAAAATATTCCTTTAATAGATTGCCTCGGCATAAATGTACCCTATACATGAACAAATTCAGTTGTGGATACATTTGAATACATTTGAATACATTGAATACATTTAAATACCAGCCATTTGAACTCTGGCTGGTATTTAAATAGAAGTGAAGGCAATCTCAGGAAGTCTGTCTAAGTCTGTCTTACTCATGCAGAAGGAGTTCAAAACGCAAGCCTGAAGCAGCTAGAGTGCTTGTGAATTGCATCCACTACATACTGGCAGGTACCTTGATCTGCAGGTATACTGAAAGCAAGTGCGTATTTTGCTTTTGCTGAGAAGCAGTACTGACATAGTTTAAGTGATGCTAATTCTTACAAATAACTACAAATTTGCTTTTTCTGTTAATTGAAGTGGTTTCTACCCCTACAGTACTGTAGTCCACTCCCTCTTTTCCCCATCTGGATCACAGTTCAAGGATGTATCCTTTGGCACTTAGAAAGTGAGAAATGCTGAGTGATTGAGGCTTGGACAGAAGCTTCCTCGGGTGTAGGCAAAAATGCTCGTCATTCAATCATTCTTTTGGGTTTATTTATTTTTATGTAAGTACATATATAGCATTATATATATGTGAACAGAAAATAAATTCACATAGAGAGGAATACTAGGTATCAAACAAAGATATAAGGTAGGTAGATGCCTCTTTTAAACTCAGCTAGATGAGACCTCTCTCACAACCTAGCCAGGCATTTTTCCTTTGAGCAGTGCTGATTATTGCTATGTAACCATTAACCTAATCTTCTAGAACTAATTGCTCTTAAATTTTTACATAGTTTATGAGATTTCATGTTTTTTATAAGCCTCTTCAATGAAAATATGCTTTTCCAGAAAAGGAACTGGTTGGGATGCAAATAATTTGCTGCCAAATTCCAGTCCCTTTTCGGTGCTGGACTATGGTAGCTGTTGTGTAGTAAGAAAGGAAACTTAAGTATCATGCTCAGGGGCTTCCTTCAGATTCAGGAGAACATTCCTCAGCCTAAGGAGCAGTTTACCTCTCCTTGTCAGTGAAATACTTTCTGGGATGTACAGACATGTATGGAGAAATATTTTTCTCTCTCTTAGTCTTTCTGTGAGCCCATGGACAAAGTCAGGCCACACTCTGGGAGACTGGTCTGTCACTGTTGGTGAGGGTGCCTGCAGTGCTCTGTGTGATGGAGCTGCCATAGTACGTCATCTGTGCTGGGCCTAGAGTTGCCTATCTCTAACTGGGGCCATTGAGGTCACCATGTGTCATTTCCATCTCTTCTCACACAACTTTTTCCTTCAAAACCAGAAAGATCCTCACAAACTTTCAGAGCAGAGAGAAGCACTCTGTGATGGCCAGAACCCACTGCCCATCTATGTGTCAGTCAGCGTTCGGGACAGTTACAGCACCAATGATTTCAAAGGTAAGGATGGTGTTTCAGATCCTGTGAGACTAAAACTGGCAACTCACTTCCTGTGGTTCACTCTTCTGTGCTTGGTTCCACTTGGAGAAAACAGTCACGGTGTGTTTCTTGTTTTTTTGAGAAATAACAATCACCTCCATGCCTTACAATTTTAATACGAGGGTTTTGGAGAGCAGTACTTCACTGTCTGGACAAACACAGTAAAAATTCTATCAGAAAGGCCATTTTTGAAATATTATCAGATCTACCTAGAATGAAAAGTATTGGAATTATCTGAGAATATATTTTTGTAAATTTCCAGTTATAATTTCGATATGAAAAATGACTACGTAATTATGGTAAAGTTATGGGAAGTTTTCCAACCTACTCTCAATTGAATTTGTTTGGCTTTTTGGTTATTTTTTTCATGAGGAGAAGCAGATGGAAGAGAAGAAAATAGTTAAGATCAAACTTTTTTATGATTGAGGTGAAAAAAGGAACCACTTCTGAATGAAAAGGAAGTTATGGTCCAGGACATTTCTGTCCCAGTTTTTACTCACACAGCAGTTATATCAGACAAATGCACTTCACTTGGAGAGGATATCCAAGAAAGTCAGGGACTAGTTCTGTCTTCCTTAGTACCAGACATAAAGAGTTCTCTTACCAAAAAGCTCTTCTTTCTGAAGAGCTGAGCACTTGTCTTTACACATAAATTATTTAAGGGGAATTAAATTAACTGTATTGATAACCATGAAAGTACTGTCACCTAGATGTGCCCTATGGAAGGGCAGAGCAAAACCTTGTACATGCTGGAAAATCCTGAACTGGTGCATGCACACTGGGTGTATAAGATCAGGAGCCTTGCTGTGCTGCCAATATGCACATTTTGCCACTGGCAACACCTCCGTGAACAGCTGTCACAGCCTGTCCAGCTAAGCTGGAGGCATGATGGTTTGTTTACTGGATCTCAAAGTGCAAAGAAATTCCAAACAGGGGTTAGCTTTGGTCAAACAGTGAAGCTTTATTATCCCATGAAGTGGGAATCGCGATAGAAGAAAGTGAGATAGGAAAGGCAAAGAGAAAGGGCGAGAGGAAAAGATTTCAATAGCTACCACCAGACGAGCGAGTCCTCAAGGGCATCCCTGATAGACCTGTCGTCGATCCTTTGGTTGGAGAAGCTTCTAAAGAGCAGTTGCTAAGGGGCCATCTTTATACTACATGTTCCCCTTGCCCCCCCTCTTCTGTTCCAGTCTGACTGTCTCTGTCATGTAAGACCAAGGAAGTGTCCAAACAGTGTCCAAGGCAAGGTCAGTTTCGAGTGGCCTTTTGCCAGGAAGTGTGTTTTAGTGTTGCAATGACAGGGCTGTATGCATATCTTGTCCTGTCTCTGGAAGGGCACAGACTACACAGTCTCTGGAGGCCAGGAAAGAAGGTCACAGCATGTTTTGTCTCTTCCCCTGGATAACACAGGAGAGACAGCATACCTTGTTCCAGCATACCAAGTCCCTTCTTGATGTTATCAGCACCCTAGTTCTCACAGTCCAGTCTTAGCCCCAGAGCAATGATGGCAGGCTAAACTTTGTCAAGACCTTAGCCTCAGATTTTAGGGGTATATTGTCCAAGTCTCTGATGACAAGGTTGAGACAGTATTCTTACTGACTCTTACAGCAGCAAAACTGCTTCCACCTCCCCATTACTATGATGTCTGAGCTCAGGAGCCTGACCTGGAGACACTCTTTTCTTTTAATGAGGCTCTGAAAAGGCAACATAGCAAACACAAGTCCGACCAATGTATGCCCTAGCTGCCCCTCTCTCCATACCTGTCTGGAAGCCCTCTAAGTGTCCCACTGTGGCTCTATTACAGAGTGGGTGGAGTTCACCCCCTATGAAGTGGGACTTCTGAAGTACGGTGCATTCGTTCGCACAGAGAATTTTGGAAGTGAGTTCTTCATGGGACGCTTGTTAAAAAAACTCCCCGAATCCCGCATCTGCTACCTTCAAGGTAATGTATTGCATTGTCATGTCACAGAGACACTTGGGAGGGGTGCAATGCCTTTAACAAGAGAGTAGGTATTTCTGTTCTAACTTAATGAGTGCTGCTATGATATTGCCTGCCAGGAAATGGGAATGATAGCTTGTCAAAAAAAAAAAAAGCGCCAGTAAAAAGCCCCCTATCTTTTTTCAGTTCCTTGTCACTACCTTGGTAGATGAGATGTCTGTGTCTTAGATATTGAAGAGATGAGGCTCCTTAATTTTTATCTTGTAAGGAATAGTTCCTATTTCTTTGGTTATTCTTCTGATTCCTCTCTAAATGCACTCCAACTCAAGACCAATTGTAGTAGTTAGATCTGAATTTGCAATGGCAGATGAAATGGTGGCACTGTGTTTTGTCAATAAGGCCGAAAGTGCCTCAGTGCAGAGGCAGAGGGATGCAATCCTGGATGGAGAAAAGAGTGCACAGCAGAGCTGGAGCCCACTGAGTGCGTGAGCCTTTACACACTTTGGTGTGACATCTTGCCTTACAAACCAAACATCTGAAGAGCCAGTTCATCTCACTGTGAAAAAAAATCAGGATGTGTGAAAGCTGACCAGAGTATGTGCAGAAAAAGTGAAGCTGGGGTAAGGAATATAGCAATGGAAAGGATGTGTTTGTGATGTTTTTATTACGTGAACTCTTATTTTTCTTCTAGAGTGAGAAGGTTTTTCCTCCTTTACTTGTCTCTCATTCTTCTCTTTACCATGTGGCAGAGCCATGCAGTAGATTAGGCACAAAGCTGATAGCAGCATGATTTGGAACAACGCCATAGAAAGCTAAGAAGAATATAACAGTGCAAAATTTTAGAAATATTTACATTAAGATAATTCAGAAATTAAACCAGGAGGTCAAAACAGAAGGAAAAGGGCATTTTCTTGTTAAAATGTGTCCTGGCGTTCAATAATTCCTTTTACAGGTATGTGGAGCAGTATATTTTCTGTGAACCTGTTGCAAATTTGGGGACTGTCCCATAGTTCAGAGGACTTCTGGAAGAGATGGACACAAGACAGAATAGAAGAAGTCGGTGAGAAATTATTAAGCCTTTCATTTATAGACATTTGGTCTTTTGGATTACTTTTGGCATCATCCATTCAACTGTGTTGAATCTAGCGTCATAGGCTCATCCTAAGAGATAATGACTTCTCACACTAAGAGAAACAGAGTAATGAGAAAGTAGCTTCTGTAATTACAAGACTTACTAAAGCTCTACTGATTTCTTAAGAGGAAGTTTTAGAAAGATCAGAAGTTTTTCAGGAAGTGTTTCAACACTTTCCATCCTCACTCATCCATACAGAACTAAGGACCAATGGCAGAGTACACGGTTATTTTTACTGCCTGTGCAGAGAATAAACCTGATTATCAGTTAGTTAATCAATATTTCCTGGGGTTTTATTTTATTACTCAGTACAGTAATTACTGCATTGGATTCATCCTGGTACAAAGGTAAATAAGGCCTAGAGGGTATTTTCTGAAGCAATATGGAAACCATGATTTTATTACTAAATCATTTAATATGGTAGTAATTGCAGACATCCTGAAAAATAAAGAAATACATCTGTGCAATCATTGAAACCACCAAGTCTCTCGTGCTGCACTCTCAGCCACCTGGTCCGGCAAAGCAGGTTATGATTTCAAGAAAACACACCTTGTGTCGTTTCTGTTTCACCCACATGCCATGTACCCACCCTAAAAGCTACCCATAGTTTCTAAATAGTCAATGAATGCCCCAGGTTTTCCTCATGCTCTCACTCTGGTGATTAAGCACATGCCATGAGTACATATCAGGTAGCAGCTGTCATTGCTGCAATAGACCCCATGGTTGCTGCTGTTGCCCGTCTGACTGAGCAGTAGCTTATGCATCAGGCCTATTTTCTCCATGTTTACCTTCCTGTGAGGATATGATATGTAACTTTCATTGTGACAGAATATCTCTGAATTGCTAGGTTCTCCTTAGGTGTTTCTTTTCCAGGTCTAAAGACTGCTTCTGATGAACTGTCTCCAGGCCAAAGTTTAAAACCATCAGCAGAGCTTTGTCCAGAAGCTACTCCTTTCCTTTGGAATAGTTTGTGTGTGTTTAGTGACTCATCTCAAAACAACCCCTGATATCTCCTGCACACCAGGGCAGCCAGAAATGAACATCAGTTAACAAGCAATTCAGTAGCTTTTCTGCTCTCCTCTAGATGAAGACCCAGCGTTGCCCACAAGGCCCCATGAGCTGAGGACTCGCATGTACACTCCTCCTGGCCCCCTGTCCAATGCCCTTCGGGGAGCACTGACTGACCGCTTCTCCGTTGCCCAGCACCACAATTTCCTGAAGGGCTACCAGCTGCATAACGACTACATGGAGAATGAGCACTTCTGTCGATGGAAAGGTAATGGAGACTAATATTTAACTGTCACAATTTTCAGGTAGTTTTGGGGTGGGGAATTTAGGAAAGAAGCCTTTCAGGTTTGGCAAGGGGAAAAAACCTCCTGAGAGAATGTGTATTTTCTGAATGGAGAGAAGACTCAAAGACTTCAGTGTTGCCAAGACTGGTTTTAAATAGGGGTCTTTACTTGCTTTAGCTGAGACCTCTGCAGTACGAACTGAGAGGGTAGTGTTGCAGCTGACAGAACACAATTTAAAGTGTAAGAGAGCAAAACGAATATGGGAGAAAGCTTAATTTGATAAGACTATGCCACTAACTTCAGATGCAACAGGAATATCCAAGAAAATATCACCTACAAGAGAAAATTGGTAATGAATGGGGCTTTGTAGTTCGAAGAAGAGAGAATTGAGGGGAAAAACATAATCCAAATGTATAAAGAATTAAGAATATTTTCAAAACCAATGATAGCTGAAGAAGTTAGTGAGAAATCATGAAGACTTTCATTTATAGATGTTAGGTCTTTTGGATTACTTCTGGCATCATTCTATCAACTATATTGCAGTAAGAAAGACGTTGAACTGCTTGAGAGGGTCCAGAGAAGGCCGACAAGGATGGTGAAAGGACTGGACAACAAGCCCTCTGGGGAGCAACTGAGGGACCTGGGGTTGTTCAGCCTGGAGAAGAGCAGGCTCAGGGGAGACCTTATTGCTACTTACAGCTACCTGAAGGGAGGTTGTAGTTGGGTGGATGTAAATCTCTTCTCTCAGGCTGCCATTACCAGAACAAGAGGACGCGGTCTTACGCTGTGCCAGGGGAGGTTTAGACTGGATGTTAGGAAGAGGTTTTTCACAGAGAGAGTGATCTCTCAGTGGAATGGTCTGCCCAAGGAGGTGGTGGAGTCGCCATCCCTAGAGGTGTTTAAGACAAGACTAGATGAGGAACTCATTGACATGGTCTAGACAATGGGATGATAGGATGGGTAGTTAGGTTATAAAAAAAAAATAAAATGACATGACCCTGAGATTAGCTCAGGTAGATAAAACATAGTGCTCGTGGCACCAGGGTTATGGGTTTCATCCCTGTATGGGCATTCACTGAGGAGTTGGACTCGGTGATCCTCGTGGATCCCATCCAACTTGGAATATTCTGTGATTCTGTAGTGTCTTCCTAAGAGGTAACAACTTTTCACACTGTATAGACTAAAATCTTCCATATCAATGATAAATAAAACATGAAACAATGATTGAAATTAAGCAAGGCAAATTTAGGTCAATTATTAGATGCAGCTTACTGGCACTAAGAAGTATGACACGTTACTGGAATATATTGTCTGGAAACTCAACACAGATTTTTCAGAGCAGGACCTTGGGCATTTTATAGTCCTCCTCACACCTGTTTGACAGTCCAGGAGTATGACAATTAAATTAAACCAGGCGTCTTGAAAGTTCAGTTCCACTTTACACTTTTTTTTTCCTGTCAAAATACCTGCAGATCAATTCTTATTCCAAGAAATATTTTCCTTTTAGACACTGTGTTAGATTCACGTCCCAACCAGCTGATGGAAAATCCTGATCAACTGGGTATGATAGATGCTGGATTTTTCATCAATACCAGCAGTGCACCGCTTTTAAGGCCACAGAGGGAAGTGGATGTCATCATATATCTAAGTTACACTACTGGATCACATACATCGGTGAGGATGTTCTTGTTACAATGTGTTGTACTTCCTTTTACTGGTAAATGTACAGTCTGTAGCATTTAGAACTGCTGGTTATTTTGGCTGTTCAGTTTTTGATGTCTGCATTCCCCCATGTTTTTCACTGTAGTGATTAATATTGCACTTATTTCTTCCTGCCACTCCTGGAATCTTTCTTGCTGGTTCATGAATGTGTCAAATTATTCAAGGGAACATCAGCATGTTCTCTTACAGAATGATGGAAAGAGCCTCTTCTGTTTTATGTCAATTCAAGCAGGTATCAAGACCCTACACAGGAATATTCAGAAAGATAAGGAAGTGATTTCTTCTGACTTAAGTCAGAATATAAAAAGGATTAAGCAGGTATCAGAAGCAGATCATGTCTGAGCCGACAAATGAGATGCTAAAAGTAGAATTCACTGACACGTTTCTTCCTGCAGAAACCCCAGTGTTAAGGAGACAAAGTTAATTAGCTGTCTGTAAGGGCATGCAGTGAAGAAGTTTGGATATTTATATGACAGAAACTGACGTTAATAAGAACCCACTATTAAGCATTTTGGTCTGCTTAAGTGGAATTATTTTTTCTGAATGAGAACAACTGTGCTACTGCACAGTTTCATTTCAGCCTCATTCATTGTCATAAGTTTTAGGAAGAAAGACTGCTACAATTATAAGCTCTTTAGTAGAAATTTTTTCTGCTTGATAGCATCCACTATTAGACGATGCAGAGTAAATAACAGAGTGCATAATAGGACATGGTATTTTATTAAACATTTCAGGGGAAAGATACAGTATAACCTAGAAATTCAGACTTTCTCAGTAAAATATTAGTCTTCATAGGTTCACAGGTTATTCCGAGTTGGAAGGGACCCACAGGATCATAGTCTTAATTAATGCTGTGCCATAATACCTGCACAGACACATAATTGCACATTTAAAGTTAATTTTCTTATCCTGTTTTCCAAGCATGTAATAAGGTACCATAAACATTTTCTGGGTGTGGTTTTCTTTTCTAGTTAATTTTCTCCAATGTATTAAACTCTTTCATTTGCTAAAACATATGCTTTACCCTAAATTTCTGCAAATTCCTTCAATTTTTTTTAAAAATGCATTGTTTGGATGAACTATCTAACTCTGAAATTGTGATTAGCAATATGGTTGCAGTGTGTAGTAATTATGTGTAGAATAACCCTTGATAAGAAGTAACTCACCTAATTGATCTGAATCACTAAACCATAATACTAGACGACTATTTGGAGCCTTTAGACAATGAAGTTGAATTTCAATGCTGACCATTTCTGTAATCCTTCAGGCTCTAGATAAGGCATGTAAGTACTACTCGGAGCAGAAAATCCCATTCCCAAATATTTCTTTGACTGATGAAGATAAGAAAAATCTGAAGGAGTGCTACCTCTTCCAAGATTCAGATTTGCCAGGATGTCCAATTGTGATTTTTCTTCCCCTTGTGAATGATACCTTCCAAGAGTACAAAGCACCTGGTAAGTTAAAGTAGTGGCAAAGCACTAAAAGAAAGATGCCACTACCTGCTTCCCTGACACAGACAGAACCTTTTTCGTTGCTATAGGTTATCTTTGCTGGCTAGGTTAATGGGGGAGCACTTTAGCTAATTAAACTTGTTTTTCCTATTCCTGCAAAAACTATTATGTTCATTCATGTCATCCTAGACATAGCCCTTGTCTTCTGGAGGGTATTTACCTTCATCTCTCTCCTATTTATAACTTGCAGTGTTCCTAGCTAATTGAAAAACATTTTTTCTGGGAAAAGTATAGAGCTCTCAGATTATTTCCCCCTGCACATATTGTCTAGGTATTTCATTCTGCACTTGAGGAACATATGAATGGTGGGGGACACAAGAAATGGAAAGGCAAAGGAGGATCTTGGTGGCATCTATCCAACCACATTCAGGGTTCCAGGAACTCCAAATTTCCCTACGTTTCTATTGCTCCTTTCTCACTTAAAATGTATTCTCTTAGTACCAACTCCTCTTTCTCAGCTGACCTGCAGTGCACTAGCAGTGACTTTGGGAGTGCCCTTTCAGGATGAGATCCTTGCCTGATCCATGGCTTTAAGGAGACAGATGTTTAGAAGTAAGCTGTAGACAACCATTATAATGCTGTCCCTCACTTCTCTCTTCTGCTCTCCTCACTTCAGGCCCACAATGTTCTCTTGACTAGGGGTGGGGATGCATGACCTGCAGTGTCTGTGCATTTAAACCCCATGAATTTCCTTCTGGGTTTTTATGGACAGCTTTAGACTGATTGAGATCAACAGCATGTCACAGCAACAACTCTTTCCCTCCAGGTGTCAAGCGCTGTTGCTCAGAGATGGAGGGAGGACAACTTGATTTGACCAGCTGCTGTTCCCCTTACTGCATGTTCTCAGTCAGGTACACGGATGAGAATTACCGCAAGCTGCTGAATCTCAGCGAATACAACATCCTGAACAACTCTCAGATGATTATGCAGGCCTTGCAGATAGCGGTGCAAAGAAGGCAGCAGAACATGTGCTGATTACCTGTCCAACCACTCTTATATTCTCAGAGGAATTTTTTATGCTCTGGAACACAGAAGGGACATAGTTTTTTCAACACTAGCCATTCTGCACTACAGAATGAAACTACCCCAGGTGGTTCAGTGGTTTTCTGAGTTTGGTTTTGTTTCCTAATCCCAAGAAGTAGCCTCTATAGACAAAGACATTGCCTGGGAAATTTTTACATATGTTTTAGTCCCTAAATTAAGGTTATCTGTAGAACACTCTTTACCTAAAATACTTGTTAGATTTTTTTAAAACAGTGTGGTTTTAAGCCTAACTGTTTATAACATATGACATAAAGGGAATGATTTTTTGCCACCAGAGTGCTGCAGTTATACAATCCAACCAACACACCCACAGGTCATAAGAAGGGAGCATAAACTTCTGCTTCCACAATCCTTCTTGGTGGAACACAAGGTGCAACCAACCCTGGAAAACAAAGAGAACCTGAGGCACAACTGGAAGCTGGCATTGGATCCCCGGGTAAACTATGTTTTGCAAGAGTCCTGAAGAGCAGCTACAAGGGTTGGAAATGTGAGACCAGTGTGTGTACACAGCCACCTCCATGAATTGCATCCACTTCCTGGGCTCCCTTGGGCTGTGAATGAACCATACATAGTGGGAAGGAGCAACTTAGGAAGAAATGGCTTAAGACTTTTCATGATTTTTACTTTGAAGCTTTTAAAATAAAACACCCTGGATTTTTTCCTGAGTTGAATTACTTCTCATCTTAAAGTCCTATTCTTAAATAAAAAAAAAAAAAAGATGATTGAAAATATTTTAATTCCAATAGACAAGGAAAATTTGTTGTCTTACTCAATGTGAACAGTCTAGGACATGCTTATCAACAAAAATGCATATTTGTTTAGTTCTGCTTGTATAAACTGTGTGGGAGTGAGTCAGTAGTCTGCAGCAACTAAGACCATCTTAAAACAATACAAACACTTCATGGGATCTAACAGAAAATCACTAATAACATTTGTTGTGGTTTTGCATTTTTAAACTTCTTTCCTTTCCTGTTTTGTGAAAAGTATATTTTTTGAACTGTTCTAAACTGTGCCGAGGATGTAAAAACTATAAATCCATAACAACTTCTTTATTCCAGGAGCAAGTCAAATTAAAAACACACTTACTTAATAAGTTTTGTATCCTAATAACAACTGTGAAAACTTTGAACAAAGAGCCTATTCAGTCAAAAAAATCTATCAACTAGATGTTATAATCTGGGGTTAAAACAAAGCAGGTAAAATGTTTGAGTAAGTTGAAACATTTCAAGATAATATTTCACAAAATGTCTTTGTTTTGAAACATAACTTCTTTGTAATAGATTGCCTACCTCATCAGCCCAGGGAACCCAACATGAAAACAACACTTTTCATTTACAGCTAAATAACATCCTTGGCTTGTTGCCAAATGATGCTCTGAGGATTTTCATTTTGACAAGAAGCATTGACAGATTATCTTTACAAGTTGGCTCACAATGACTTTTGCCAACACTTCTGCCATTCATGATGTCAAACCAAACTTTATGTTTTTGCGCAACTGTAGCCTTATATTGTAAGCCTAAAGATCACAGCATAAATAATAACATTTGAAACTCTTTAGGTTTTGAATGACTATGCACTTCTGCTGGTATCGTTTTTGTTCTATAGTAGTTTCAGTAGTCATAATCAGAAATAGAATACTATGCACACTGCATATAACCCTGGGAATTTCCTCTATTTTTACCTGAAAACCCTATTGTGAAAAAATAAACTGTGTTTAGCCATAAACTCATGCCACCCCCGGTTCTGAAGCAATGTTATTTGCATGCAAATATTTTGTGTATACAGTACCAGACAATAAAGACTTGTTCACAAAATGAAAATTCTGCCTTGCTCCACACATTCAGGCATTTCGGTAATATGTTCAAGGTTCACAGTGTGTTCCTTGTTCCTGAAAAACAAAACTGTTATTTTCTCTACAAACAGCATACCAAATATTTTCTGTGAGCATCATGGATAAAGGAACGTATCAGAGACAGATTGCAGGGGTACACAGTGACCTATGGTCACTCCCTATTGCAAGGGCTGTATCTGGTGTGAATTGCAAATGTTGTTCATGAAGATGAGAGCCTTTTGGCCACTGGCACTGTGGGAGTTACAGCCTCAGAGTCCCAGTCCTTGTGGACCGTACTTTTCCCTCGAAGAGGAGATGTCATTACAAAGCACTGTCTTTAACCATGACTGAAAGATGCTAATGTTGTCAGGGGCTTTCTGTAACCTAATGAATAATGCATTTCATCAAGTTCCATCATTGCAGCTGACACACAAAGGAAACATGTAGACAACCCTTTATGCTGTTATGAAATACCATAACCTATGAAAAAAATTTATTCTGCCAGGTTGACTGTGATGACGGTTGATATTATGTTCATGAAAATGTGCCACGGGCAACTGGCTGGTGGCAATGTTTAAACAATAAGCTCAAGAATACTCAGGGAATGAGCACCTGCTTGCTTATAGATGATGTACTGGGGGAGCAGGGAATTCAAAGGAATCCCTTCCCTGAGAGATTTTGTCCTGTTATGACCTGTTGAAGATGCAACTGTCTTTGGCTGCCTTTTTTAATCTGCTTCCAGTGAGTTGGGGGCTATGCCAATTTCAATGGCATAGGGGTCAGCTGGGTGCTCACAGGGGCATGCGTCCTGCTCTGGCAGTGCTGGTGTGCTGAGGACTTTGAGGAAGGCAGCACATGGTCAGTGCTGAGTTTTTCCTCTGACTGACAGCTTTCTTTGGGGGAGAGATGGACACTTAAATACAGGTAGTTTGCAGCCAGAGTCAGTCTGAGATGGAAAGTGATGCAGAAATATTCATGGAGGTGGAGCTAAGCTAAGGAAAGTCATTGCTTCAGGACTCTACATCTGAACACAAAAATAATAAGAAGAAGCCATAGGAAAGAAGAGGGAAGGAATACAATGACTTCAGGAGAGTCCCAGCCCTGCTGGACCTTGATTGAGTAGAGATAAGCCACTGTATGAGTGTGTCGGTTCTGCACACCTAGACCTGGGATGTATAGTTCAGAAATCCTTAAACTGTTTTTTGCAATAATGCTTTCTGTCTTTTTTTACTTCCCTTACCTGTTTTATCGTGTCTGCTTACAGTCACAGAAAATCTAAATTCAATTTATATACTGTTACTGTATCTTACTATAAAGTGTGTGTTTCTATAGGCTTGGAGGTCCTGCTAAGTTGAAAGTTGAGTGCTCTAACTAAAACGATGTCCTTCTTCTACTATTGGTTGTAAATCTTCCATTGACCAGTATGGAGTAAAGTGACTCAAACACCGTATTTCCACACAGTATATAGCCAAATATGTATATTTTTTCCTACTTAGTCGACCACAGGACTCATCCTCCTACCATAAGAAAATGGGAGGGTTTAATTGGCTTTAAAAAAACAGTCAGAGGTGGGGCTCTGAGTCAGTTTATAAAATAGTTGCTTCCCTGCATACGAGACATTTGAACTCTTCGTGTCCACGGAAGCTGGGAGATTTTGAAATTGCATTGTCACAGATAACACTAGATGTGTGTGTGACTGCAACCACAATGGAACAAGATGACATTTTGTCTCAGGTAAGCAAAGTAAGGCATCCGGGATTTCAACTCGTTATGCTGCATGTAGTACAAAGATGATAGTATACTACTTTCTTGACCTACCATTCACTATGATGACTGCACAGGATGAAGAATGTCAGTGCTTCAAGACCCCAATATTAAAACTTTAAAAATTATAGTGAACCATAGGAAGGATGCAAAAACTACTTGGGGAGTAAGAATTTATTTATGAAGAGAGCATTTCAAATATTTAGAGTTTTTCTTAATTTCAGAGATGTGATATATGCAGCCTTAGAATAAGTATTAAACGTTAACATGGAGGTACACTTCAAGGTGAAAGATTAATGACAGGGTGTGTTTATGGGAAACAGGTTTACTGTTCCTTTAACAACCAGGGCCAAGAGGTGCTTCCCCTCCCTGTGTGTCATGCAAAGGGTGGACCTTCCTGGCTGCTACGCCTCTCCTCACACTTACTGGTGCAAGTGCAGCACAGGCAGTGGCACTGGGCACTTACCAGAAACCTCTGTGCCTGCCCAGGCTCTACAGCCAGCACTGACCATGGGGACCTTGTCACTGTGGTTCTGAAGTTCTCAATTCCCAATGAGGATTGCCTTTGGGAGACAGGATGTTTTTTCCAGGGATAACGTTGGGCATTCTTGTTGCAGGAGCTGATGACTCAAACCTCCCAGCTAGGAGACGGAACTATGCAGCTGAATCCTGATGGGGAACAGTGGACTTCTCTTGCAAAGGTACTGCAAAGGAGAATTTCAAAAGAAAACTCTAAAAGGGACTTTTCTGTGGAGTGGAGACTGAGTGAGAACAAATAGGGTTCAGCATCTGCCAAGCAGTCTAATTAGCTACTGTAACCCATCCAGCTCCCTCCGTGAAACACAGTCCCGCTTATCATTTTGATCACTCTACTTACAGTGTTGCTTCACATTAAAATCTTAGTGCGGTTTTGTGTCCTTGGCACAGGGGAAGCAACCTCTGTTTAACAAGATTAATATCTTTTAAAGAATGGATTTGAATAGGCTTTCTCTACATACATTTTGCTAAAGCACAAGGGCAAATTTACTGCCAAGTGTAGACGCTAATATCTGGGAAATTATACTACTTATTCTCACAAAGAGTATGGTCTAATCATGAAGTGGATTTTCAACACCTGATTTCCTGAGTTAGTCTTTTTTCTGACTTCTACAAAAAACTAGTAATTTTCCAGGAGACTTCAGACATGAAATCGTTCCTCTAGGAAATGACAGGACTCGATGTGATAGAAAAGATTTTTATCTTTCTTCTCTCTAGTTTGAGGCCATTTAGTAATAATTAGGAACTTTTCCTTGTTCTATTCTGTGATGAGTTAAGTTGCTAAGCAACACTGCTTACATTCTGAGGAACAGCCATCCCTTTCTATTCATTAGTTGAATGGAAAACCCCAAGATGAGAAAATACACCCTAAAATGCAAATCTCTGTACTTCAAGGGTCATAGCAGGTTCAGAAGAATGCATAAAAAATTTAAAATTTTTTAGGCAAGACTCACAATGATGGTGAGATTTTGGTCATTTGTTATTTATAGCTCTGTGATGTCCAAGCCAAGGCTTCCTGGTCATAGGTCACATCCATATGCCTGAGTATTTTCTTCAATCCATGCTGCCTTCTTGGCACTTTGAAGTGCCACAGCACCTTGAAGTCACCACACACCATGAAAGTGGCTCCAAGCCCTTCCAGGAATTGCCTTCTTTAAAGCCAGCCACCAGCAGCATCAGTTACTGGCTCTGTAACTACTTAACACTTTATGTACCTGCCTCATTTCTGTGTTTTAGAAGTTTTAGACATGAATATAAGTGTTCTTGCTGGTCTGATCCACAGCTCTTTAACTCTCAGCAGTGATTTGACATCCTTGATTTGCAAAACCAATGACCTGCTGTGCAGCTGAACAGCATGAAGGTTGTTGATGTCTTTTCCTAGAAGGGAATACTTCAGTTATCTGGAGGCTGATTTTACCTGTTTCTTCATTAGTCTAGGTGCTAACTGTCCCCAGCCTCAACATATTAACTCCGGTTGCATGTATTAATACACCCAGGTTAAACATTTTGAGAGACACCATATGTACATATATTCCATCGAACAATTCCATCTTATGAACAATGATGCACTTCATTTTTTATGAGTGGTAAGCCCAGTACATTATTAACACAATACATACCAAATTGCTCTGCTCAGACAAGTCAACTAGAGTAAAAGTTCTGCTATCCTTTCCTGCAGTACCTGTGTCACACATCTTTCTCAGTGAGTCTAATGAAATCAGTGTCATGAGATCAGTGTCAGATCATGCCGCTTCAGGACTGGCAATGGTCTTTTATCGTCATTTTGCAGTATAGTTGGAGTCACTACTNTCCAAGCCCTTCCAGGAATTGCCTTCTTTAAAGCCAGCCACCAGCAGCATCAGTTACTGGCTCTGTAACTACTTAACACTTTATGTACCTGCCTCATTTCTGTGTTTTAGAAGTTTTAGACATGAATATAAGTGTTCTTGCTGGTCTGATCCACAGCTCTTTAACTCTCAGCAGTGATTTGACATCCTTGATTTGCAAAACCAATGACCTGCTGTGCAGCTGAACAGCATGAAGGTTGTTGATGTCTTTTCCTAGAAGGGAATACTTCAGTTATCTGGAGGCTGATTTTACCTGTTTCTTCATTAGTCTAGGTGCTAACTGTCCCCAGCCTCAACATGTTAACTCCAGTTGCATGCATTAATACACTCAGGTTAAACATTTTGAGAGACATCATATGTACATATATTCCATCGAACAATTCCATCTTATGAACAATGATGCACTTCATTTTTTATGAGTGGTAAGCCCAGTACATTATTAACACAATACATACCAAATTGCTCTGCTCAGACAAGTCAACTAGAGTAAAAGTTCTGCTATCCTTTCCTGCAGTACCTGTGTCACACATCTTTCTGAGTGAGTCTAATGAGATCAGTGTCATGAGATCAGTGTCAGATTATGCCACTTCAGGACTGGCAATGGTCTTTTATCATCATTTTGCAGTACAGTTGGAATCACTACCTGTCCATGACTCTACAGTTGAGCTGAATGACTTTTAGATCTTTTGGGGCAAATATTTTCTGCTAATTTATATTTCCAGCGTGTTGTATCTTTTCCTCCTTCTCTGTAACAGTAGAAATAAAAGGTTAGGTAGAAGTTATTTATTTGCTTATTTTATGGTCAAAGGAGAAGAGATATGGAGAGCTGAACCCAATATGAGATCATAGCAGCAATATGAGAGGCTAAGAACTCATGCAGCTCATGAAGTCGGAGACATGGGCTGCAATAATCCCTACTTCACAGNTTTCATTAATTCACTAAAATCCCTAAATCTCTATGCCCTTACCTAACTCACTAAAATTTGTAATTTTCTGAATCTCCAAATCAACTGTACATTTAAAAGAGCAGGAATATGAGAAAAATCACATCCCACCACCCATAAGACCAAATATGTGGGATGACTGGATAGGATATAATTACCATGATGATAATTTTATCACTTGCAGAGGTCTAAGGCATCTTTTCTACTTTGAAAATTTAAAATTTAAAAAATTAATCTTCTCCCAAGCTGGGTGTGAAACCACTTTGTGCAGCTAGATTTTAGATAAGAAACAAATAAATTCTCTAAGACAAATCCTCATATCATGCTACAGAAGTAGAGAAGTCTTGCAGCCTAGTACTTGATTTAGATATTAGCAGGAAAATATATATCACAGAATCACAGAATCACAGAAAATTATGAGTTGGAAGGGACCCACAAGGATCATCTAGTCCAACTCACCATCTAATACCCATACAGCGACCGAGGGCACATCCCAGAGCGTAATACCAACCTAGATGCTTCACAGTCTAGCAGGCCACTCCGAGCCGGAAGTGGCCCAGGGTCATCCAGCCCTACACCCCCTAGTTATATATATCTACCTTTAGCATTAATTTCTATCTTTTGTATATTTGTTTTATATACCCTGCAGATAGAATCATCTCGATGTTACTTACTGACTATAAGAATCATAAGAGCAAGAAATATTCACCAGGCAGATGTCTGTAAGTATCTGTAGTGCTCTATAGGGTCCCCTTCACCTCCATGGACTAATAGCCACTCCTGCTTCAGGAAATATTCTTTCTAGATTTCTTCCATGATTTAAGGAGAATCAGTTGGATTCAAGGCTTTGCATACCTGCTAGAAGAAGGATTTATTTTAGACCACAGGAACAAGAGAAAAACTTTGACCTGCGAAGTGTTCCCCAGCTCTCCCAAGTGCAAAAATGCCCTGCCCCAGTTTTGTTACTTGTATTTATACACTTGCCTAATACATATGCAAACTATCTCATGAATATATATCCCCTCAGAATTATGTCAGAGTATTACTTTGCTGTAAGCCTTTAACCAATCCACTCTGATGTTTTGCATTCCTTTACTCTGTGTTGTGACAAAAACTCTGTTCTGTTTACAGTTCTGTGCTTAACAAAAGCCCCTACAAATCCAAGCTTTCACCAAAATCTTCAAATTTATTCAATTTAAGGACATTGCCATTAGCATTTCCCAACATGTTTGTGTGCAGGTGTTGCTCTTTATGATTAACATGGGCCAGGAGAGCTATGCCATCCCTGGAGGGCAGAGCATGGGAGGAGTGGTGGAAAAGAGAAGGAGAGGGGGTTTTTTTTCAGACATACTGCTTAAAAAATTAGATGTGCTTTTCTAAGGGCAAGGCTTTGTTGTCAGTGGTCCTTCTTGTACAGGCCTTGTGGGACAGAAAAGAAGGGAAAAGAGCCAGACATGAACTGGAAAAGGGCTGCTGGGTATGTGAGAAGGAATTGGATTTCTAAATCCTCAAATCATCCATGGACAAAGTCCTCCCATTGCTGTGCTGGTTCCAGCAAAGAACATAGTGTATTTCTGTTCTTTGGATCAGCCCTTGTTCTGTGCAGAAGTATCTCTATAAGGTCACAGCTGTGCCTATTGCACATTTTTCTCTGTGTCCTCAAAGGAAGCAGTGAAAGTTCTGCAGTCTGTTGAAAGCCAGAAATGTGGAAAGATCTCCCATGTTTTCCTCTGGAGTATATTTATATAACAAAAAAAATGAAATGGTTGGGATAATGGAGTAAATACTGAAAACTGAGTGGCCATATCTCAAATTTAGCTTGTATTCAAAGCTTCCTCAATGCTAAGTAATGCAAACTACCATACTGTGATTCCCTGTGTGCCAGTTTTCCCAGACAAAAACCCATCAAGTGTTGTTACATTTTGTAACTTCTCTTATGCTGGCCTGCAACTAACATGTAATAGGATATTGTCTCTGATTTATGCAGAAGTCAGGAAGATTTTTTTGGTGTTTCAGTCTTGTTTTAATGTTCTGTTTGGCTGAAAGAGAAGCTATCACTTTGTTTCTTTAACCCTTGCTAATTGGTCCTGGATAGTTTAATCCTTGGGTAAACTGATTGCTTAGTAATATAGAAAGAGGAGAAACCCCTTTGGTTTTAATGTGCTCATTCTAATCACATTTATTCTGAGGAGAAGGATGTCACCCTTCTTTTTCCTCTGTTCGTATTACCTAAATTGTAATGCTTATGTTGGACAAATATGCCATCATGTTTCATAGCACCCTGCTTTGAAAACAAAAGTTCATGTTTTTCAATTCATTCTTTCTTTTAGAACAAGTCTTCATTCTAGGTATGTTTGTGTTTTTTAACATACAGTAAGCCAGACTGATTGCTACGTGACCCTGTGGCTGCCAACTGCTTCAAATGAAAAATTTCAGACTAAAACCATCAAGAATTGCAAAGATCCAGTCTGGAATGAAACCTTCTACTTCAGGATTCAGAGTCAGGTCAAGGTAACTTCCCTGGTTACTGTGACTTCGAGAGCAACTGCCAGGTTTTATCCTTCTTCAAAGAAGACATAAGTAATTTTCTCAAGAGGCAAGGAAAGATGTGAGAATAACACATATCCTTGTGATAGTTTTCCATGACATGAAAGATGATTGTCCCTCTCAGCCATAGACAGAATATGGCATTTGAGATGTCTGTGGTTTCCTCTCATTCCACCTGGTGGGTTGATGCCAACATGGAGTTGATTTTCTCTCCACCTCCTGTTCTTCCCCTTTCTGTCCTGCCACACCTCACAGCACTTAACTACAACAGTTGTCTGCAGGACCTCCTCCTTTGAATAAAACGTTATACATTTCTAAGTCCTTCTCTTTCTTTCCCAGAATGTGTTGGAGCTGGCAGTCTATGATAAGGATGTCATTACTCAAGATGACCACCTCTTCACAGTGTACTTTGATATAGCCAAACTTTCTCTGGGAGAAGAAGTCTTCATGCATTTCAGGTGTGATTCACAGGTGAGATCTGAAATAAGAAATAGAATAGCTTGGCAAGAATGTTTGTCTGCTTTTCTGTCTAAAATGTTATTTGTAAAATTTTAGAGTTTTTACTTCTTATATATGGGCTACCCAACTACATGAAAGGAAGTTGTTTTTCACTCTGGGAAAACCTCTTCACATCTGGATCTGTAGGCACGCTGAAGCATTTGGTGTTGGCCACAGAGGCTCACAAACTTCAGGTGTCTTGGCAAAATTGTCAGTTTGCTGAGTCTGTCCCCATCAGTTCCATCCCAGACTCTTGTGCATGTCGTGAACCATTCAGTTGAGAAACTGCCTTATCTACACACACTCAAACTCCATCCTGTAGTTCATTGTCTGGAAATGCCTTATTTGACAACTTCTTTATTTGCAAGATACCAAGGGAGCAGTGTGTGGGCTTCCACTAGTTGTAACACAGCTAATCCCTCTTTGAGTGGATACAGATGCCACATCCAAACCTTCTGTTACTGTGTTTGCACAGCCACAGCACTTAGAACTCACACTCTTCAAGCCTCTGTAGACTTTTTTGTCCTATACTATTTACTTCTTGTTGTTTTTAATTCAATGGGTGATTTGAGAAACTAAGTAACCTACAGGATAATCTCACTTGGTTCATCATCCCTTTGTCTCCACTTCTGTTTTACTCTTGTCTGGGCTTTCTTTCCCTTAGGGATTATACTCTTTTCCACCACTCTGCAGATGAGACCTTAATGTCAGACTTACCTATGCCCCAAAGCCCTCAACGTGTTGCCAAACAAAGTGGTTTTCCTCTTCCACAGCTGCTTCACATGTCACCATTTCACTTCAAACCAGGATGGTTTGTCCCCTTGAGGCAACTTGCTTTCTCTTTGCTGACAGACTCAGAACGAAACAGCGTCTCTGCCTAGGTCTGTCCCTTATACCCCAGCAGAAGTAGCCTAGCCAAACACTTTAGTTGCTAAGAACTGCTATGCCAGCCATCCACAAACTTCCTACCAATAAAGAATCCCAAGGTTCAAGACACACAGGTGTGAGGTGGTTGGATCTTCCATTTTAAATTTTCTTCCAGTCACAAATAGTTCATGCATACCTATATCATGAGAATGAGCACTTGCATTATGACAACTTCCAGTAAACAGTGCCAAAAACATTTTATTTTCTTCATTTTCCAGAGACAAGAAGAGCTAGAAGTTGGATTTGCCTTGGATAATATGTGAGTAAATATGAAATGCAACATAACCTTCAGCAAAGAGAAATGGGAATTCAGAGGCATGAAATAATCTAGTCTAATTTTCCTGAGTGCATAATTTCTTGATAATGCTGTTGATGAACATGGTTTCCCAAGGAATTTGTATAATGAGCTGTGTAACAAATTGATGCATACCAGGATGACCTCACATGAACTTCAGGCAGACAGCAAAAACACCCTAAGGTTTTTTCTTTGTCTAGCATAGTGAATATTATTTAAGACCAGAGTATTGCTGGTTTGTTGTGCATTTGTGTTTGAGATGACTTCTCCTCAAAGCACAAAGTGGAATAACATACTACATTTCTGATCTAGAGCTATTACCATCTCATCCTACAACAAACTGCAGTTTTAAAAAAATGGATTCCATGGAACCATCTGCAGCCTCAGCATGGGGCTCAGCATAAAATGACTACATGACGGCCTCACAGTACCTTTGAGGGGTTTTTTGCTGAGCTCCAGGACTGGATAAGCCAGCAGGATGATAATTGTGCCTTGACAGAGTAGACTGAAGAAACTTGTGGCATAAGTCTCCTGGGACTTTTCTTTCAAATCCAACAGATAGCTAAAAACAAGCAAGAGGAAAATCAGAGGAAGGGTGGGACTCATGAACCACACCATAATTTTAATGAGTTATTATAAATGTACTTTTCTTTCTGTTCCCTAGTTCAGGCCCTCCTGAAACCATCATTACTAATGGAGTACTAGTGGTGAGTGTTGTATTTCATCACCTTTCTTGTCATGTTGCCACACTTTTTTACTTGACTCATAGTCATCAGGACAACATACCCTTTGATTGAGCAAAGCCAGCACTGAAACGCTGCCATTTCCCACCTCATCACGACACATCCTTGTTGAAAGCACCCCTGGAGAGGCTGTGGCTGGAACAGCAGGGAGATGCCCCATGCCTACATCCCTGTGCTGTTGCAAGGGGAACACATGAAAGTGATTTAAGTCTGAGATATCAGTGCAGCAGTGAATTCTTCCTTAGGAGAATTCTTCCCAAAATTCCTGTATTGGCGAAGCAACAGGGTTTGTCATGTCCCATACACGTCATTTCCTGCATCCATAATTGTGGTTCTTACACAGTGGCTTTCCAATCATGACATGTGCTCATTTATTAGCTTTACTTCCTCATTATTTTTGTCCTAATCAGTTCTCTGCATCTCTGTTGCCCTTTTCTTCTCCCTTCTGCAAACCCTGTTCATCCACCCTGCACCTCCACCTTGCCTTGGGCAGTATCCCATTTAGACTAGGAAACAAAATGACAGACCGGAAAATTCCATGTCATGAGGTATTTTATTGTTCATGTCTCTTGCAGTCTCGCAAAATCTGTTGTTTAGAAGTTCAGGTGATTGAGAAGATGAAGAAGAAAAAGAAGAAAAAGTCATTATCAAGTAAGGTTATTTGTCTATCAGCTATTTTTAACTAAGGATGTACTAATATTATGAAGGCAATTGGATTAATGTAAGAATGAAAAAATCCCCAGCAAATCCAAAACATGAGAACACGTATGAATCTTTATTACCAATTTTGATAAGAAAACTGCTCTGTGTCTGCTTTTGTGTCACTCCCTCAGAGAAAGAATTCTCCTTTAAAGTGCAAGGTTCTTACGAGGGCACCCAAGACATTATGCTGCGATCTGATCTGGTCTTCAGCTCCTCCTGTCCTGCCAGATTCCACTATGCCAGATACAAACAGCCAACACTGGATGTTACACTGCCTGGAAAGAAACAACCTTCCTCCTTAGTATGTTACAACTGAGCTTTATAAAACAATAATGGCATGTAAAATATCAGTCACCAGAAATGGTAATGTTGATTTGCGTTGTGGACCCAGAATGATATACCTCACAGTATAAACTTCAATGTATTTGCATTTTTTCAGCGCTCATGTGTGTATGATACAGGTTCTCCAAACGTGGAACTTCATTCCATTCCAAGTGGAGTAAACATTATCTTAGCAGAGGTGAGTGCCTGCTTTTTTTGTGGGAGAGACTGAGAAACCTGAATATGAAAGTCTGCAGCCCCCTGATGGTTACCAGAAGGCTGATTCTGACAATGGAAGCCTGCAGATAAAACTGCCACAACCTAACAGCAGACTTTTAGCAAATAGGCTAGGTTGTGCCTTGTTCTGTTTGAATTGTGAAGCTCTGTTTACATTTATTCTGAACATAGTAAGGCTAGCAAGATGAAATAGAAGGCCCATTACATTTATAAGAATAAATTAGGAATGACTGAACAACTTCCTTTTCAGCAAAATGCTACAGTTGATTCACATATACTGCTGGATTATTCAATTATACATCACTAGGATAGCACTAGACAAAATCCCTCCTTGGCCTGCAGGTGGGAAGTGCTAAAGCAGGTTGTCACACTCATGTTTTTTCCATTCTTGCTTTCCAGGATAAAGGATTTGATTTATATGCAAAGGCAGAAGACTGGTAAGAGACTTGGCCACTCTTGGAGATTAACTTGTTCGTAGCTGAACTCATCTGACCCTTGGCTCTTTACTGGGGAGGACAGTAGGTTATGTGACCAAATTATGTAGCATTCACATGAGCTGAAAACAACTGTATGGAGTGTAGTGTCACACATGTAGATAACCCATATGGAGACATGAATGATAGAAAAGGTACATAAAATATAAAAAACTAATATTACACGCCAGTTATGCTACCCAGTGTTATGTGCAGCACAGTCTTTTGCCTTTTCTTTAACACTATGCAAGAGTGCAGTTGATCACCCCGCACTGTTGATCATGAAGCAGTTAAACTTTTTTTGCCTATTTCAAGAAAAATATGAGAAGTTTTTCCTAGCATCTCTCAGTGCAAACTAAAACATGAGATGATCAAGACAGCAGATATCTCAGAAATTATTTACAGGAACATCCTTCTTTGGCTTTTCTTTTGATAGTTGCTTAAGAATTTGGCAGTCCCTTTTTCTGTCATTCTTTCATGCAGCACTGTATACCTGCTTGGGAGCATAGAAAAGGCTTCTCCTGCAAATGTGGTACTTTATGGATCTGTTTTTTTCTATTGTATTGAAAACTCTGAACATGTCTACCAATAATAAAATGGAATATCCTTTTTTTCTGATCTCTTCTCCAGTCCAGACCACCTTGATGTGCGTTTAGGGTTTGACCTCTGCAAGCAGGAAAAAGACTTTCTGTGCAAAAGGCAGAATTTTGTTGCTTCTGCTCTGAAAAAGGTCCTGAAGCTGGACCAGGATCTGCTGGACCATGAGGTCTGTAGGGCAAATATGCAAAACCTCTGATAAGTGCTTAATAGTGAGGGCGTAATGACCTCTTTTTCTTCCCAGTTAATTTTTTTCCTGGTCTTTCTTAAACCTTCTATACATTTCCAGTAATGCCCCATACCTCTGAACTCATCCTGCTCTTTGTGTCCTTTGAAGTTGCTATCCTGATTTTAATCCTTCTCCTGCTATGCCTTCACTGCAAGCCTGGCCAGAGATTCCTTATATAGAAATGGCTTCTTCCACATCATTACTCTATGATTGTTATCCTTGTTGATAATCCTTCCTCCTCTCTTCGGCCTATGAGATTTCTTTTTAATTCCTTCCTTTTCAACTGGTTTTTCTTTCCTCTCTCACTCTCTGTTTAGGTTACAATTAATACATTTTTGTTTGTTTTTTACCAAGTACCTGTGTTGAACACATTGGAGAGAAATATCAGATATCTAAGCAAAAATTATCATTGATTTTATTCCTGTTCTCCTTTAGCTTGTATTTGAGTAGAAACCACTTAGAAAGAGGTCTGTGTCTGGGCATGTGAGGTGGTGTCAGGCTTTGTGTATCATGAAGTCTCTGCTGGGAGCCTCAGTGAGGTGCAGCTGGCTGTGTGATGCCAGCCCTTTCTATCCGTGTGTTACACAGACCCCAGTGGTGGCCATCATGACTACAGGAGGAGGGATGAGATCCTTGACTGCACTGTATGGCAGTCTGCGAGGGCTCAAGAAACTCGGTGTCTTGGACTGTGCCACGTACCTGACTGGCTTGTCTGGTACTACATGGTAAGTAGGACTGGGCAGCTCTTGGCTGGAGTCTTCCTGAGGGTGGGGCTGGCATACAGTTGTCTACCTATAATGTCTTCTCAACAGTCCTACTTTTTTGATCTTCTTCCAAAATCGACAGATTAAAGTATTTTCATGGGAAAAAGACAAGTAATTTGCAAAACCATGAGAACAAGTGTTTTTCTAGGAACAATTTATACTCAGGCTGTTTTGACAAGTAATGACTGTGACTTCAAAGGCAGAATGACAGTTTCTTAGAGAACTGAAGACAGGAAAGCTTGATTTCAAAGCAAGAACTTAAAATAGAAACAAAAAATGCCTTGAACTACTACTACTTCAAACCTTGGTGTGCTTTTTTCCCTCTTCAACATACATTTCCTCTTCCTAGGACCATGTCAAACCTGTACAGAGATGCTGATTGGTCACAAAAGGATCTCAACAAGCAAATCAGTGAGGCTCGAAAACATATGACAAAATGCAAAATAAATTCCCTTTCCTTGGAGTATTTGAAGTATTACAAAAAGCAACTGTGTCAACGGAAAAGAGAGGGCCACAGAACGTCTTTTATAGATCTCTGGGGGCTTGTCCTGGAATCTTTGTTGCATGATGGGGTACAGTGGTTTACAATTTTCTGAAAATTTATTTCTGGAGAAAGTATTTTTCTGTTTGCTCTGAGGAAAGTAGTTTGTTACTAAACTGTGTATATAAAAATGTGCCACTATTTCCAAAACATTTAGTGCCAGCCTTTTAGACATTCATCTGTGGTGGAAATCAAGATTCTTCTTTGTGAGATTTTTCCTAGAAAACACCAAAATGAACATTTTGAAAAAAGTACTTAATTTTTCCTTTTGCATATTCTGCAAGCTAGTTATTTAGAAATAACAAAATTGCAGACATTATGCATGCCCATGAGAGGTGTTAAAAAATGGACCTGCAGATTTTTGAAAGATATGAGAGGTTTTACATAATGCAGCATAATGCATTGAGGCATTTTATACTAGAAGTATTGCTTTCTGATCTTCGTTGTTTCCTTCTGTTTTCATCTTAATGGATCATCAAGTAATCTGGCATCAGATTGGATGTCTGCAGATATTTCAGTAACAGTACATTTATGGGAATTTTGAAAAATATGGAACGTTATATATTAGAGGCAGAATTTTTCTGCCCTACAAGCTTAGATGCAGAGAAAATTTTCCCATGTTAATTTTTGTCTCAGTGTAACCATATTTCTGGAATCACAGAAAGACAACCATAGACTCTCTGATCAGCAGCGAGCCATTGATCGTGGTCAGAACCCACTTCCTATCTATACTGCTGTCAATGTCAAGAACAGCTATAGCACTCTGGATTTCAAAGGTAATTATGAGACCTCTGTGAGTCATTTGTCTTTATATTTAAGGTGGGAAATTGATAAACCCTGGGACAATCTTTTTCAATGGACTAAAAAACCCCGCTTGTTTAAAGACTGGAACCTCAGCTGATTTATACTTACAAGATGTCCTTGTGGTCAGTTAAAATTTTGACTGTCTATGTAACAGATTCAGAAATATTCCAAAACCATCTCGTATTCACCAGTGTTCATTTGTACGATACTTGTAACTCATTGCTATCGGTCTGAAATATTAGACTTAATTGCAAAAATTATTCTGAGGGTTATAGTACAACATTGTTCTCTTTTTTGTGTCCTTTTTCACAGAATGGATGGAGTTTACCCCATATGAGGTGGGATTGCAAAAATACGGAGTTTTTGTTCGCACTGAGGATTTTGGCAGTGAGTTCTTCATGGGACGATTGATGAAGAAGGTCCCTGAATCCAGGATTTGCTTCTTGGAAGGTAAGCTATTAAAAACATCAAATGACTTTATTGTTTGTTTTGTTTGGGGGTTTTTGTTTTTTAATTGTCAACTACATAAACTAAGCACTAATAAAGTAATGGTGCATGAATAACAGGGCAGATTCACCAGAGAGGATAAATATCTCATTGCTGAATTAATATACTTACTATAGTGGACTCAGTTTACAGTAAAAAAGAAAATTCAAAGTATAAGTCAAATAGTTATTTACATTTTTAAAGTTAGTTTTGAATAATAATGTTGTATTGTCTCTAATCCAACAATAAGGTAGTCAATATTTTGTGTGGTCCCTCTAGACATTTTACCTGCGCCTTCATACTGATTCTCCATTGCATTGGGATGGGTTTGAACATGCCTGACCCTCCCTGCTCCAGAGAGTTTTCTGGCCACACATCACTGCCTCCATTTTCTGCACTGCCTGGGCAAATCTGGAGGGAAAACAGCATCCCCATACTCACAGGTTCACAGGTTATTCTGAGTTGGAAGGGACCCACAGGATCATTTAGCCCAACTCCCAAGCCAACGTCCACCCAGGGATCAGGCCCACAAGTGTGGAAACAGGGGCACCAGGCTCCATCTATTCAAGCCGCCCACTAACTAGAGCATGTCATTAAACTCCTCATCAAGTCTTCTCTTAAACACCTCCAGGGATTGTGACTCCACCACCTCCCTGAGCAGACCATTCCAATGAGAGATCACTCTCTCTGTGAAAAACCTCTTCCTAACATCCAGTCTAAACCTCCCCTGGTGTAGCTTAAGGCCATGTCCTCTTGTTCTGGTCTTGTCAGAGATTCACACCCACCCGACTGCAACCTCCTCAAAAGACTTCTGGGGTTGACTGAAGCAGAGTGTGGATACATGTTTTCCAGACAAAGAGACAAGCTGTCAGATTCAGTCTTGTTTGAGATACAGACTTTGACTGGCCACTCCACTTAGCATAAACTGTATTGTATTAGCCTCAGTCTGTCCTAAATGTGCATATATTTGCACTCCCTGAACCAAAAAACAGTGAGAGCTTGTGCCTTCTGGGATAATCAAAGAAATTGCTTCTGAAGCTCAAAAATATATGGCCAAAACTTGATGTGTTAACAAGCTTGTTCTCAAAACGGGAATCCTACAAATGCAGATAATGTAAGATCATGTTGTAGTTAGCCCTTATCGATGTAATTCCCCACAAAATCTCTCAGATTGCAAACTTTCATCCATTCTTTTTATACAACCTTCATGATACTTGGGGTTTTAAATTACTAAATACTTAAATCACATAATCACAGAATATTCTGATTTGGAAGGGACCCACAAGGATCATTGAGTCTGACTCTTAAACTGCACCACTGCCTTCCTGTCAGGGAATCGAACCCCGGTCTCCTGCGTGACAGGCAGGGACACTCACCGCTATACTAAAGGGATTTTCTCAAATCATATTCACAAAGAGCTCCAGTCCTAAGTACTGTAAGACAAAAACTGGATATAAAAAAAGAAGTTTAAAAACCAGCATCCAAATAAAAGTGATGCACCATCCTTTTAAAACAAATTAAGAAAAAGCATAAACTTCACAAATTTAATCTTCTGATAATGGTCTTGACATTCATGATGTGTGAATGAGTTAGAAATCTCTTCCTTTTAACAGGCATGTGGAGCAGTTTATTTTCATTCAATGTGTTATATATCTGGAATTTGTCCCATTCATCAGAAGATTTCTGGCACAGGTGGACCCGGGACCAAATTGACAATATAGGTAAATGATTGTACTTTTTCCTCACTGTGTATTTATTGTTAGATAGACTTAATGTTAGATGTCTCATACTGCAAAGCACTACTGAATAATTTAAAATCTTCAGTCCTGTGATCTATGATGACTCAACACAGATGTTGGTAGGTTATTAAAATATTCAGAAATAATAAGATTGATCTGTACATTGTTTATAACTAAAATGATTTTGACTGCTTCAAGTAGGAGGTATGGCAATACAAATATGCACAACAGTTGTCCATTTCCAAAGCCTGCATTCATTCTGTTCCACAAACATGTGTATGTCTGGAGCAGATTTTTATTGCTGCTTGATACCAAATATTGGGGGTTTTATCCAATTCTGCATTGTATAAGGAAATGCTATTTGACTAATAAGAGTAGATTTTATTTTCTTTTTCATTTAGTAATTTGTGTTGTTTTCCCTTTCATCCTAAGCCTTTTAAGTAGAGAAAATACTAGGTTTTATTATGTTGACTTCTTGAGGGATGACCTTGTTTTAGGTAGGTAGAATTTAACAGATTTTTCTTGTGCAGAGGAGGAACCCCCCCTACCACTGAAGCCACATGAGCTGCAGACTCGCCTGTTCACCCCTCCTGGCCCCCTTAGCAGCATTCTTCGTGGTGCTCTCACCGATCGCCCCTGTGTTTTCCAGGAGCACAACTTCCTAAAGGGTTTCCAGATCCATAATGACTACCTGGAGAACTCACACTTCCGCAGATGGAAAGGTAAATAAAGCAAACCCCAAAATTTGATATTAAACTTATTCCCAAGGTTAGAGGCCAGATTTGGGAAGAATCTCTATCTGATCCATCTATGATTGATCATGCTACAGGATGTAACATGGCATGGTGTTGAGCTATATGCCAGTAGTTTGCTGGTGTCACACCTCCTGAGGCTGAGGCACCAGGTTCTGATGGTGACTCTCTCTTCCTCTGTTTAAAGCCACTCTCTATGGGGAGGCATAATAAACCCCCTTCATGAATGCTGCTGCTGCAGGTCCAAAACTGCATGTGACTGGAGAGGGCAGAAGAGAAGGGATCTGGCAAATCTCCCTTCCACAGAGACAGTAACCAGTTAAGGCTCTGTGGCCGTAGTGTAAAGGTGGAAAAGAGGCTAACCAGTTTTGCACTACTGCACTTCCAGCAAGAAAAATCTTTCCTTTTAGATACCGTGTTAGACACCTTTCCCAACCAGCTGACACAATCAGATGAGTTCCTATCTCTGGTAGATACTGGATTTTTCATCAATACAAGCATAATGCCACTTTTAAAACCAGAGAGAAAGGTGGATGTTATCCTACATTTAAATTACAGTGCAGGATCCCAGGTACAGGTAAGAGTATTTGAATCTGTCTCCATTTCTTCCTCAACATATGAGTTGGACTCACTGATCCTTGTGGGTCCTTTCCAACTCAGAATATTCTGTGAACTGTAATTTTTTTAACACTTAGGTGAAATCCACTGTAGTACAGTGGTGAGTGTCCCTGCCTGTCTTGTGGAAGACTGGTGGTTTGATTCCCACCAGAGAGGCAGTGGTACCATTTAAGAGTTGGACTCGATGATCCTTGTGGGTCCCTTCCAACTCAGAATATTCTGTGAATCTGTGCCCTCTATATTGCTCCTACTTAAAGTCTAGCATTTTTAGCCTAATGCTGCAGTGTGATACACCATTTATAGGCTGTATATATACTAATTTGTTTTTTTGTATGATACAACCATATCAGGAAAAAAAAAAAAACCACTTCTCTCCAATGACAGTGCTTTCCCACAGAGGTTTCAGAGCTTTCACAGTTTGGGAAATGTAGATTTTTTTGGTGGACTGCAAGAAATCTTTAGCCCTGAAATCCTATTTTAAATCTTAGTACTGCTCTCTTCCTTGACCCAGCCTTTGGACCAGACCTGCAAGTACTGCTCTGAGCAGGGAATCCTTTTTCCCAAGGTGGAGCTGAGTGAAGAAGACAGGAAAAAGCTGAAGGAGTGTTATCTCTTTGATGGTGCTGAGACTCCAGGAGCACCAGTACTGTTATTTTTCCCACTAATTAATGATACCTTCCGAGAATACAAAGCACCAGGTAAGTAAACAAACAAGTAAAAAGTATGGACAGCCTAATAAGGGGAATATGTTTAATAATCCAACTCTAGGACTATACTTTTGGCTCTTTTGAGTACATTAAACCTCTCTGTTGCTCGAAGTTACTTTTTTTTACCATGTCAGATTTGATGCCAGGGCTGTGCTATTTCAATCCCTAAGTTAGTTATGTAGGAGGTAATTAATTTGCAGGTAACTTTCTTATATCTGTGTAAACCTCAGATAGGCACATGTGGAAATTGGATTAGAAATAATCGTCATTTTCTCTTCCGTCATCATATGAGACAGCTTATATTCACCCAATCCAGGGACCAAGCTGTCAATTTGGATAAGAATTATTTGGGGTGTTTTTAAAAAATTAAAGCAAAATGAGTAATTTAGATTGTGAACTCTATGGAGAAACATCTGCTTTCCCGCTTCTGTTAAGAGGTTGCTTGGTTTTGAGCATTTTGTTCTTTCAGCACTGACTCTTGCTCCTTTCTCCTAGGTCAGAAACGCTCAGAGTCAGAGATGGAAGATGGCAAAGTTGATCTCTATGGCTGCTGTTCCCCTTACTCAACATATTCTGTTCAATACACTGAGAAAGTGTATGACCGTCTGGTTCAGCTGAGTGAATATAACATCCTGAATAACAAAGGCCTCATTATGCAGGCCTTGAGCATAGCAGTGGCACGGAAAAGGCAGATAAAGAAATAATGTCTGACAAGGAAGTATAATTTAATGTCCCTCAATTTGCCAAGAGGCTGAAGCTCTCTTACTATTAGCCAGCAGGCTTTAAAGGATTCCTGCTTAAGTCCACTAAGCAGTACTCTCAAACAAACAAAGAAGGGATTGAAGAGAAACTTTTTTTCTCCAAAGAATTTCTCTGTAGCAATTCAGCTACAACATTGGAGTACGTTATCCTGTGGTGCAGACGATGGGCAGCCACAAAGAAGAAGGTGCTGACATGATAATAAACATGGTGCTAGTTGTCTTGAGAAAGAGCTTTAAATGTTTATGTCTAATATGTTCAGGGCAGACCACATTAAATGCATACTTTATGAACTTGGCTTGTGTTTTGCATTTGCAAGGTAGTAGTTAGACAAGCAGCATGGCACATTGTATGCAAGTGCTTAGAGAAAGAAAGGCACACGCCATTGGAAGAGCAGCCCTGTGGAAAGGATCCTGAGTGTCCTGCTTGATAGCAAGTTACATATGAGTCTGCAGTGCTCTGGCAGCCAGGAAGGATGACTGCCACCTGGGGTGCCTCAGGCAAAGCATCACAGGGAGGTGATTGTCCTGCTCTGTTCTGCACTGGTGTGGCCTCACCTTGAATATTGTGTGCAGTTCTGGATGCCACAATGTAAGAAAGATATGAAGCTACTACTGAAGTGTCAAAAGGAGAATTACGAAGATGATGAAGAAGAAGAAGAAGAGGGGAAGCTGTATGAGGAGTGGTTGAGGTCACTTGGCTTGTTCAGCCTGGAGAAAAGGAGGCTGAGGGCAGATCTTACAGTAGTCTACAGCTTTCATACAAGGGCAATACGAGAGGCAAGCACTGACCTCTCTGATGACCAGTGACAGGACCCAAAGATAAAGGGGAGGTTTACGTTGGATACTGAGAGAAGGTTCTTCACCCAGAGGGTGGTTTGGCACTGAAACAGACTTCACAGGGACAGGTTATGGCACCAAGCCTGCCAGAGTTCAAGAAACTTGTGGATGATGTTCTCAGTGTAATTCTTGCGGTGGTTCTATGCAGCTCCAGGAGCTGGATTTCAATGATCCTTGTAGATCCTTCCAGCTCAGGATATTCTATGATTTTATGATTCTGTGCCATCCTGTGGGTACAGATCACCTTCAAGGGAGGCTTTAAACAGAGGAGACATGAGCTATGGGTACCAGATCAACCAGGAAAGGAAAAGGTGTTAATAAGGTTTTTAATGCTTGACTGCCTCTGTATACTTCCTCACTGCTTCTTGGCTATCTGTCTCTCTTCCCACTCCTGGTGTGAGCAGTACTGGTAGCATAGTAATTAGAAATATAAGCTGAATAGAACAACAGTGTTGTCTTTAAAGCCCCTCAAAATAAGAACAAGGGCCTTGAATTCATCAGCTCTGTCCTTGCTTTTGGATGGGCCTTGCATGAGCTCGGCACCTGTAGAATTAGAGGCACCCAGATGGGGGAGAAAGGGCTTTACATTGTGTCAGTGTAAGAAGTAAGATTTTAAGCTTTGCAGTAGGCCATCCCCATCCTGGAGTGTATCCTGCACCAGGAATGTTATTTTTCCTCTTGAAATAGCTGAAATAGAGTTACTGTGAGCCTTGTTTCATCTGAGAAAATCACAAGAGAGGTGCAGACCTGCAGAGGTCCCTGAAGTCCTGGGAAGGTTTGCCGTGGGGGTACATCCTTCTGGATAACAAGCTGCTGCAGAAGGATCTGTGCCTCCTGAACTGTAATTTCCCCTGGACGATCTCTTCATCAAACGCAGCACAGATGTGGACATACATGGCAAAATGTATCCATTTGGACCAAATGTGCCATGATGAGATGTTGTCCCATCTAACTTTCCTCACTGTTCTCAGGAGGGGAGACACAGAAGAGCAGTTTGCTTGCACCTCTCGCAAAGATACTCCAGCCCCTTGCATGCCTCTCACTGCTTGCTTTGTTCTCTAGGGTTAAAATGCTTTACTTGTTCATTAAAAACCCTAAAATAAAACAACAACAGTAGAGAAAAAGCCTCATAAAATTAAAAAGCCATGTAGACCTGGATCACACAGTCATAGCAATATGACTATGCAAACACAAGAATAAGCTTCTTTGAATTAAATTCAGTGCAGGTAAGCTATAATCTAGGCTGATCTAAAATGCACTAATACTTTGTGGACCAAATTAGTTACCTTTTTTCTTTTCTGTAGTACTTTTAGAAGGTTATGTTAAACTTAGGTTGTTTTGAGTTTCTTAGTGTCTGTAACAGTAGACCATCTACATTTGTAGCTTACTAAAACCATAATAATATTCAATTAATATTAAAGTAATATTTCTAATTCTCTGGAATGTAGAAGATACAGAATAGAATAGGACAGAATATGAAGTACTCTGTTTGATGCATCATAGAATCCCAGGGCAGACTGTTGCTCTATACCGAACCTGCTAGTGACCAACACCCACATGTCCCTGTCTATAAGGCTACTCTCCAGCCGCTCCTCTCCCTACTTTTGTTTGTACCTAGAGTACAGGACTCTGTATTTGGTTTACATGTCAAGGTGTTAGTAGCAGGATGGGATGCTGCTGGGATGGCCTCTGTGGCAGGTAGCCACATTTCAAGCCTAATATCGAGGACTTTGTCTTTACTTTCCAAACAAATAGATAAAGATGTCCACAGTGTGCTTGGCTGAGTCATGTCACTCTGAAGCTTTAAATAACATCATCAGAGTGTGGCAGAGGGAGCAGGACACAGTGTTTCTGCAATGACATGCCAACCAAGGACAACAGTGCTCTGTGCAGCTCTCTGTTTTAGAATACTGTGAAGAAGTGTCAGTGGCTGAGGAAAGTGTCTGGGAACTGCCTGCCTTGTTCCTGAAAGGGAGCACTCTGGATATAGTCATGCTTTTATTTCTGCAATGCTGAAAAGTTGTAGTTGGAACAGTGTGGTTTGTCCAGGGTAGATTCTCAGAAGAAATTTTTTGTGGATTATGATATGTTCTGGCTCTCAGCTCTTCTTTACTTTGCACTTAGCCTTCTAGAATTAAAGTCAGAATTGGTCTTCTTGTCATCAAACTGGACTTACATTCTCATGACCAGTTCACTTTTTTGGCACAGTAATGTGCACATCTCAAGGGATGGTTCTTTCCGGGTAATTTTCCAAGGTAATTTCCTTGCAGAGTATCACTCATGCTTCCAGCTTCAGCCATTTAGATGCTAGTGGGGAGCTGGGTATCTTCCACATGGTTCTGTGCTTGCCTTTTCTTCTAGGATGTACCACCAAATGAATAGGCTCTCTGAAACCACTGTGGTCATTTTAAAAAATGCCTCATTTTTCTGAGGCATGGTATTGCTCACTCAGGGTTCAACAAGATTGAAGGAGGCTTTTTACACCTTTCAAATGTGAAACCCAAAGAGGAAGTTTAGCAAAGGGTGCAATAAATTAGGCTGGAAAGTCTTAGGACAGGTGAAGAAGGCCTTCAAAGCTGTTGAATGCTAAAGCTAAGCCTGGAATTCTGTTTAAGTGGTTTGCATCCTTTGCCTTTGCAATTTTGTTTGCAAGTACATGATAAGCCTTTAGGAAAATGTCGAGCGACAGTTTTCTGGGCTTTCCCAGTCTTGCTTGCTAAATGGTCCGACCAGCTTTCACTTCTTATCACAGAATATTCTGAGTTGGAAGGGACCCACAAGGATCATCGAGTCCAACTCTTAACACTGTCTCTCTGGCGGGAATCGAACCCGGGTCTCCCACATGGCAAGTGGGGACACTTACCACTGTACTAAAGTGGATTTTTTCTTTACTAAGTCTATTTTATAACACTGTACAGAGATCTTGAGTTGTCTAGCTCTGATTAGCCCGTATTATACCATGGAAGAACAAAGTAAAATAGCAAATGTAGTTTTGTATTTGCACTAGATTATTCACCTTATTTCTTCCCAGGACTTATAAAATCCAGAAGTACTATCAGATTATCTTGTTAGACTTGTGACATGTCAGACCTGTTACCTGCCATGCAATTATTTAAATGTTAATCCTGGTCACCTGTGGCTGACCAATATCTACCTTGGAGAGAAATGATCCCTATTCTTTTATAAATATCAGGAGTGGTGAAGTCACCACATTTCATGGAGGTATGTTGTAGTGTGTTACCATCTTTCCGGAATAAGTATACACCTTGTTTCCAACCTCACTTAGTTTGGCCAGGGCTCAGACATTAACACATCACATGTTTTCCTTGTAATTTAAAAGCCATTTCATAACCATGGTTTCCTTATTAGGATAAATTTTAGAAAATATAACAACCTTATATCACAGTCTTCTTTTTGTCAAACTGCAGATTAAGCCCTTAATGTTCTGATCATAGAAATCCTTTTATTTGCTATATCCAGCTGTATCTCTATTCTTGCACTCCCTCCTATTCTTCATTGTCCCTTTATCAAATGCAAACTCCAATACCCTTCCCGCTACTGCTATACACTGAGATTAACATTGCTTTGTTATTCTTATATTCTTACATATGAAAGAGTTCCCGGTTTCTATATACAGTATCCACCTGTCCTCATCTATCTTTAGAGACCTCTGACAAGTTTTTTGTCTTTCATAAGTTGGTGAGTTAGTGTTTTCCACACTACAGTCTTCCCTTTCATAACAGGGACTGAATTGCCCTGTCCTCAGTATTACTTCATTGATCTTTGTTCTACTGCAAATCTAGGCAGTCAGAGTGCCTTTTTTATATCCAAAGCACACAGGAAAATGTTCAATTGAGCTTGAGACTGGTAAACTTTAAAAATTCCTCAGAAGAAAATTCCTCAGTGTTGTTTCACACTGAGGACTACTTCTGAAATCAGTTAGAAAACAAATTCTTAACCTTAATAGTGTATATACTTTCTTTTCAGTCTTTACTTTATAAAATTTTACTATCTTTGCACAATCATTTAAAAAGGCCTGCTATTACAGGATAGAATAAATCTGTTTCTTCACATTGAAAAATACTATTTCCTACAAACTGGCTTCCAGACACAGCTCAGGGCTTACTAAAATTGTTCNCCGTCCCTGGAGATGTTTAAGAGAAGATTGGATGAGGAGCTCAGTGACATGGTCTAGCTGGGGGGTGTAGGGCTGGATGGTCCTGTGGGTCCCTCCTGGCTCAGAGTGGCCTGTGAGCCTGTGAGGGAACTAGGTTTATGTTCACCACTCTGGGGTGTGCGTCCGATCTCTGTACGGGCGTTAGATGCTGAGTTGGACTAGATGATCCTTGTGGGTTCCTTCCAACTCATAGTATTCTGTGATTCTGTGATCATCTTAGAGGGAAACCCTGACTAATTTTTAGAGAATCACAGAATATTCTGAGTTGTAAGGGACTCACAAGGATCATCGAGTCCAACTCTTAAACAGCACCATTGCCTCTCTGGCAGGAATCGTACCCTCAGTCTCCTGCAAGAATGGTGGGGGCACTCATCACTTTACTAAAGTGGATTTTTGCTAACCGCAGAAAGATTTCTTTTCCATGCAGTTACTTTGCATCATCATTTTGTATCCCATGCACCTTACTGGTAGGACATTCTGTAACTGCTTTTACATCCTTTCCAACTTTATTGCACTTTGGTCACTTAAAGACAGATTCAGTACTGTGGTTTGCAAGATGAAAATGGACATCCATATGACAGCAAATGTCAGTTTTGGCAACACACTGGCACCACCTCTACAACAAACTAAGGTAAGAAAAGAAAGATTTCTGTAATTTCAAGGTAAGAAAAGAAAGATCCGATAGAACTAAGTATAGGTAAGTCTTCCACAAAACTTAATGAAAATAGATTTTAAAAAGACACAATTACATGTCTTTATTAATATCAACTACCAACAGCCTTCCTGTCCTTTTTCCCTATTCCTTTATTTCCCATGTTTCTTAAACTCTTTACTGAACCATATAGCTAGATATTTAGTTCATATGCAAGTGAAGTAGGTTCCTTATTTCTGCCTTCATGCAAAGGATTTCAGACATAATTTTTGCTCCAAATCTCCCCCGGTGTTTTTATACACACACACATGCGCATACACATATGGAATTTGACTGGGTGGAACCATCTGCTGTCCAAATAGTAAATTGTACTAGCTAATGACTGTTCTTAGGCCAACTAATTACATATCAACAATCTTTCTTTTTCAGAAAACACTCCCTTGTGTGGTGGAGTGCAGTTTTCAGAGTATAATTGCTATGTATGCTGGAAGTTATATGTATATATAAACATGCATATTAACAAATGATATACAAAATGTATGAAACATAGATTAAAAGAGCATGTTAAACCTGAAACTAACTTCTGTGTTAAAATAGATATTGTTATTAACTACTTCAGGAATGATAGAACATTTGGTGTACATGACTAGTAGCCCACATTCTGAGGAACAGCAAGGAAGTGTTTAAGAAAAGACTGGATGAGGAGCTCAGTGACATGGCCATGATGGGAGACTTGGATGGAAGGAGCGTGGTGCTTGTGGTTCCACACTTGTGGGTTTGATCCCTGGGTGGGTGTTTGCTTGGGAGTTGGACTAGATGATCCTGTGGGTCCCTTCCAACTCAGAATGACCTGTGAACCTGTGAACTAGGAGTGGTAATATATGATAATTGTTTTAATTAATCATATATTGTGCCCACTATGGCAATGGCAGCCCAGTAAACAAACTACTGGCACGTTACCACATCCCTCTTGCTTCTTTTGAAAACTGGCACAATATTCACTTTCTCTCAACTTTCTGCATTTCTGCAGTATTCCAAGAATTAAAATAGCTGAACCAACAATCCTAGACTACACTATAGGAACTATTTGATAAGAATGATCTCTGTTCTGTCTTAATGTGTATTGTGCGACTGTTTTTGCAAAGCAGTTCATATTACTTGCTGATGAAACACATAAAGTGGCTTAATTCTGAACATAGAATAAAAATCTTTTATAGCATTCCTATTTGAGCTGCATAATTAGTAATTATTTTTTTTCTATATGAAATAATAATATTTTTTCTTCATGGTGTAATAAGTCCAGACCTTTGGTAGCATTTTTTGTTCTACTCATATTTCCTTCGTATTTGCACATATGCGTATGTATAGACTTCCTGATGTCAACCTTGGAAATTATGGTTTTTTGTATATTCTTTAAGTTTTGGGTTATGTTGAAAGATTTGTGTTTCTTGGTTTTCCATATACTGTGTATTTCACATCCACCTCTGAAAGACTTTGGGTTTCCAGCAAAAGTAGTGAAATAGGGAAAGATCGTGCCATACCACTGTTTCCTCACCTGCAGCAGGAACAAATACTTGCATCTTCAAAGACATCTTTTAGCTCCCCCTGACCTTTCCCACTGTTTTTTTTTTAGCATGAAGCTTCAATGTTGAACCTCCAAAGCGATAGAGATTTCTCCTTGTCAATCACGTAAGTTTTTCTACCAACAGTCAGCCTGAGCTTATCAATGTATTGGATTTGTGGAAATACAGAGAATAATTCCTTTTGCTTTCATGTCATATTTGAGCAATGTGATCTGAATGAGTAGGTTTTAGCTGTTACATCACATAGTGTCAAATTATCAAAACCATGTGAGAGAGTTTCATGCAATAGCTGCTTTAGTAATATGTAGCTCCCTTACATTTATTGTAATAGACGTTCAGCAATGTTTGCCATTGCAAATTTGTCTTTCTTTAATCTGTATTTTCTTGGCCTAACCTAAGAGTCGTGCTTGTCTTTGATGTTTGTGAATTTTAGCACAGTATCATGTTGCAATGGTGATTTAATTTAGTGTGTAATAGGATGTACTTACACAGTTGCCTATCTCAATCTCCTGGAGAATGTTTCTTTCCTTACGCATTTTTAAACACTTCCTTAAAACGTTTTGCAATTGTTTCTTTAAAGTCTTTCCATGTGGAGCTGTTGACATAGTTTGAACTTTGTGATCAGCCCTTTGGTGAGTAAGTGGACACACTAGATTCCTGCACAGGTTTGTATTTTATTCAGCAGGAGCATGTGGAATGACACTGAGACTCTTTCGCCTACCAGCCCTAAATTCTCCCATACTTGGCTCCACAGACAACTGTTAAGCCTTTTGAACTCCCTGAGAACTGGGATTGGGTTTTTTTGTATCCATATCAAGTCATGTATATGTATGATGTATCTCCTCACTGAGACCACATCCCAGCTAGCATGAGGCATGGGTGATGGCTCAAATAGCACAAAATGTAGCTTTGAGGGATGTCTGAGTGACTCCCAACAGAGCCGGGGTTGCATTGTAAGAACTCCTTACATGACATACCAGGTGCCCTGGAAAGGCTATCACTCCATCTTCTGAATGACAACATGCTGTATTTAGGGCAAGATTGGCTGCAATGCACAGCTTGAGAATTGCACAATGGGTCATGGGGCTTGAAGTCAAACTGGCAATGAAAATACAGCTTCAGCACATGTAGAGAAATACTGGAAGCAAGAGGCTCTGCAACAGCCAGGCTTTTCTCATACAGGGAAGACGCACAAGGAATTTCAGCATGGCAGGATGAGCTGGAGTGAGTACAACACCTAAGCCTATCCTTCCTCTTCCTCTTCCTCCTGTAAGTAGAATGGGAAATGTCCATCCCGTTAGGCAGCCCACCCAAATGGGCAGCCTTTCATCACCTGAATTGTCTTACCTAAGGATATCCTTTTCCTATAATATGTGTTTGCTCCCCAGGGGTCTTATAGTGGAGACAGCCACCTGTCCCAGCTTGTGGAAGAGCAGGGAACCGAGTCTTTTAGGGCAAACTCTCCCACCTGTTTCTGTCCTTCTTGGTTAACTAAGAAAGAAGAAATTAATTCTCTTGCAGTACTGCATTAGAGGCAGGCTCTGGTCTCCTAGTACACTGTCCTATCATCTTTTGTAACATAGAAAATGACAGAAAAATCAGAAATTTCATTATAAGAAATCCTGATCCATCACCTTGTTGAGAAAAGCAGTCTTCTGATGTCTGATGAAACACTTTGGTTATGCCTCTCCTGACTGAAAAGGCAATGCACTTAGAAGGGTGCCACAGTCACCTTTACACCATGGAAGTAAAAGGGATTCTTCTCTAACAATTGGGAAAGCTTTGAAGAACTGCCAGAGTCATTGGAGAACCTGTCCCTTTGGTCTTGCCTGGGACTCTCAAATAACAGTCCTCTTAGGAACTTCATTTTTCCATCGAGCCAGGAAATGCACTGGCGATCAACAGATTTATATATGAACTGTATTCTCCTAGTGTACTTTATCCCTCAGAGCTAACTGCAATGAATGCTGGAAATGTAAAGTTGATGATAGCATATGATGTCACATATGTTAGAAAAGAATAGTAAACCTCACCAGCATGTTCTGATTTTATCAAGATACGAAGACACCATAAACTTAATCCAGCTGTAAAGGTTCAGCAGTTATTTCAGGATAAGTTTCTTCAGCAGTTTCTATGTCTTTAAGTGTTTGGTGGAAGACTATGATGATGCTTGTAAGATGCCTTACAAGAAAAGACTAATCATATTAAAGCTCCATAATAAAAAAGTATTGTATTTGTGCATATTCACAGGTCTTCAAGTTAGATCAGAAGATGTATTATGTTATATGGAAGAATAAGCAGACCAAATAACCTTGCAAATCGAAGCTACTATCAGTATTTGTCCAGGACATTAAGTATGTCTTGAACTCTTTCTAAAATATTTTCTGAATTTATATTTTCCATGAGTTTGAGTTAAGGTAGTATATGTGTAACAACAAATATTTATACTCTGTATTTGTCATGGGGAGAGGCACACAAAGCCCTCCTAAAAGCAATATAGTACTCTTGGTGGACAGAAACACTCCGTTTTCTGCTGATTTTCTTTATGGTGCAAATTTTCTCAATCCATTTCACTTTTTCTGTTCTAATGCTTTCATTGTTTAGCGGTGAAGTTGCCAGTGTTACATTAATAGTTGAACTCAATGGTCTTATAGGTCTTTTCTAACCCAAAAGATTCTATATTTGATTACAGACAAATGTATTTATGTTTACCTTTCTCCTTACGACATATCTTATATAAATAAAGGGCATATGGGTCACTGGCAGCAGCTATGGGATCAGGCCATTTCACTGCCATTGCCATAGTAAAACCTCATTCTTTTGAATGATATTTGACATTGCTGTCATGGGGATTGTTATGATCTCCTTATTTCTGACATGAACTTGAACATTTTTGGGTTTATTCAGATGAATTGCCTTATAATATTACTTTTAATGCCTGAAACATCACACTGATGCTCTTTCAAGTAAAGATACTAATCAGGAGTAAACCAGAAGGGCTTTCAGTGAAGCTAGACCCCATTTTCTCCTATGTTGAGTAAGGTGGTCTGGAGAATCTGAGAGCTAGATGTGCTGAAGTATATAATGCGCAAAAGTCCATGATAAAAGGACAAGACACAAAGAAGAGTCTGTAGGCTGCAGGAAAGCTGTAAGAACTTCCCTCTGAAGTGAGGGATCATCAAGAATGATTGAGAAAAGTCAAAAGAAAACACAAAATCTATCTGATCTTTTGTTTGTCCTTAATAATCACTTTAATAAATATTTAAATAATTAAATCTGATCCAACCCCTCTTTTTGAACGTTAATGTTAAAAGCTCAGTTACTGGTTGTAGTTTTAGAACATATGTGTAGGTATCTAGGGGTGGCTCAGCACAGTTTCTCTGCTCCTTGGACTGCACTATATGCACAATTTGAAAACTGGGGCTCTGCGCCACAAATCAGGAGTGCATTACCTTCAGAGAATTGTTGCAGGCCTTTCCTGGCAGTCTTTCCCTCTAATATTCCTGCTTTGTCCCAAACTTGTCTCAAATGTTTATAAAGCTGGTGCTAAACTTCCATAGATAGCAGCTTTTTATTCCATGGAACCCCGAGTTTATTATTTCTCCCTTAATACACCTGGATATGAGCTACAATAACACAACCTGTGCTTCTTTGTGAGCAGCAGTCCCAGACTGGGCTATCCTCTTCATGATCACAGGGGCCTTAGGTGATCCTGGAGCTGGAAGACAAGCCAAAGTTTTTACTTGCATTGGTACTTACTGCATTGAATTTTGCCATCCTGGTAATCTGCAAAACCTCTTCTTTGTAATTTGAATGAATCCCTGAGACAATTTTTTATTTATATGCTAATATAGCTTTTGCCCAAGTGGATTTTGCAGCTTCACATTGCATCGGGGTGAATCACGTGCTAGCAACAAACCCAAGTTCCTCAACATCAGGTTCCTCAGCATCAGCAACTTCGAAATCAAGTGATTAAAGAGGATATACTGATTAATCAGGGTGGGATTCACCTCAATTGTCTTCAGTGATTTAGACCTTAGGTGTCAAGTATGACCTGGATATTTAGGCTTCTTCCAAAGATTACAATATAGAGGAGTTAAGTCACTACTTGTGGTTGTCATGCTTTTTCCTCCATTCAGTACAGAGGAAACACAAGAAACTGACTTCTACTATAAGTCCAAGTTTTAGATGACTTAATGGTCTAGTGTACCCTAAGTTGCATGCCTTGTGAAAAGGGTGTGTTTGCCTCAAAAGAAATAGTGCTTCATAGCAAAAAGCCATTTTGAACCTTGAACTAATTTAGGAAATTCAATACCAGTGTCAGCTGTGAGTCAAAAGCACCTTCGTCTGCCTCTGACTTGAGCTTAAAGAACAGGTGTTTCATATGAGGAAGGATTGACTCAGGGAAGAAAAGTTAGTTGTTAGGCAACAACAACTCTTAGTCAGCTTCCTAAGCGATGCCAAAGGTTTCTTCCCCACCTCATTTCCTTTTGTCTTAAAACCGAAGGTGCAATATGACAATGTGAATGAGTACAGGATCTCATGCAAAAACCTCATACTCGTTAGCTTCCATACATGACAGAAACAAGACCTTGAGCTGAAAACTTTCATCTGCCACAATTACAAAGAAATTGTAGCTAATTTTCTCAGTCCTCTGTTATGGTTCTATACCTCTTCTAGGCACTTCAACCAAGGATACATATAGGCTATATCAGAAAAAGAAAATGTGTGTGCTTTTGTGTGTACAGTTCCTTTGAAACATTTCTGGTGACAATTTTTACAGGGAAAAAAAGTCTACAGAAGTACAAGTGCTCATATTAAACAAAGCATCAGCCAAAGCATGAGAGAGGCTCTCCTTAAAATATTACTGTATATTGTCTAATTCTGGCTTCAATTAAACAGTTCCTGTTCCATCAAAAAGTTTCAATAAAATGAAGGTGAGAAAGGAAGTTCAAAGTAAACCTTTCACTTGCCCTTTGTGGTAAAATAAATGTGATTATTTCATTAAACAACATCAACAAAAATAAGGATATAAAATTAAACCTAAAAAATCAGACTTTTGGAAGGATGGATGCAGTAGCATCAGATCATCAGATTGTCTTAACTTGTTCTTCTTGTAAGAACAGCTTTTCATATTGATTCTTCTGTTCATATAAGAAAAATACATAATGAGACTGCTAGAAGGGGTTGAGTTTATGCCTAGTTTCTGTTAATCAAGGTCCTTGACTCATAGTCACTGTCAGAGTGGCTGTGATTTCATACTTATGCCTGACTCTTAGAGTAAGTATCATGCTTTGTCATCCTATTAATCTCAAATTCTTTCATAGGCACTACTTTTTAAGCACAGGGTTTGCGCTGCCGGCGGGGCCGTCTGAGCATGTGTGGTCTCAGCAGCCTGGCGGAAGCGGCAGCATGGATGAAGAGAAGCCCAGGGATTCTCAGGGGGGTCTCCCCAGGCAGACAGGGCACAGAAACGCTTCCCTTTCCTCCCCTGTGCTTCGAGAGCCTGTGGGGAGGAGTTGAAGAGGCTCCTGATTGGTTGGGGGTGGAGCGATGGGCGTGGCCTGCGTGCATATTAATGACCTGCACATATTAGCGAGTTTGACGTTCTGCGAGACCTCTGACATGACCTATTTCTCGCAAATGAGGGGGTATAATTGCATTTATTATGGAGGCAATCATGTGGAATTCAGGGTCCTTGTGAGGAGAAAACAGGTAAATGTGTTTGTAAGGCTACTATTTTCCTCACTTTTAGAACATCACTGTAAGGCCATCCTGCACAGAGGACTTCTATCATATAATCAATCAGATTATCGTTATTGCACTTCCGCAAGCCCCCAGGTGGGAACAACCTGGTCTCAGCTCACGCCGCTTAGTCACATGACCTGCAGATACGAACGTTCACACCTTATAGCAGAACTGCTCTATGGACAAATAATGTGGGTGGGAAATTTTCCTGTTTCAGAAATCATGGAGGGGTGGAGCTCTGACTCAATGTAATAAAACACTTGTTCAGCAACTTCTGACACTCTTCAAGACTGTAAATTTGTTTTAGGAGGCACTGGTAACTGTGGAGGCCTAATCCTAAAGTGCCATTCACAACTGCTGCTTTTGATGTAGCAGCGTCTTCGATGGCATCAACCTCTGCCTTACCTCAGGTAAGTGGAAAACAGAACAAGCCTGGCAAGAGTCTGAGTTTTTAATTCAGATTTGCCCCTGAACTACAACAGTTCTAGTCCACTGTTACCTGTTGGGCATGAATCTCCATGACAACAAGATTGTCCTTTCTTGGATATTTGCAACTATCAGGACTGAGTCATTATCTTTCCATGTAGCACAGAAACTGCTGCCAGGAGGTGCAAATTGCACATTCCACCCTGCAATTCCACATTGAGGAAGTAAAATGAGTAGAAAAATTGATTTTTACTGCCTTTTTTGTCCCTTGTTCTTCCTCCTTCCGCAGCATGCAAGCAGCAAATCAAGCCTCTTGGAAAATGAAGAAAGAAAACGGATGATGCACTACGTAGCCCTGAGCAATGATGCTAAGGTATCAACTTCAACAAACTAAAGATATGTGGGACTAAACCAGTATTTTGTTGAGAAGGGTGGGATCTTCTTTTTTCCCCTCCAAATTTAGTTATTAAGAATTCACATGCTTATTTAGAAATAAGAAGACTTAATGAAAGAAAATTTTCTTTAGATATAACATCTTGATGCCATTACTTATTTTATTCCATTCCTTTATCTATTTATACAAAGTGTAAATGTATAAATGTACACTGGATCTTGTAGTTTTATTCCTTAGAGAAATTTCTTAGTGAAAATGTTCTCACTTTGCTGCTAAAATGGGACTCTGTTATCCATCTCTATTGGTTTAATGGAGCTTTAGCCCAGAATGAAAAGAGAATGTTGACAGAGTTGGAAAGTCTGTCAAGAGCATGGTTGTTGGTGATCCTTTGGGTTCTGGACATTAGTGCCAGTTTACAGAACAAATGCTGCCTACTGTGCACCTCATCACAACAAATGAACAACTCTAGCAAGCTTTGCAGGGCCTGTAACAGAGATGTATTTGCATCTAACACATAGCAACTGTATCAGAGATGGTTTTTTCTCTGCTCCTCATTAACTTGCAGCTGGCATTGTGTCAAGCTGCCTCAAAGTACAACTCGGGGATTCCAAAAAAAAAAAGAAAACTTATTTTTGATGACATCTTAAATGGTGTCCGATTCAAGTATCATAGCTCATAGGAGAACTGTATGTTTAAGTTATTGTTGGTGTAACCAGATTTCCAAACCAATAGAAAACTACAAATACTGTTTTGGTTATGTCTGTCACAACCTTATCAAGCTGATTGATCAAAGTGATCTCTTGTTAACAGCATTCTGGCAGCTCCTAGGGATGAAAATTAGCTACAAAAGAGTAACAAAACTAGAGGGATGTGAAACTTGATATAAATGGCAAAGTAGCATAACCAAAACTGACAGGGCATTTTGGTATTTGCAATTGTTCTATGTGTGTGTCTGTGTGCTAGAGTTCAGCAAGGGAATGTACTTAAGCAGGAAAAGCAGCTGTTGGGGAAAACAATGGCCCAATCTCCTCAGTGATTTTGTAATGATTTAATGTTTTCATCCTGAAGTTGTGTTTTTCTTTAGAATATCCATGGCTAAAAGCATCCAACCCCTCCTTATCAGTAACACAGTTACATTTGCATAGACATTGTTAGAATCCAGCATATGTTTTTGAATATACACAAAGTAATTGAAAAATATCCTGTGGCCATAGACTTCTGTATATAGTGACTTTAATTTAATTCAGCTTTAATTCATTATTCATGTCATAATTTCTCCCTACTAAACTAACTTCTGAAGTTCGCTTTCCATGGGAGTTTAACAACAAAGATATTCTCAGACAGTATTTGCCTTCCGGTTTTGAATGTGTCTTCTCTCCTCTGTAATAAAGCTTGGCAGAAAACTGGCATTAAAGGCACAGACTTGTCTTAGCTGGCCAATTTCTGCCTTTTACTGGCACTGGGTTTCCTGGGTAGCTTTCAGTAATTGGCTGGATTTTTGCAAGTCATAGCTTGCTGTCTTCAACAGGAGGATAATCATTAGTAGAGACCTATTAGAATGGATAATATGCTTATAGTAAACCTTGAGCCCCAAAAGAAGTAAAGAGTTTGAGGGGACTTTGCATAGTTGTGTGATAAAATGAATAATTATTGGATTTGATTTAGAAAAACATGCCTGAGGCTGTGCATTGAATTGAGCTGTGCCTCCTACCTACAGTGCAAAGCCAAATACAGCCCACTGGGGAAATGTACCCACTTGGGAAACCTCTTTCATATTCTAAAATGGATAGGAGTGTAAAGAGAACACCTCTTTAGTTTTTCAGAGACTCCTGGACTGACAGTTTGCCTTAGAGCAGCTTACACATGAATAGCAGAAAGATGAAATGTACTAAACGAAGATCATAAATAGTTGTGAATAGAAGAGCCCATAATTACAGAAAATCTAGAAAATTTATCACTGGGTATTATTTGTTAATGCATTGTCTTATACAGAATAATAGCTTGTTTCAAAAAATAAAAACATGTATTTTCCTTTGGAAATTATAAGCTTTTAAAAATGGATGTTGGCTTACCACCTGTGTCAACACTGAAAACATACACAGCAATGCAAAGAGCAGGAAACTAGGAAGCATAATCTCAGCTCAAGAGTAGTAACACAGGGAAGAGAGTGTCACCAAAGTATTCTGCTGGACATAAAATCAAAAGCCAGAGAACTAGGAGAATTTTAATCAGATGTTGATTTATGTAGCTGATAAACGTGAAGTGATGAATATTCCTTAACAGTTTGACGCAAAACTAGAAAAAGTCATGACATTACTTAGGGCCCTGTTACCCTTCCTTCTTGAAAAATGGGTCATCTGCGATTGTAGCAGTCTGCTCATCACTCTGCCATTGCAGGGATGAGTTCAGAGGTTCAGGGTACACAGATTTATCTTTGCTAGAGGGAACTGTAAGACGATTTACTCATCTGTGTACTGTGAATTCTCAATTTTTTGATAATACTTCCTTGATTCTGGGCTTCAGGAATTGTTCATGGATTTTTAAGGTAACAATAATCAACAGAGGCAGCACAGTTTCTTTTTAATTTATTAGCTTTGTTCAAAATATTGTTGCAATATCTAGAAGGAAAAGATTATTAGTTGTATGACTTCCATTGATGGCACCAGGGATTTAAGCTTCAGTTACATGAAGACGTTATTTTGCTCTTTGAATTTTCTACAGTATTTCAATTACCCAGCAGCTTATAAAAAATTCAGTTTTGCCATTTCATTGAATAACTTCATAGCCTGAGCATTACTGCATTTTTTGCAAACTCCTTTTATGACCTTCATATCTTTCCTTCTGATAGACACGGAAATTATTTCAGAGGTTAAACTAAATTTTGTCATAATGAATTCCCCATGGTCTAATGCTTTACACGCTTCATCTGATCCAGTGACTCATCTCACTGATTTCTTATACTTTGACTTTTTTAGCAGTCTTTGACTTCTGTCATGGTAGCAGCACCTGAGTATATACTTTGTCTTATTTCATTCAAGAGTATGTCACAGTTATTTTAACTGATGTTTCTCAGAAAATAGAAAATATCTCCCAATTATTTCATCCTCTTCCACTAGCACGCCTTCATTTACTTCAGATAATCTTTCAGAATTTTGGTCATTAGCTTTCACAACAGCTTCTTTCTTTGGCCACCTCTTGTTGATGATGTTTTGTGAGGTGACTTTACTGAGAATTACTGAGCTAAGTATTTGTCTTCTGCCATTATCTCAACTTCTCCTTGAGCTCTTTCTGAATACCAGTGACTACAATCAGGTCTCCATTAAAGTGGCCACCTGTTGCTTAACTCCAGTATCTACTATATCTTCAGTATTATTTGGCTGGATATTCTTTGCAAATCCACGAGTGGCATGATAGTAAGTTTGATCACTGTATAATTTCCACAGACTCTTGCTACTAGAATACGAACCAACACTTCTGTGTTCCAAAATATGCCTCATTTTAATGCAGTAACATTTTGGTTCAATTAATGCTTTGCTCAGCAGTCCTACTATTTATATCTTCTCTTCTTATTGGAGATACCCAATTCAGAATCTGCTGATAACATGCAGATTATATGTTATGCAGATTAATGCTCCTCACGTAATGGTAATAGTCTGACCTCAGGCTACGACAGACTTTACATTTGCTTTCCAGTGCAGAATTTCATCCTCTGACATTCAATGCAGTCATTCTGTTACCTCTTCTATCTAACAAGATCTGTTCATACTATAATCACAGATCAGCTTGGGAACTTATTACTCAATACAGTCTGAAATTTCTGAAATTCCTTATTTTCATCTTCTTCTGTTCCTGAACAGTGATACAGGTAGACAGCCTCACTGCTAATCTACCATTTTCATTATGTCTCTTCTGTACAGCCATGGTGTAACACTTTTCCCTTCCTATAAACTTCAGCTATTTAAATAAATTTTCCACAATTGTTGATGCAGTCAGGGCATAAATATAGCCATCTGTGCTGCAGCTATAGCAACTTTTGCCTATTTGCTGCATCTGATTTTCGGATTCACTGAATTTTGTCTTTGTATTGGATGCTGGTGGTCATGTGTTTCCTCTAATATAGCTGGATAAATGAACTTTCTCAGCTCATTTCTCCTGTCTCTGCTTTCCTATTCATCCTCTTCTTCCACACCTTCTTTTTGTAGGCTTTAGGGATGAATGAAGTTTGTGGAGAAAGTGTATTTTTCTACTTATTGTACTTTTGCTGTGATGCCAACTGGAAGAGACAGCTTATGCAGAACATGGGTTCCATTCAGTGTTTGTTTGTCATTTCAATCAATACACATATTCAAGACTTTAAAATACATTTTCTTTGTTATTATCTTTCAGCAGAAAGAAATGACACCTTACTCCTTGCTCACTGTAAGAATCATAAAGCTGAAAAATGCTCATCAGGCAGATTTTTGTAAGTACCAGATTTTCTTATTGACGTGACACAGTTCTCAAATTACTGTATCAGCCCCTACTTGTGCTAGATACTGCAAAAATACAAAGCACTATAAACCATACTAGCTAAGAAACCAGAGTTAAGGGTAATTTCTGCAACACAATATCCATTTATAATTTCAGAGGTTTGTTGGGAATTTGCTTGTTTTTATTTCACATCATTTATCTGACAAGTTGTCTATTTCAGAGGTGTGAAAATATCTTAACACCGAATTTAATATACAGATGTTTATTTATCCAATCTTATGCGTAAAATGTAGAGAAGAAATCCTTATGCATCAGTCCCTCTAAATTCTTTGCTCTAAAGATCTCTGCCACATCTCAGAAGTTCGGTAAGGTGCCTAGTGTATATCTCCTGAGCATCCTAACATCAGACATGTTGTTATAGATATTTCTGACTCTTGCCCCCAAGTAAAAGATATCTAACAGAAATCTTTTGGGGAGTGTAGTACATGGTAGGTTACACCTTACATGCAAAGTGCTCTGAAAGAGTGTCATATTTGGCCAGCCCTTACCTGTTGTTCCACATTCACAGAGGCCTTTCTCTGGAGAATTTTCTCCTTCCATTCCTACATATGTCTCACGAAGTTGGCATATCACTATTAACTGCAGTATCTCATATCCCTTTACCGTACTGTTCTTCCATTTGTTGTTTTGCATTTTCTTTCCTTTCATGATGGAGTTTGCAGAAGCTATAATATTCTACAGATAAAATTTCTAACCACCTTTTTGTATCCCATTCACTTCGGTGTTTCAAGAGCACAGATGTCACCACTGTCAATTTTCCAGTCCAGTGGAGAGAAGTGTTCAGTTCACACAGTCTGCAATATTGGGTTGCAGAGAATAGAAAAAAGACAGCAAAGAGGGTCAAATTATTTTCTATTCCTTTTGACATCTATGAAACAGTGCATTTATGTGCAAGGCCTCACCTTCAATCTTTTGAAGTGCTGATTAAATTTCTCTCGGTATCACCTTTGATCTAGAATGGAAATTCAAGATAAGATCCATGATTCAGTGGCTTATGCAAAGGGATTGGACAAAGTAAAATGGTGCTGCATTCTCAGAAATAGTGTTACTGTTGTGGTCTTGGTCCTCCATCCTGAGGATAGTGGGATTTCTGAGAAAATCTTGCTTAGTGATATGCAGACATTTTGAAAATTCCCATTATCACCAAAATGTACATCTTTGGAGTAGGACTCAAGATGTGTGGGCTCTGCCAATGGACTTGTTTTATAAGAAATTTGGACAAATTTATACATCCAAACACTCTGTGCCTCTGTTGCTCTGTTTACAAAACATGGGTAACAGATTATCTTCTCCCACATATTTCTTCTCTCTGATCTATTTACATTAGGTGCTCATTTTGAATCTTTTATTATGTGTAGAGGGATTCTCATTTAAGATGTAAGGTAAGGCCTAGAAACCCTCAGAAGTGTCTCCAGATTCTTTTGTTAACTACCAGTAAATAAGATTTAGAGACCAGCAGAAAAGAAAACTATTTCCCTGGGTACTCTGTAACTTCTTAAGTCATATCATAATGAAGTACTGTAAATCAGCATGCTGTTAAACGAGGAATACAAACAAATATTAGATAGCTCTTTGTTGATTAAGTACAGCTTCTTTGAAAGTACAGGCAAGCTGTCTGTACTTTCAAATAAGCTGGAGTCTCACAGGAAAAATATTGAATAATCTTGTGATTTAAGTACTTCAGTATAATGCAAATGATGTATATTGTACATTTTAAGTTCTTGATTTTACACTTTCCTTTTAGTTAATGTTTTGTTTTTAACATTTGAATGCATTTCAAGTGTCAGAATACACCTGCTAGTGTGTGCTAATGAGAATTACAAAGTTATGTTTACACCTAGCCTTTGACACCAGGTCTTCTGGTCACAGAGTTTCTATAGTTCTCCCTGAATTACTTGCCAAATTTGGGCTTCAGGAAATGCCACTTCTATGTGTTTCCACTGACATCCATCAATGCCACATGTACCGAACTTAATCCTGGCTGTTTTTTTAAACACTCACCTCAAGATGTGTGTTTCACAAGCCTGGGATGAACTCCCAGCTTATCCTGAAATCTGATGTTACATCTTTCCTGTAGTCAACACGTGGTGGTGGAGCTTGGCACACAAAGAGAGAAAACTTAAATTGAAAACAGCCTGCGCCTCCTCAATGGATCAATTAGACCTTTTCACATATCTACTGTCATTCCAACACTTTTGCAGTTTCCTCTATACCTAGATGAGGTTCCTCTGACATTTGCTTCCTACTTCATATAACTAGTTTCTGACTTACCATGCAAATGCTCTTGACAGACATGAGCTAATTATTTTCCACTGTATTCCTAACTAACCTTTATGCCAATTAGTAATCATGGGTTAGACTGAAATATTTCTGGCACTCCTTGATCTTACTGTGGGCACTAGAGAGCACCCAGATAAGATCAGTTACACTCATCCTGCTACCCTGCAGGCGCTGAGTGTCATGACCAGGCTCCTGTGCTGTATGCACTTAGGTTGTGAAGATCATGGGCATACTAGAAAGGAAGGAATTCAGTTGAAGTTTATAGGTCTCTTACAGTCTGGTAACTCCTTTGCGATGGTATCCCCCTACTAAATCTGAGGCTTCAGACAGCCTTGGGTAAGAATTGTATTTTAGGTCACGGGTGTGTCTATTCGCTCCTTCTCAGATGGGGATCAATGCCAGAAGCTTTCACAAAAGCTTGTGTTTCCTAACTCTATTAATGGCATCACCTCTTCTACAGAATTCCCCATGTGTGGGAGGAATATCTGACCAGAATGAGGTGGCAGGGAAAATGGTGTATTAGCTCCTTTCCTTGCTGCTAACACCTATTCCAGTGACTCTGGCCTCACCCGGCTTCACCATCTTAGTGTTTGTATCTTAGTGTTTGCTTGTTTTATGGCAGTCCTTAAATCCCACAGCTGCAGCTGACACCCTTACCCTGCTCCCAAGGGAAAACAGATGATCAGTGAGGGGATCTACCTCATCTGGCATGCCTGAAGCCCGAGCATCAAGAGATGGGATTTGCCCTGAGGTGCCACAAGCGGAAGCAAGTCTCTCCCAGGTCCATAGAATACACAGGTGACAGACCTGCAGTGATGTGGTCTCTCCACCACTACTTAGTACCATGTGAAAGAGCAAAATTCTGTTGGTCTCCACCGGATCTCAGCCCTGGAGACATGAGTAAAGAGGTCTCTGTGACGATACTGCTTTCTGAAACTGTGGCAGCCTAAATGGATACTAGCTGATTCCACATTCCAAGAGCTGACCTTTGCTGCTGAGAGCATGTTTAGACTCATTAACACAGATGAGGTGAAGAGTGGTGGTGTCAGATCAGGTTTGACATATTTGGCCTCACTGGTGCTCAGTGTTTCCGATACTCTGCCTGAACTGCAGAGGTGAATTTGAGCTGTATGTCCCAATGAGAAATTAATTGCAGTGAGTTTCAGGCTGACAGGTGCTTTCTTTCAGGACACAGTAAATGGTGAAAGCACTAGAGAACAAGCCTTATGGGCAGCAACTGCAGGAGTTGCAGTTGTTCAGTCTGGAGAAGAGGAGGCTCAGAGGTGACCTCATTGCTGTTTACAGCTCCCTGAAGGGAGGTTGTAGTCGAGAGGGCGTAAATCTCTTCTCTCAGGCTGCCATTATCAGAACAAGAGGATATGATCTTAAGCTATGCCAGAGGAGGTTTAGGACGGATGTTAGGACGAGCTTTTTCACAGAGAGAGTGACTCCTCAGAGGAATGGTGTGCCCAGGAAAGCAGTGGAGTCATCATCCCTGGAGGTGTTTAAGAAATGACTGGATGAGGAACTCATTGACATAGTCTAGATAATGGGATGATGGGATAGGGAGTTAGGTTATTATATTAAAAAAAAAAATGATGATGACTTGACCCTGAGATTAGCACCAGGGTTGTGGGTTCAATCCCTGTATGGGCCATTCACTTAGGAGTTGGACTCAATGATCCTTGTGGGTCCCTTCCAACTCAGAAGATTCTGTGATTCTGTGATTCTCTGGGAGGATTTGTCCTGCCAGATCAAGAGACCATGGGTATAGGCATCTCTGTGGTGCAGCTGTCAGAGCAGAGGTAGGAAAGTTAATGTCTTGCGTTGAGATGTGACTGTGCTTATCAGGTATACATATTTCCTAACTGTAGAAATCAGGAGCATGCGGAAGCTGTCTCAGCTGTGGAAAGAAACCTACTGGTCTTAACTGGGAGGTCAGAGGAATCACTCCTCGCCCCCTACCCTTCCTTCTGTTTTCAGATTTTCCTTTTGTTTTTCGTCTTTGGATGAAGAGAGACCTTGCTCAGAGACTTTGTTCTCTAACACCTTACGAAATTATTTTGTGGAAGCTTGTATTTTATCCCTCCAGAAGAAATGATTTGGTTCTGGGGTGACACTCCTGGAGTCTTTGCAAATCAAAGTGGTTCTTCAGAGATACTAGGGGGATTTATTGCTGTAGAAAACAAAAGAAAGTAAATTAAGGAGAATGCAGCTAGTGCAGGTGATACTAATGACCCCGTCCCAAAAATGCAAGTGGTGCCAGTGGGACCACAGTGGTGCAGGAGAGAGAGGTAACCTAGGGTGCAAAAGCTTTTCACTATGACTGCAAAAGATATTGCACTCACTAAATCTACTCCAGAGAGAAAATCCTACTCTGCCACTTCACTTAAATGGCTGGATAGGGTGGAAGGCTCATTCACACAGGGTTCATCCCTGATAAAGGACATCGCAGATTAAGTATGGTAGATCTATGAGCTCTGTTATTTCCACAAGAAAGTTACAGAGAGTAATACATATTGGGCTTTACAGATGAATGCTGCACCTGGATACTTGTAGAATACCAAGTTTAGTTCAAATCATCTCTCAGACAAAAAACAGTAGGAAGTAACTTCTTAGCAATGTTTGTATCATATGAAGTTGGTTTGAAAAACGTTCCCAGAGACCATGTCCAACGATTGAGAAATGGGAGCAGCTCTCCTCCTCCTTTTAGGTGAACTGTAGTAAACTAGAATTCAAGGGGAACCTGTCTGTGCAGGTGGAGAGGATTTCACTTAGGGGAAAAGTATTTATTCGTTTTCATGTTATGAAATGCAGTAACAGGACAGATAGGATTTTATAGTTTACATTTACTGTTTTTATGAGACTAGTTTTTCTTATATGCTTTGGTTTTCAGTGCTGTAATTTCCTTCTTACTTGTGATGGACATTAACACTTTTAGCGTGTGATGGTTTATTTCAGGTACACCTCACAGAGTAGCAGACAGCTGGCTGCAATTCTGAACTTGTTTCAGTCTTGTATTTTTAGCTCATCTTTAGCTTGAAAACAGAGATGAGAAACAGCCCCACAAACATGCAAATTTAATCAGAAGTTACAGGTTGCAAAAGGATATCAGGGTCACTTAGTGATGACTTCAAAGAGACTGTGAGTTCACGTGTCTCAGCATGCACATAAGGTGATATTATGTCATCAGGGAATTAAATTGCAACACGTGTACTGACGTGTGGGCCTGTCATGGCATGAAACTGCTAATGAAGCCCAGCAATTGCATTACAACTGGAGCATGAAGCAAATGCAAATATAATTTTTTTGTATTAGCTCCCAGGTAGCAAAGAATAAACTGGAACAATTTCAGTAGCTCTCTTGTACACTTTTTTCAGAGGTAAGAGGGAGCAATATAAGGCAGTTAGTTGTTTCAAGGGCTTCTATATAATGAGAGTATCATAGTCTTCAGAGTATTCAGCAGACATTCAACTATTCTGTTGTTCGGTTTCTCTCACTGCCTCTCAATTTAGCCTGGGTTCAAGTGAACTGTCACTTCTACAGAAAAACATAAGCTTAGTTAAAGTCACAGCGTGGGGATACTGTCCGTACAATTCAAAGAAAATACAGAAAATCACATTAATCTTATGGAAAACAATAACCTTCCCGTATCAGTAGGGACTGTGGATTAATTGCGGCAAACCCACATGTGGCATAGTCCCCTTTCTCCGCAGGAAGAGGTTGTGCTTTGTCTTAGTGGTATCACCTCACGTCATCTTCAAAGTCAAATTTGCAGACACTAGTTACTAATCATAATATGTAATTTGGCTGTGACCAACTATCTGTGTTATTGCAGAATGACACAAAGCGGCTGAGGTGTGAAGGCACTTCTGGAGATTGTGCAGTGCAGCCCCCTGCTCAGCTACAACAGGTTGCTCAGAGCCATGTCAAGCCAGGGTTGAATGTCTCCAAGGATAGAGACTTCACAAACTTTCACAGTAATCTGTGCCAATGTTTCAGTGGGATTTCCTGTATTCCTTTCACTGGATACAATTAAGGAGAGTCAGACTCAGACTTCTTCATTTTCCTCTATCCCAGTCAGGTATTTACACATATTCGTAAGACCTTCTGAGCCTTCTCTGCTTCGGGCTGAAGAGTCCCACGTCTCTCAGATTCTCCTCATACAGCAGATGCTCCAATCCGCCATTTTCTTTGTGGTCTTTGGTTAGACTTCCCCCAGCACATCCTTATCTCTCTTGTGCAGGGGAATGCAGAGATGTGGCTTTGATATTACTGACCAAAGAAGACCTTTCCATCTGCTGGCAACACTCCTCCTGATGCAGCCCAGGAGGCCGTTGGCCTTGCTTACCACAAAGGCACATTGCTGGCCCATGTTCAACCAGGTGTCCACTAACATACACAGGTCCCTCTCTGCAGAGCCACTTCCTGGCTGGTCAACCCTTAGCCCATCCTGCTGCATGGGGTTATTACTCCTCGTGTGAAGGACTTTGCATTTCCCTTGATAAACTTCATGAGACTCATGTTAGCCCAGTTCTCCAGTTTGTTCAGGTCCTTCTGAATGGCAATACAAACATCTGATGTGTCAACCTCTCCCCCCAGTTTTTCTCCACCTGCAAACTTGTTGAAGTTGAACTTTGTCCCGCCTCTCACATTGTTTATATAGATGTTAAACAACTTTGGCCTCAGTAGCACCTCTGGGGTACACCAGTAGTGACTGGCCTCCAGCTGAACTTTGTGCTGCTGATCACAATCCTTTGAGCGTGGCAGTTCAACAAGTTTTTAATCCACCTCACTCTCCATTTATCTATCATGTACTTCATCAGTATGACAAAGAATTATTCTGGGAAGTATTGAGAAACACAGGAAAGACGACATTGTCATCGGTCACAGCCAGCACAGCTTCATGAGAAGAAAGTGACAGAATCACAGAATATTCTGAGTTGTAGTCCTGCTTATCAAACCTGATTTCCTTTTATAGCAAAGTAGCCCACCTAGTTGATCAGGGGAATTTTTTTGGATTTCAGTAAAGTTTTTGACACTGTATCTCACACAGTTCCTCTGGACAAAATGCCCAGCCCACAGCTGGATATACACATCACATGGTGGGTGAACAATTGTCTCACAGATTGAGCACAGAAGGTAAAAATGAATGGAATGGCATCAGACTGGTGACCTGTCACTAGTGGGGTTCCACAGGGACCTATGTTCTTCAACATCTTTATAAATTACTTGAATGTGGAACTGGAAAGGATACTGAGCAAATTTGCAGGTGTCCCAAATCTGGAAGGAGCTGTTGACTCCTTTGAAGGCAGGGAGCCCTGCAGAGAGACCTCGACAAATTAGAGGACTGGGCAATCACCAATCGTATGAAGGTCAACAAGGGAAAGTGCTGGATTCTGCACTTGGAATTGGGCAATGCATTGTTCATACAGACTGGGGAATGAGATACTGGACAGCAGTGCCAAGGAAAGGGACCTGAAGGTGCTGGTTGATGTCCAGTTGAATATGAGTCAGCAGTGCCCTGGCAGCCAGGCAACTGTGTCTGGGGGAGCATCAGGCAAAGCATTGCCAGCCTGTTGAAGGAGGGAATTGTCGCGCTCTGCTCTGCACTGGTACAGCCTCACCTTGAATATTGTGGCAGTTTTGGGCACCACAATATAAGAAAGATATGAAGCTGTTAGAGAGTGTCCAAAGGAGAGCAATGAAGATGGTGAAGGGCCTTGAGGGGAAGCCATATGTGGAGTGGCTGAGGTCACTTGGTCTGTTTAGACTGGGGAAGAGGAGACTAATTTTATTCTACAACTTTCTCGTGAAGGGAAGAAGATGGACAGGTACTGATCTCTTTTCTGTGGTGACCAATGGCAGGACCCAAGGGAATGGCCTGAAATTATGTCAGGGGAGGTTTAGGTTAGATATTAAAAAAAAAAGGTGTGTGGTTCAGTACTGGAACTGGGTCCCCATGGCAGTGGCCACAGCACCAAACCTGCCAGAGTTCAAGTGTTTGGACAATGCTCTCAGGCACATAGTGTGACTCTTGGGGGTGGTTCTGTGTAGAACTAAGAGTTGTACTCAATGACCCCAGTACATCCCTTCCAAGTCACCATTTTTGGCGATTCTGTAGCTGTCAATAGCTTGTTTTATGTAAATATTTATGAAATTGACATACATATGGAAAAATAATTTGAGAAAGTCATCTCATTAAAACATTTTGTCAAGGAAAATGCTTCAGCAGATCAGTAAATTCCAGATAAAACAGTAAAAAAAGATGTTCATAAATGTTGTGGCTGCCCATTAATGCTTGGCTCACTGCCACCTTTCTCAGTTCTGTAACTAGTCCCATGTTATACACTATGTGGTGGTAAGTTGGAATTCAAAAACAGGGTAAAGCACTTTGGTTTTATTAAGAGAAAGAAAGAAAAGGAAAAGAATTTACCTTTGCATCTACGTACAGCAAAAATACAGAAATAAGTCCTTCCTGTACCCTATGATGGCTAGAAACTAAAAAGGAGGGAAATTAAGTCTCAGATCAATTCAGAAATGTTAATTTCTGAGGTACATCTCATCTCAGCCACTTGGGGAATTTGGGGGATGCTGGACTCATGTTTTTGGAACACTTGAGTTTGGCAGCGGTATGTGCTGTCATTAATGAGAGGAGGGATGGTCCAGGTGACCTGAAGACACATTTAACTCTTGGCTATTTTACAGGCTTCCTATGAGCTCTTGAGAAACTCTGTGGATCAGAGGCAGTGATGCCACTTATCAGGACAAGTACAGCACAGCTCACCAGGCTGTCAGACAGCACAGTGAGGGGAAATGGCTTAGTTATGAGATACATCAGTAATCACTGCCCTCCTGCTTATAGTAAATTGAACATTATACTGGTAATTGCCAAAGTCAATATATTATCCTGTCACTTCCATTCTGTAAAAACCCAAACCCATGAAATATTGTCAGTGGAAATAATTTCAAAGACCAAAAGGCAATCTACTACTTTCTCAAGAAAAAACTCATGACAGTGTCAAGAAATTCCTTCAGATTCAACACAAATTGCTACACGGGAATCTTCCTTCCTGATAGGCGTCCACCTCTAAGGATGTCCCAGTCACAGGGTCTCTGCATTTCAGGAACACCTTATTTTTAGACAAAATATCCCAAAGCAATATATCTAATATCCTGAACAAAGATACCAGGATAAACTCTCTTTTAACCTTGAGGAAGTGATATGAGACCTGCCCCATGCTTACAAAGAGTAAGTGTTCATCTTTCCACTTGTGAGGTGATTATCTCTGTTGACTGCCATAGGACCAGAATTCTCTCCTCCTCTTTTTTTGCCAAAGATTGGTTTTACACAACAGGATGGATCAGTCACAGTCTTTCCAGTTGCCTTTGGAAAAGTTTGTGTCCAAGGTCTGAGAATCTCTTTGATATTCACTTGGTTCAAGATCTACAGTACTGTATAGCAAGTGCAGGATCACCCCTTTCGACTGCAGGATTCAGATCTTTTCTGCCACTTCATTTTTCCTGGGGAGACATGTGAAGTAGGAAATAGCTTCTTTGAAGCATCAACGAACACCAGGAAAGGGCTCCAGATCCCTGTTGATCTGAAGCAGAAATTGTACTGCTGGTAGGCCTCTCCCATCTGACCTCACCTAGGGAGACAATAATTAAGGTCACTTGAACAAATAATTTTCCATCATGAAGAGTAAGTAACCAAGTATGCCAGACATTTACTATCTAATCAGACATAAAACTTATTCTTATAAGATTACTCACAAAGTTAAATTGCCATGGTGACAATATGTGCATAATCCCTCTCAGGGTCTGAAGCTCACACTGTGCTGCCTCTGTCAGTTTCTCCTTTCAGATTATTTTGATAAGGAGCAATGTAATACTCCTGGCTATATGTAATGTTCTATCTACTAGCCATGACTGTATTTTAAATTTTGTTGTGTCAGCTTTTGCGTAGTTATTTGAAAACATTGCTTATTAAAAGTAGTGTTGTGATGAACAAATTAATTTTATCCAGATTTGTGATTTCTATTCTCCTGGTTTGGCCTATGTAAATGAGAAGGAACTGGCCATCCGTCCCCCAGCTTCAAGCTATTGACCATTTCAGTGTGTCCACTGCATGTGCCATATTTCCTCTGCCAGATATTTTTTGTCTTATGTTTCTATAGTAAGCCAATCTGATTGCTTTGTGAGCCTCTGGTTGCCAACTGCTTCAGATGGAAAATTCCACACCAAAACCATCAAAAACTGCAGAAATCCTGTGTGGAATGAAACTTTCTACTTCCGGATACAGAGACAAGTCAAGGTAGACACCCCAAAACCTTTCTTCTTCATCTGATCTCTATGCAGCGTCCTTCAGTTTAGCTTAAAATAGGAGGTAATGTCTTCTAATCCCTTTCTGAATTTACTTAAAATTCTCCATGCAAGCTGGAGCAAAACTAGTCTGGCTTTAGCTGGAACCCACTTTACTCCCAACAGATGGTTATTGTTTATATATGGGTAATGTGAGTCTGATCTCCTTGGGGAAGGCTGATGGAACCAATGACAGTGACAATACAAAGAAATTATGTGAAATATAAAATGTGAAACTATGTAAAATGTAATACTACACTGTAACAGAAAAATATCTTTTCCTGAGAGGTTATGAAATAATGGCACTCCAATGCAAGAAATAACACAAAATTCTAGTATGGTTAGAGATGTTTATTCATGATGAAATGATAATTTCACTAAGCTCAAATGCCTGTGAAAAGGTGGGTGAAAGCAGAATGTATGTCCCAGGTCCTGGAAAGGTGATTATTGAGAGAAAGTGACCTCTATTGCCCCTGCTGATAGGAAGCAATATAGGTCTTCTCAATCCATATTCCTCCCCAAAAGGTTGTGGTTTTGGCGACAGCTACTTAAAAGCATAAAAGATAACCAGAAATATCTCAGTTCAGCCTTAACTGATGAGACTAAGAGCTCTTTCTGATAAAGCAGCTAACCCTCACTTTTTCACACTTTTGACACAACTGCAGAACAACCACGACATTGGATCTAGTCAGCATGGATTTCGGAAAGGCAGGTCCTGCCTGACTAACTTGATCTCCTTTTATGATCCAGTGACTCGACTGGTTGATGACAAAAAGGCTGTGGATGTTGTGTACTTGGACCTTAGCAAAGCCTTTGACACGGTTTCCCACAATAAGCTTCAGGAGAAACTTGTAAAGCACAGGCAGGAAAGGAACATTTTATGCTGGGTTACAAACTGGTTGGAAGGGCGAGCTCAGAGGGTGGTGGTGAATGGTGCAACATCGGACTGGCGGCCAGTCACCAGCGGAGTCCCACAGGGGTCAGTGTTGGGCCCAGTACTGTTCAACATCTTTATCGATGACATGGACGAGGGAATTCAATCCATCATCAGCAAGTTTGCAGATGATACTAAGCTGGGGGCA
>WEKX01005832.1:0-19463 GCA_013390025.1 Pitta sordida | reverse complement strand
ATTCTGTGATTCTGTGATTTTTTCATTGATATTTTTGTGTCTCCTCTCTGTAAAACAGACACTAAATCTGCAAGAGCTGCAGGATGCTATACTTCTTTGAATTCTAATGAATTGGATATTTTCCATTTCTTTTCCCAGAATGTTCTGGAAATTACTGTTTCTGATGATGACATTATTCATGATGATGATCGTGCAATTGTGCTTTTTGATGTAGCTAAAATCCCCCTTGGGGAAAAAGTACTTGCAACATTCCCACTAAATCCTGAGGTAAGAGCTCATTCAGATATTTAGTACATCTTGATGTTCATTTTCTCCACTCTGATTGAAGAAGTGTGCTGTCTCTTTCATCTTTTACTTCCAGGACCAGCTTGGTAGTAAGAATGTTAAAGTCCTGTAAATTGCACACCAGTGACAAAAGAGATGCCCTTCTCAAATTCCTGGTCTTTTTCCTCTTGCACAAATTATGACCAAAATCACAAGCCCTAAAGTAGACACAGTTTTAGGGAAGCTTTGAACTTTTAATAATCCGGTAGAAAATGACAATTTATCTAATACTCACAAGGACTACAAAAAGAAAAACAATATAATAACAGGAAAATGGCCTGTTTCCACAATATTTCACTGAACACTAAGTCTTAGTGTATGATGTTCAGCAAATGGAAGCTGGCAGAGAAGAAACTGTGAAATACAAAGGTTTAGTAGCGAGGCTTGTAAGTACTAAACATCCTTTGTTCTGTCAGTACAATTGGAATCTTTTCCTTGGGGAAGAAAAAGCTGCTTCTGTCCTTTAATGCAGGCAATAGCTAGCATGAAACAGAATAGTATTATTACTTATCAAAACATTAAGGAAACTGTACTAGCAATAATGAAGGTCACTTTGAAAACCTATGCACATGCTAATGCAAACAGCTTCTTTTTTATTTTCAGAGGAGAGAGGAGCTGGAAGTTGAGTTTGTATTGGAAAGCATGTGAGTAAAACCCTGATATTATCGGAATAGCAGCTTGGGGTAATGCATTAATGCAGTGAAACCTGTAGGTCCAGGATTATCTCAATAGCCAGATTCCATCTTTTTTCCAAACTTAATGTATGTATCAACAAATCAAAGGAAAATACCATTTTGTGAAGGAGAGTTCCAGATTTTTTATTCTGTGACTTTCTCTTAAGATGTATGTATCATTTATATAATTCAGAGTCGGATGGTAAATCCCACTGTAGTAAGTCTAGATTTACTGGACAGTGTTCTCTGGGAAAGTCACGACTCAGGAAAATGTTGCTACATAATCTGTGACATACCTGTGATACTAAGCCTGTTACAAGCACATTCCAAGTGCCTTATTGCAATTTAATAATTTCTGCTGGGTCATTCTGTGACATCTAGCATAAAGGGAGCATATTTTAAGAAGCAATAAAAAGGAGCAAATAAAATAATAGTAATAAAGAATTAAGAGGGGAAAATGTACCCTGTTCAGGATAGTATAGAGAATATATTACTTATGCATATTATTTATTCTTGTTTTCTAGGCTGGATCCTCCTGAAACCATCATCACAAATGGGGCAATAGTGGTAAAATATTATTTGTTTTGTTTGTTTGTTCTATCCCACAACATTCCTTACCCTAGCTGACCATAATGTCAGTGAGGGAAACATCTCAAGTCTACTCTTCAGTTACACTTTTTCTTAGGAGCTTTATCTTTAAGGAGGCAAGTATGATCTTAGAGGAGCCTAACGACTATTATGATTTTCCCCTGTTTTGTCTGGATCCACTGAAAATTGCAATGTGTTTAGCACAGCACCATCTTCCCATGTGACAATGAAGTGAATTCTCACTTTCGTTTGGTCTGGCAAAAGTCTCCAACACAGTTGGCCCCTACATTCAAGCAGCAACCCTTCCTACAATGCCTCTTTCAACATCTGCCAGCGCTAGTGGTGAGATGGCTGGATGAGTTATCTAATTCTCTGTCCCCATCACACCTACTGTAGTGTCGTGAGGAAGCCTGCTTGGAAATTCACTTGGACAGCACAATGCAAAAGAAGCATTTTTCAGGTAAGCTTATTAATTCTTTAAACAAGTGCAGTCAACATTGAGTACCACAGGGCTGCAGGTCTTTGAGGTCACTGTGAAGTCCTTGCTCCATGAAGATAGGCAGCTCATGAATATGCAAATTATTTCTGCCCAACACACCACCCTCCTCAGCCTCAATGCACTCTGGCAGTGTGTTGGCCCCACCTCACTCACCACAGCGCGAAGGGACATACCTCTGGGCATACCGTGCTGGAAAAAAAACCCCACTTCCCTTCGCCGCAGGTCCTCCAGTGCTGGGATGAGCAGGGCAGGCAGACTTGTCCCAGCACCGGCACACACGGCCGAACGGCCAAGAGAAGTGGGAAATTTTCCCGGCGCAGTGTCCCTGTGGGCACCGGGAGCCTCTCATCCCTTTGCGCTGCTGTAAGCAGGGTGGAGCCGACACATCACCAGAGAACACCAGGGCTGAGGGAGGCAATGTGACAGGTAGGGCCAATTTGCATATTCATGACAGTCAAACTTTGCATATGCATGACTGCCAGTTAGCGCACGCACAGTTGCAAATGCACCATGAAACACAGGGCCATCTTCGTGGAGAAAGAAACCCTATGAAGAAGTGAACCCACAAGAATAGAACTGTGAAGTAATGAGGGTTTACTGTATTAGTAATTCTACCCTCTCTAACAAGGGCCAGAGGTTGCATCTTCAAAATATTAAAGCTTTAATTTATCACATCAAAGGTGATTTGTGAAAGTTTTGCAGTAGGGAGTGCTGCCAGTCCTGCAGCAGGCTCAGAGTTCTGACTTCATGGAGAGCAGTGTGCTAGACTAGAAACAACATTAGGTGCTTGCAGACAAGGCATCTCAGCCCTAAACTGAGATTCTGGAAATCTCTGCTGCAGTACTGCTAAATGCCGAATAAGCTTAGTTCGTTTTTTGCAGGGGTTAGCCACTCAGCAGCTAGCTCTTACCTCACCCTGGTCAAGATCCAGAATCTAGAGGTTTCTCTGCCCACATCCCCTGGGGGCCTGGAGTGAACCCACAAGAATAGAACGTGTAATACACATGGGCAGGATTATCTAATCTTTTTACATAAATAGGATCATCTGCTGCAGAATCAGATCTTATTTGAGAGGACTGAGAATTTCTTCTGCTCATTATTTGACCTGGCATGAAAATTATGTACAATGCCAAGTACTTGTTTGTATTCACTGTGTCATGATGTAATTGCAACAGAAATGTATCAGTCTAAAATCCAGTGCCATTCTTGTCACACTCACATTCAACTTCTTGTCCACCACATCATAAAGATTCAGTCACTTGACATGTTTGGGGTTTGGATTTTCAAATACAAAAGAAGGGGAGAAGGAATTCATTCAAATCTACTTTTTGCTTCTTTTTTCCCCCCCTTTTTTTTCTTCAATTATAAGTAACTTTGTATGTGTGTTTTATCTCATTATTTTAGAGAAGGAGCTAAGATTTACAGTGAGAGGATCCTTTGAAGAAACCCAGACAATTTCAGTGGGCTGTGACTCCCGCTCCCCTCTCCCAGATCCCACTTTCTTCCACTATGCCAGATACAAGCAACCCTCCCTGGATGTTGCACTCACAAAGAAGAGGAAGCTTCCCACCTTTGTACGTTACCCCAGAACATGGTAGACAACACAGACAGTTCAATGACCTGACATTTACATGTGAGTCAGTGGAAAGAGAAGAATATTTCTTTCTTAACCAAAAAGCACTCCATGCTCTTTTTCAGTGTGCTTGTATGTCATGTGGGGCCAGGAGGAGAAGCATCCCTCTGACAATCCCTTTGAAGTCACTCCCTCCGGAGAGAGAAGTAGTTGGTGAGGTAAGTGTCTGCTGGCCATGAGGAACCCTTTACACAGTGTTTAAAGTTGTTTTTGATTCCCAAGAAGCAGAAACCAGAGTCCATTTCTCTCTTTAGGGAGACAGTTTTTTTCTAACTTCCCTCAAATCTAGGGTGATGCACAATAAGGTGAAATATTTGGAGCAAAATAAAATGGGAAATTCAGTGGAGAAGGGGAAGAAGAAAAGTGTCTAAGCTGTTGTTCATGCTCGTTCTATTGTCCAAGTACTTAATCAGGCTGGAATTCACTGTAAGCAACCGGGACAGAGGGGTGAGGCTAGTACATTGCTAGGAGAGGCAAACCGGTGCCACGGGGTGCTCAGCCTCTTTGGCCTCCCCATGTATCTAACATCATTATGTGAGAGACTGTAGTTTCAGACCCATGTTTAGTGGTGGACTCTTCCAAGGAGGTGAGGTATAGCGCTGCAGCTCTCCTCTTTTTTATTTGTTTGGCTGACCAGTACCAGTGCAAGCTACACCTGAGTTTCACAGCCAAGAGAAGATGCGGAACACAGATGACAGTACTGAAATCTGCATTTATTTAATCAGTGCACATCTCCAGATACAAACAAAACTTTGAGAGGAGAGTGTGTCTTCTCACTCTTAGTTTATTGAGATTCAGAGGTTTGTAGATGTAATGATGCTGTGAAAGATTTATGTCTAAGTCTGAGTGGGGGAAAGGACTGTTTTAAACAAAATATCATTATCCATAATTTTACCTTTTTAATTTTCAGCACAGAAAATTTGATTTGCGCTTTAAGGTGAAAAAATGGTAAGACATTTGCGGTTTTCCCCTGTGTTCTTTGTATTCAGGTAGTTGTCAAGCAACTTCCAATAGCTTTGTTACTGACTGTGTCCTGAATGCTGGTTTATCATCATTTCAGAATATTAAATAAAATGGACTAAGTACATGATACAAAGATTTTCAGCAGCTGTAGACATTCTGATACCTCTACAATTAAAATGCAGATTTTCAATAAAATTTCATAACTAATTGAAAGAAATCTTTCTGTTTTCCAAGGATTTCTTTAACTGTTTTCTTTCACTAAAAAAAACCCCAAACAAATAAAAAAAATCAGAGTGCCTGACCACTCTAAGATATGAAAAAAAATTGAAATACTCAATGCACCTTCTTTTTTTCTTTTTGTTGTACACTCAGAGAGATAAGTGCAAGTAAACTCAATCAAGGGATGCTTATTTCTAAACCAAAGAAACACCTTGTGTATTTTGGAATATGGTAAAGGCCTTAGTAGATTTATAAGATGAATATGAATATACTGCATTATATACCATATTTTAATGGAAGGGAACTTCCAGAAAAGCAGGTGCATATTCTATCATAATGTTTATTTTTTGTAGTGCATTTTACAGCTATCATTTAAAACCTCTCTTAGCACACCGAAGATAGCATCTTCATAGCAGCTTCCAAACCACAAAAGTAGTGCTTACAAATATCACCACGCTCCCCGCCCGCCCCCACGTGATGGTTCAAATCCACAACTTCAGTACACATTTCACAGGTATCGGTGGAAGTTTGCGGATCTTTTAAAAACCACCTTTAAAACACTGCCCTCTTCAGGCTTCTGGATTTATGTCTGAAAAGAAACCATACTGTTATTGTAGCTACATATAATTTCAGGTAGCTTTGGCAGGGAGAAAACTAAAGAAAACCTCTCAGTTCAAAGGAAGATGGAATTTTTTTCTCCAAGAACAAACTAGAACATTTAATATCTTCCTGCTTTGCTTTATGTAGACCAGGTAGTGAAGGCGTGCTTATTTATGAAGTAGAATGAATTGAAATGCTGACTTAAACCACAAGTGTAATGTAAGACATCTTATACTTGTTCCAGCCAGGAAGACCTAGATGTACGCCTGGGGTTTGACCTGTGTGTTCAGGAACAGGATTTCATTCGCAAGAGGAAGAAGGTGGCTGCAGCTGCTTTGAAGGATATTCTCCAGTTGGAAGAGAACTTGCAGGATGATGAGGTGTCTGAGACATAATTATTCTCTACTTTCTCCACAGATGAGTGTCAAAACATATCACTGATGTTCACATTTTCCTAGAAACAATGTACAGTTTCATGTACAAGCTATGGCTGACTTCTTTTCCCTGTAGCAGTGTTCTTTTCTCTATTCTAGGGAAGAAATGCGTACTCATAGGAAACAGTAATAAAAATCTTGTAGCCCTAGTCTTGTGTTCATGAGCAGTCTGCACCATAATGCAGAGAAGGGCTAAGTGCCAAAGCTTCTTTTAAGCCCCATAGTCATCTAAACAGAACTAAACTGTTGTTTCAGCACTTCATTCCCTCATGGGTTAAACGTACACATGCCCAGTGTATGTGTCATCATGTTTTAGTGTTCTCACCTTTGGAAATAAATTTTCCTAAATCCTTCCACTGTCCAGCATTTTTTGGAATATCAGCACATTAGTTTCCTTCACATGCCCCATTGTTAATTCAAGCTTTTCTTCACCTTGAGCTGGCGGCATGCAGAATCTTTACTACTTTATCTGTGCTGAAACCTTCTCCTTCTAATCAAAGATGTCTCTATCCCTTCCTAGACCATGTCATTAAATGCATGTGTTTTGGGATTGAACAGGTACCTGTGGTGGCAATCATGACAACAGGTGGTGGAACCAGATCTCTCACAGCTATGTACGCTCACCTACTCAGTGTGCAGAAAATTAATGTCTTGGACTGTGTCTCATACATCACTGGTTTATCAGGCACAACATGGTAAGACCAAGATAAAGTCATCAAAGGAATTTCCTATATATGGCATCAAGAAGTGATTTGAGCAGTTGTATGATCTTTACTGTCAAGAAAGGCCTTTTTTTTTCTTGTGTGACTATTTCTTGTTTCTTTCAGTGGATATTTTCCCATATTTGGAATTAATTAATATGTGTATGGTACCATACACATGGTGATTTTCCACATAAATGCAGATATAATACACAAACCTCCATAACTTCCCAAAACTTTTCTTCATAAATCACTCTTTTCCTTGTGGGGTTTTTTGGGGTTATTTTAGGACCATGTCAAACTTGTATGAAGATCCTAACTGGTCCCAAAAGGATCTTAAGGAAACACTCAATGATGCCCGAAAGCATGTACTCAAAAATAAGTTTGTTACTTGTTTTGCACCCGACCGTTTGAAATACTATTTGAAAGAGTTGCACCAGAGGAAACAGGAAGGACACCAGCCTTGTTTCACGGACCTGTGGGGACTCATCATTGAAACCATGCTACATGAAAAGGTACAACAACAACACCTTTCTCTTCAGATTTAAATATTTAGTGAATACAGAAGTGAGGAAAGACAGTAGATCAAAAAATAGTTGAGATTGCAAAGGAGCTCTGGAGTTCATCTTGTCCAGGAAGGGCAGATTACCATGAACCATTTGAATATCTCCTCAGGTGAAGACTCCACAACTTCCCTGGGCAACATATGTCAGTATTTGACCACCCTTACAGAAAGGGATTTTTTCCTGGTTGGTTTTTTTTTTTTTTTGTCTCCATATAGATGCCTAAAACAGGTACCATTCTTCATGTTTGTTTGCTTTATTATGTAGATTATAACATCACACATAGTGCAGAAAGGATGGGAATAAAAAGAATGTACATAGGATGAACAACTTTTAAATTAATTCCTTCCATAATATACAGAGGGCTTGCAAGAAGGCTAGAGAAGGACTTTTCACAAGAGTTTATAGTGATAGGACAAGGGGGAAATGGCAGCTGAAGGAGGGTAGGGTTAGATTAAATGTTAGGAAGAAATTCTTTACTGTAAGGGTAGTGAGGCACTGGAACAGGTTGCCCAGAGAGGTTGTGAACTCTCCATCTCTGGAAGTGTTCAAGGCCAGGCTGGATGGAGCTCTGAGCAACCTGGTCTAATGGAAGGTGTTTCTGCCCAACGCAGAGAGGTTGGAACTAGATGACCTTTAAGGTCCCTTCCAACCCAAAAAATTCTATTGTCCTATTAATTCACATGTAAACATTTAAATGAAAATCCTGCTGTTCTTTTAAAAGAGCTGCACGATGTGACAAGCAAAGGAAAATCACAAACCCAAAGACAGTATTTATGAGCTGCTGATGGGATTACCTTACCCTGTAAACACTTCCACAAAAAGCAATGTTCAGGCTCTATTTTAATCTCCATTAATATTTCCCTCCCAACTTATTTATTTATACTTAAGAAAAATAAAAACAACAATTCCCCCTGTAACTTGATTAACCCCTCCACATCCACAGCACACTGGAAGAGACTCCCTGGGAGTGTGCTCAGCAGGGAGCTGTGAGTGTCCCTGCAATGCCACAGCTTGAACTCAGCCCAGGCAAAGTCCAGTGGCACTGGTACCACAGCCATTCTTCCAAAGGCTGCTCCAGTGAGGAGGAGCACTTGCAGTTCTGCTTCAAGGAGGATGTGAACTGAGCACCCACTCAAATCTTTCTCCTACTCTCAAACCATCCTGCCCTTTCCACACTGCCTGAGAATGCTCTACACCACAAACAGGAAGGGCCAGTGCTCACTGAACCTTAACTCTTGTCTTGACAGAGCCGTATCTCTGTCACAGGTCTGAGGAAAAGATGTTTTTCTGGACAGTCAGCGAAGGCTTTACTCTTTTAGAATGAAGCATTTCCTGTCAAGAGTGCTTTTCAAACATTTCCAGACATTTTTTCTGAAATAAAAAAATATCAATAGCAACATTTTCTCCCTACCATTCAAATCTTTTTTTTTTTTTCAACATATGAACTTATGACTATTTGTATGCTGAAGTGCTGGGGCAGGGGAGGGTAAGGGATAGGGATGACAACACTTCTCTGAACTAAACAAGTGGGGAGCATCCTAGCTCTGCGTTGTTAGAGCCCAGGCTTAGATGTAGTGGGAGACTCTTTGTGTCATCTAACTGTCCTCAGCTACTGTCCTTCTTCAAAACAGGAGGACTTCCATAAGCTCACAGATCAGCAGCAGGCATTAAATCAGGGTCAAAATCCCCTGCCCATCTACCTCTCTCTCAATGTGAAGGATAAAATCAGCAACCAGGATTTTAGAGGTAATAATAATTCAGAACTGCATTTAATATTTACAGTGAATCCCCGCTGCATTGCGACCTCTCCATTATGACCCCGCCCATTTGTGAGTAGAAGTTCTCGCAGTTTTACTTCAACTGTTTGCAAGTTTCCCAGGCCGATGCATGCACAGTGCCTCTGCTCTGCCAAGGGGCGGCGCCAGAGCTCCCTGTGGGGCAGCTCTGGCCCGGCTCCANGGGCAGCGCTGCCTCTGCCGGGATTGGTGGATGTTAAAGGGAAAGAAACTCCCATACCAACGCCTCCCCCCCGCCATAAGTTCACAGGGTGTTGCAGTGTTGCAAAGTTAAGGTTTTTCCAGCCTCCAAGAATGCCGAGCAGAGCTCAGGGACACCCCTTACCCGCCGCGGCGGTGGGGCAAGCACGCGCGGGCCTGTGTGGGTCCCCCAGGGTCGGCATTAGCACCGGGGTTGGGCCGGGCCGGGGGGCTGGGGGGGAGCAGCGCAGGGTTTGGGCTGCGGTCACAGCAGCTGCTCAGAAACGGTTCCCTTTGCTTGCCTGTGCCGAGACAGACTATGGGAAGGAGCAAAGAATTGTCCACAGTGCTTTGGAGTTCCGGGGGGTGGAGCAATGGGCGTGGCCTGCATGCATATTAACGACCTGTAGTTCTTTGCGAGTTTAATGTTTCACGACCCCTTTGGCCTGTCCCTTTCCTCGCAATGGAGGGGGTTTAACTGTACTTAGATGTAAGAGGACAATTCGTTCTTCATGTTCACCACTGTGAAATCTACAGTGAATAACTGTCTGCTTGCAAAGTGTGTTAGTTAGAAACAGGTTTGTCCTAATCTGACCGGTATCATGTTTTATTCAAATAATTATACCTATGCTGCGGTAATCAATCTGTCTTGTGCTTTTTCTTTCAGAATGGGTGGAATTCACCCCTTATGAGGTAGGATTCCCAAAATATGGAGCTTTCATTCGTGCGGAAGATTTTGGCAGTGAGTTCTTCATGGGTCGTCTGATGAAGAAAATCCCAGAATCCAGAATTTGCTTTTTAGAAGGTGATTTGTTATTCTGGGGAAATTTAATATAAACAATATAATATAATCTTCTACTGCACAAACCCCTCTTCTGAAATGAAGCAGTTAGTGTATTTGTTATCTGCCAGGAGCAGTATATGGTAAAATATTAGAACTGATAACAGATATTTGTAATCTGAAAGGTTTTTTTTATTTTCTCTGTAATTCTATACAGCTGAACAGATTTACTTGATTTCATATGTGGTTATGTTTAATGACATGAGGCCTTCACAGTACTCATATGTCTTTGTCAGTAACAAAAGTTTGTGTCATTGCTGCTAAGTTAAGTTATCAATTTCTTCTGAATCCTGAGTCTTTAAAATATCCACTTTTATCTACAAAGTTCCTGCCACCTGATTAATTCTCAGGATAACACTTCCATTTCAGAGTGCAAATAGGTCATAATATTTATCTTTTTTCCTACTTGCATAAGAAAGTGAAAGTAGTAAGGAAATCATTCTTCCCTTTGCAAAAGCAATCTCTTGCCTCACTACTCTTCCTACTTCCATAAACTGCATAAAGGAAAAAGGAAGCTTCAGAGGGGTTTTGAGAAGTTGGAACTTTCTGCTTGTGCGGAGATTTCACTACAGCTAGTGATGAGGTGTAAGGAAGCAACTCAGAATCTCTCTGTCCCTGTCTACAATTTCAGATAAGGTGCCTAGGTCTCCCCTTCTGTGGTTAGAAATTCTGGCAGGTCATCAGCCCCTTTCTACGCCTCCCACCTTTGTGATTTCTTTCTCCCTTCTCTAGAGTGATACTGGGGCATTTCTGCCCCTGTTCCCTCACAGTGCTTAGAGTTCCTCCCCTCATTCAGGCAGTGTCCCGTGTCACAGTTATTCAAAAGGTTTTCAGCAAATTCCTTTGCACGTCAGCACCTGAACAGAGCAAGGAGTGACTAGGTAGGTCCTGTAGTGATTTCCTGCACGGCCAAAACCATGCCTCCAGCTGCAGGCTGGCATTGCTGGCTCAGGAGATCACTAGGTCACTCAGGTGCAGCCTCTTCCTCCCAAGAGGACCAGGTATAGTTCTGCAGTCTGAAGGTTTAAGGAAGGTATTGCGGCACACCTGGCACAACCAAGCATATCACACAGTGATGTTTTATCAGCCTGAAAGACTGCAGATAGGTGTCAGCCTGAACTGGTAGGTAGAGGAACCTGAAAATGTAACCCAGGTATGCTTCAAATCCTGTAAAATAAGATGAAAAAATAAAAGACTCATACATTTTCACTTCCTAGTCTCAAAACTTTTAAGTTGGCTTCTTTGTTCTAAGAGATACTAGTGTATGAATCTTGAATGTTTTGTGATTTACAGTTCTGAATGATAACTGCATACCTGTAACAGGATTATGTTAGAAATAAATGAAAGCTTTAGAATTACAAATGTTGGGAACTTGGGGAATAACAAATGCTGAGGACAGATGGAAAATATTAAGACGAACTTGACAAAATGTTATTTGCCATGTAACAAAAATGAATGTGTTAGCAGGTATACTAAAAACCCTACCAGCCGTCTTATCTGTCAATAAACTAAATTCTTCATATACATTATGGAGTCATGTATCAATTTAGAAAGACAATCTCTTTTATTTGTATTTTAAGATAGCATAATGAATAACATTTGCTAGAGTAGGCAGAAAGTACTGAAGGTCATTGTAAATGGAAATGCTTTCAAGTCTTTACCAGTTTATTTTCTGTCAAATTCATCCTACACCACAGGAATCTGGAGCAGTGTATTTTCCTTGAATCTTATGGATGCTTGGTATATGTCTGTTCATTCAGAAGACTTCTGGCACAAATGGACCCAAGACAAAATTACTGACATAGGTGAGTTACTCTTCCATGACTATGTTATTTTATTTTCTGTCTTTCCTCCCCTCTGCCCCCCGCCCTTCCTCTCTGTGCTGCTATTTTCTCACTGAATTTGTGAAAGCCGTTTTAGAACTTTGGCTTCAGGGATTTCTGTTATCCACATGGAAATTAGGAGGAAATTCATGCCATGTATTATAGTATGGCAACCATATGTGTGATGTATGAGAAAAGAATCCATGGGATGCATCACAAAAAATGGCCCTCTTATGAGATATTTTATGAGCACAAAGGTAAAACTATAGAAAAATATCCCTGTAGATTAGAAGAGACTAGAAGCCTCCCATAGCATTCGACAGTTCCCAGATTCCTTTCTCAGAAGCTGAAGTATGTGATGAAGCATCACAAAAACAAAAGCAAACACCATCCTTGCATCTCTGAAGTCCACAAAGCATTATAGAAATTCCAGTGCTACTGGAAGTCACTCCAAACTAGTCATAATGTTTAGATTTGCAAAGTATGTTACAAAATTAAGAAAGATCTGCAGAATGGGATTTCAAGGAGAAATACACAAGATGGACATAGTACGAAGAAAAAAGATGAGAGGTAGGGAAGTGCAGCAAAAAGGAATATTTACAGTTTCACGCGTCTATGGGTCTGCATTCAAGCCATGAAGACCATGTTTTCTGAAGACAGCAAACTCATGAATATGCAATTAAGCCCGGGCAATTAAGTCAGGCTTCTGACTGACCAAGGGGCTCTGCCAAACCTCCGCATGGACTGAGGACCCACCATGGGGCTGTGCATCCCTCTGAGGAGGTAAGGTGGACTTCTTTGCAGCATGAACAAGGTCTTTACCACTGTGAAGTGGGAAGAAGAAATGGATTTTACAAAGTTTACTTGAAAAACTGAGATTTGTGCAAATCCTGGAAATAAAAAGAGAAAGTCCAAGTTTTGTCGAATACATTAAATCAAGTCACAACTGCACAGATTGACATCAACAATGAAACTATACAAGAACTGTTACTCTTTCCTCTGCAGATGATGAAATCCTATTCCCTACAAGACCAAATGAGCTGGACACTCGAGTGGTTTGTCCCACTGACAGCTTTTCAGACATCTTTCGAGATGTTGCAATGTTACGTCCAGCAGCTTCAGAAATCCATAACTTCCTGAAGGGCCTCCAGATGAACAACAATTACCTAGAGAGCAAGTTTTCCAGGTGGAAAGGTATGGTTGTAGCACCTTGCTTTGAGTTACATACAATTTAAAACACCCTTATGAAAGAGAAACCATGCTTAAAAGACTACCTAGTTGACTACTTTTATGTTTTGTTTTGTTTTTTGATTACCTAGTTGACTACTATTATGTTTTGTTATTATTACATTCTGATAATATTTGAAACTGTTTACCACCGAAAGCTGAAATTGGGTAGTAGGAGAGGCTTCAAAAATAAGTTCTTAAAAAAATTCATGAAGTTTCACAACTGATAGGTGAGAATAACCCAAATCAGGTGCCCAGAATATGTCAGCTGATGGGCCAGCCAGCCAGCCTGCACACTAATGACACAGCATTGGTGCCATCAAACACCACCATACATCTTGTCTCTTGCCTGGCCAATGCCCAGGGGATGTGGAAGGGAGCTCTATTTCCTGTTACATTTTTTCTTGTAAGTAATACAAACTTTGTAACAATATTTCTTATTATCCAGGTTGGGAATTTTTGTGTTCAGCCTGGTACCAGATCTTTCATATATCATTGTGGTTGTGTACCTGTTCTCATAGCAAGGAAGGCACCAGAAGTCCTTGGTGTGCTGAGACAGTCAAGTGCCATTCTAATTTGTTCTGTATTAAAAGGAAAAAAAATCCAACAAAACAACAAACCACCCAACAGCCAAAACACACCCATCCACACTACCCTTGCTCCCTGGACCTGATCAGAGTCACACACAAAAACAGGGTACAGCATTACTTCTATCTCCTGAGTCCCTTTTAATCAGAGGAAGGCCAGAGAAATTGTTGGGTTTATAGTGAAAAGAGGAAGCTAGATGAAGAAAGGAGAAATGACTGAACTGCAGCCATCAGCTATACAGGTAGATCTAAACCAAGATGATCCAAGAGAAGTTGAATTCTCTTTTTGTTAACAATAGACTTTCCTCAGCACTTCCTTTGCATTGAGCACCTCCTCTGAAAAAAAAAAACATGCTTCTTTTCTAGACTGTGAGCTTGACTCTCAGCCCAACCACCTAACAACAGCAACAGATCACCTCATCCTGATTGATAGCGCATTTGCCTTCGCTACCAGTTACCCACCCCTTATGAGACCAGAAAGGAAAGTGGATGTCATTTTGCATTTCAACTACAGTTCAGGCTCCCAAACAGAGGTAAGAATTGTACATTCTTCTTTACTATTTGTTTCATCACTGAGTTGCCAGAATGGCTGATCCTCTACTCATAGAAGCTTTTTCCCTCCAATGTCTGGGAAGTGAAAATCAGTTAACAGTTTACCAGGGTTGCGTATCTTTATTGAACCGTACAAGTGTTATCAGGAAATAATAATTTAGTAAACTGAATCCTCCGACTTTTACCTGTAAATGGTTTTAGCTGATTTGAACGCAGTCAGATACAGAATGAATGAAGCTAAATGCCTTTAAACATTGTCAAGATTTCTCGATGCAATCAGACATACTCTTATGCATGGGAAAATGTACCTTCAGGACAGTACAACTGTAACAAAAGAAATGTTTGATGCAGAAGACTAGGTATGCAAATAAATGCAAGAAAGTTTGTGGTTAGGAATGTTAAATTCCTTAGGAATAGAACGTTGTCTAAAGCTAGATTTCCTCATACCCAAAATGTAGGTATACAGGCAAGTAGGTTTTGAAAAATAGACATGTGGACCCAGATCCATCCCACTTAAATCTGGCCTTCCAGGTCTTGGCTCCATAAATGATCTACACCTAAATGGGATATGTGCCATAATCCATCAGAGCCTGTCCATTACCCCAAAAATATTCCTAGTGAAATTAGGTTTTGTTCAAATTCAAAGTTCTTCCTGTATGTTCTGATGTTTTCTTTTCCTATTGCGGCAACTAGCCCCTGAAAGAAGCATCTAAATACTTTGCAAAACAGGGAATTCCATTCCCTATGAAGGTGCCAGATGACCAGGAAACCCCACATCTGAAGGAATGCTACATTGTTGGTGATCAAGAGAGCCCAGAAACACCAATTGTGGTATTTTTCCCTCTAGTAAATGACACCTTCAGGGAATACAAAGCACCTGGTAAGTTTACATTTATCCATCACATTACCAGAGGCAGCAGACACCTTCTTTCTCTGTTTTACTGGGCAATATCTGTTCTTCAGATCATGCTGCAAAAAAAGACTTCAGCTCTCTTGGCTTTGATCTCAACTATATCAAGAAACTTAAAATATGTGATTTTTCCTGGACAGTTGCGTGGAGGCTGTGGTCAGCCTTTGACACATAGGCCACTCTTCAGGGTTTTTTTGTCTTTTCATAGGTAGATTGTAAAGTTTACTGAGGAAAAGTGTATTCCCTTTAGCTGCAGTGGCAGATATTACCAGGGTTACTTCCTCTCGTACTTGTCATCCTTTCCTGTTAGATAATGCTCTGGAGCACCTAAGGATTTCATTGTTTAAAATAATTTCCAGGCTTACAATTTGGCAGATAACCTTGAAAACAAAAGTGTGAACTAGCAAAGTGATGAAAATGTAACAGTGAGGCATAGTGAAGTGATGAAAGTACAACAGTGAGCCATGCTGACAGTTTCTGTTCACTTCATGAGTTCTACTTGGAAATCTGAAAAGAGTTTCAGAGCAACACTGCCAGACACTTCAAAATAGATGAACTCTAAGTCTTTGTACTATATCCTACATGCCATATTTCTTGGTACCAAAAGTCTCAGATACTCCCTCTCCAGATTCTACAGTTCCTTACTCTTGTTGTGACTCCACTTCAAAACCCCATAGGAGACTGAAAGCCAAAAGTTCTAAGTTGGTATATGGTACATTAAGTGTAAAACCAAAACCATCTATTCTAAGCAAGTTGTAAAAAAATCCTATGGTACATTTGTTTTGTTGCTATTCTAGATTGAGTTTATTGCACATTCAAGGTTTACAACTGGGGGTTCAATGAACAAGATTCAAATAGACTAAGGATATTTATGCAAGTACACACATCATTCTTTCCATCGATCAGGTAACTGAAAGGCTATTCTCTACAGTTGCCCTTTAAAATGAAAATTAGGCAAAGGAGAAAAGAAGAAAGAACTAGAAGAGGAACTGAGAATTAGCCTCTGAACTGCTCTTCTGTACTTCTCTGTGAGGGAGTTTGCCGCCCCTTCCTCCCTCAGTAATTTCCAGAGCTGAGGAAAGTTGCGCCTAGCTCAGTTATCTACAATCAGGCAATACGTAGATCAACATAAATTACTGGGGAGTCTAAAAAGGGGTGTTACCAGTTATGTAGAAGAGGTATGTAAAGATCTGTATGATATCTGCATATTACATACACTTGAGGCAAGTATATATTGCCCAACCAAATTATCTGATAGCTTCAAGCTGAGACTAAACATGAAGAAAAATAAGAGATCCTTGTCAGGCTCCCTCAGGGCAAAGAGGTGCTGTGCTGACATGGAAGAACTCCATCCATGCAGTTTTTGGGAAGGACTGGCACCTTGCAGCTGAGAACTGATCTCCACAGAAGTAGGATAGTTGCTGCAGAAAGTCCTGGGAGGCTGGTAAAGAATGTCTGCTCTTTTTTAGTGACAGGCAGAGATCAGCTTAATTTATGGCTCTTCATTACCATGACCTAGCCCAGATCTAAATTGTACAGCATGTGAAGTACAGTTCAAACACATGAACAGGCAGTTTTTCCATAGGCACTTCATCCATCAGCTTATTCAGCAAAGGGAATTTAGAGTCTGGACAGTAAATAAGTGAAATTGATATATTCAAACTGGTTTACTTCTGCACTAGTTAGGCTACTTCATGATTAAATAGATAGGGAATTCTCTGTGTGAGAATTAGACTGCTTCAACCAAGTGGTTCACTGTGACTCTGTTTGCAAAGCTAGGAGGATTACATCTGTTGGACTTGGAGAAACCCTTCAAAGAAAATCAGAACTTTTTGATTAATGCTGTTAGATCAGTGTTGTTAGAGAAGGTTCCCCAAAGGCATGTGGTCTTGTCAGTGGAATGTTGACTTTTTGCCTTACTTGCTTCCTTTCAGTGGTTCAGGTGGTGCAGGTATCTATATCTGTGGAGAGTGTTTGTTTGCTATGGTAATATCCTCTTGGCAATGTAATGGTCGTATTGGAAGCTGATAGAAAAGTTCTCCTGTCACTGATACTCTTTCATCTCTGATGAGGAGGGATCAAGAATTATATTTCCTGCCTGTGTTATCTATCCCAGACAGTATTAATTACATATCTGCCATATCTTAGGGATTCAGGGAATATCAGGTTCACTCTCACTATTCTGGGCTTTTATAGGAGTTTTTTATAGGTAACTCAGTTTTGATAATAGAATCTAGTTGTTTAGGTCTGCTTTCTGTAGTTTTGGATAGTTCTTCCCAGTAGGAGCCAAGGCTTGAGGTAGTAGATTATGCCAGATGAAGTGCTTGGTGAGTGAAAGAATATCCATCAGGTCTCTAAGAAGGCAGGTCTGCTTTTGTAAATCTTCAATCACGTAAACCCATGGATTTTCAGCAACCTATTTCTGGAAGCATAGAAAGTTAGTAGTGGAATAACAAGATGTGGATTCAACAAATAAGATGTGGAATCACAGGTTCACAGGTTATTCCGAGTTTGAAGGGACCCACAGGATCATCTAGTCCAACTCCCAATCAAAGCTGTAAGACACAGAAAGTGGCATTGGCTTCAGGCCCATCACCTGGAAAAAAATATGCAGTCATAAGATTTTTGCTGCTGCTGTCTTTTTTGGGAGAAGAGGAGGAAAGAGAGAAAGAGTAATTGTTGCTTACTTGTACCTTGGCTAGATGTGTAGGCTGCTGTGGGGGCTGGGAGGCAGCAGCAAGGCAGAGTCTGGGGCTGGAAAAACGTGACAGCACTGAGGGGGGCCCAGGGGGCTAAGCTGACACCTCCCTCCAGAGCTAGAGGAGGAGGCAGGGAATCTCACCCTCCTGTGCCCAAAAGAGGAGCTATTCTACTTTTTTTTTTGCATTCCCAGCACAACTCCTACTCGATTTACCTCTACCAGCTTCTCCACTATCTGCTGTCAACCAAATATCCCAGCAATAAAATGCTGCCTGTGAAGGGAAAATTTGGTGTTGTGACCCACTACTTGTGCATGCCTGAAACTCCCAGACTCTAGCTGGGTTTTGCAAATTAACCAAGTCTTTTTTTGCCCATTAGGTGTGAAACGTAGTCCCTCAGAGATGGCAGATGGTGATGTTGATGTTGCCAAGGCTTGTGGTCCATATTACATAAACAATCTGAGCTATTCAGAGGAAGATTTTGACAAACTTGTTAATCTCTGTTACTACAATGTCCAGAACAACGAAGATTTGATCCTTCAAGCCTTGCATACTGCTGTGGAGCGGAAAAAGCAACACAAGAAAGAGCAAACTCTGCAAAAACCATCTGATGGGTATAGTAAATGTGTGCCGGATGGAAGGGGAACCCAGCGCCTGGCTGACAGCCCAGCACTAAGGAGTATGAAACAAAATACCTATGAATCCTGCTAATGAAGAAGAAAAGGAATTTTATTAGGAAGTGAAGAAAACCCAAAGAATGCTAAGAATAGCACTTCATTGGACATCAAAAAATTACCTGTCTGTCGGTGGAGGGAATAAACACGGAAGATCAGACCTTTTCCTTAATAAACTACTGTGCTTCCCTTGTTGACAACCTCAGCAACATGGCTAAGTGAAGCTGTGCTTCACTCATACTTGCAAAAGTGACCTTTCATGCCAGGGTCAAAATGCGTGGACAAAGTAGTGTGAGGCAGTTTACACTGACTGTGTTTGTTCTCTACCTCTGCAATAAAACCAGAAGATCAACAGTTCAGAAATGCAGCAGAGAACCAAAACTATTTGTGAACTAAGGAGTAAAAAATGTAAATACTAAATATCAAATTTATATAATAAACCACTTATTTTTAGTAAGAGTTACCGCACATAAATATTTTTCAGAGCAAATACTTGTTAAAGCTATTTCTTTTAGGTGCTTCTTCCTCTTGTAGCAAGACAATTAAAGACAACATGCCAATATTTCATAGCAGTTGAAAAATAAGTGAAGAAGAAAGTATTCCTGCTCCAGACCTTGCTATAAACTGCCTCAGGATCTTTGGGAGCCCTTGAGTTTAGGATTACATTTAAGACTCATCTCTAAAAGAACTGAATAATGCTAATCTATTTTATCAAGCTAGATTTAAGTGTTCTTGACACATACGAAGGGTTTAAAACTTTAATTTTTTTGAGGCTATTACATTAAAAGACACAAGAAAAACAGACAAAGCAGAGCTAAAATTGTTTACCTAATATCCCTCATGCAAATATGATTTTTTTAACTTGTTGTAGAATGTCACAACTGAAGTTAAGAGAACATCAACTTTCAGCTTTCTGATGCTTTGGTCAAAACCTTAACACTGTTCCTTTAAAGTAAGCAGTCTTGTTTTTTTT
>WEKX01005831.1:5175-18646 GCA_013390025.1 Pitta sordida | reverse complement strand
GTGATTCTGTGATTCTGTGACAGGCAGTGATCTCTGTGGTGACTAGTGATAGGACTTGAGGGAATTGCCTGAAGTTGTGTCAGAAGAGGTTTAGGTTGGATATTAGAAAGAGATTCTTCACCCAGAGGGTGGTTGAGCACTGGAACAGGATCCCCAAGGAAGTGGTCACATCACTTAGCCTCTCTGAGTTCAAGAAGCATTTGGACAATGTTCTCAGGCACATGGTGTGACTCTTGGGGTTGTATCACCCAGGAGCAGCAGCTGGATTTCGATGAGCCCTCTGTGTCTTTTCCAAATGAAGACATTATATGATTCTATTCTACAAGTCTATTATCATAATGAAGTGATGCATCCTTTATTATTAAACAAGAGACCACTATTACATGTGCAATGTGGAGTAATTATTCTAAAAGCATTAATCAATTTGTTAAGAACTTTAAGGTAATAATGTAGTCTCTTTGTTGCTACCACAGTAAGACTTACCCCACATAACCATAATCTGCTTACCGATACAAGTACCACCTCCTTGTAGTTAATTTCAGGAAAAACATTTTAAAAGTGCCCTAGGCTAAAAAGGGATGATAAATGATTTTTAGACGGAAAATTGAAGTGGATTGATTAGGAGCAATTTTTTATGTTTTACACAATAAAAGATGAATGACATGGTTCATGGAGACAATTTGCAGAGCAACCTCTTCTCTCTAATTGCTCCTAGACTAATGTAGAAACACACTCCTAGAAACTACATAAATCCATTTACCCAATCACATAATTTAAGTAGTGAACATAAGTAGTGGATTTTTCCATTACTTTCCATAATAGCCTTGTTGCATTCCACCTGTGACCCTCATTTTAAGAGTGCTATGCTCTTTTATATAATTTTGTAATCATAATAAAGTTCCACTTCAAAATTTTTCAAAGTAGACTTAGGACATTTTTTAAAAAAACAAAGAACTAGGGATATAACCAATCTCACTAATTCCTGGTAATGTACTGCAAGACCAAATTATTTGCTAAAAGGTCTAATAAATTCTCATCTTCAGGAGCAAGAAAGAATATTCTCTCTATTTCCTTTGGAACAAGAACTAGTGACTATTCTTTTCTGACTTCTTGCTCTGTGGTTATACCAGGAGTCGCAAAAATTTTTTTCAGTATTGTTTGAAGGAGTTTTTTTCCCCTCAAAATGGAAATGGACTGGATTTTTTTTTTCAGTACTGCATACATGATAATAGATAATTTACTGTTGTTGGAGAGAAAACAAGCATATCCTTAGCTACACTCACTGTAGCAAGTCACAGTACATAGAATAATTAGATTTATGTCCCAGATGTCTCTGCTAAGGACCATTTCCATTAATGGGTGGAACTGCATTAAAAAACATCAGGAAAAGCAACCTTGTGAGCAGAAGTTGGTTCCGTGCAACGCTTTTAAATTTTTTAATGAAATAAGATCTTGTTTTAAAAGTTATTTTCAAAAATACCTAGAAAGAAAATGCAAACATATTTAAAGACAGTATTCTTGATAAATTATAATAAAAGCCAACAACATCACTAACAGGTTTCCTAGGAGACTAAAATACTTTAATGCATTTTTTCCTGATCTTTGGATGAAATTTATTCAATAGGTGAGATGTGTTGTGATACTGCAAAATATTTCCTGTGTTACAGCAAGACTAAATTATAGAATTTATTCAGGCATCACTGCTTCAATTCTGCATGATACACAAACAGGCCATCAAAAATCTCAAAAACTGTTACAGTTTTTGTTACAGGATAAATAAGATTTTGTACAGAGAAAAATAGAAGTGAAAACAGAAGAAACTGAACATGCTAGCTTACTTTTTATAATTACAGCATTAATTAATTAATTATTTACTTGTTCCACATTAATACAGCTGTTATGGTTTAGGGGGTTTTCTGCTGCTCTGGTAGCGAGGAGGTTAACAGCTCAGTTCTTGCCTGAGCTCTCTGTGCTGCCATGGCCTTCAGGGTTATAGAGATAGAGGCGTCTCTGTGAATAACATACTTGGGAGAGAAGAAAAAAAGTTCAGCAGTAAGATGTAGTGTGCCAGCTCAGAACCTGCGTCGGGAGGCTGAGAGATTTGAAGGCCCCCAGGCCCATGAGAGAAGGGGTAGAGATGTTCTTCCAGGCATCCCACTGCTGCCTGTGAATTGGACCGACCATAGTGAAAACCTATGGACCAGAGAGAGAGAGAACCAGGACCGCAGAATCCGTCTAGGCATCTAAGACTGAAGATGGAGAGGTAACGCTGGACGAACTGCTGATGGTTTTGAAGCCCAGAAACAGAAGCCTGGAGCTAGCTGAGAGCTCGGCAGAGATCCTTGGACAGACTTTTGGTGTATTGTGATAGGATCAGTGTACTTTGGGTGGGCTTATTATGAAGCAGATAAAAACCAGTACTTAAAAGCTGCAATCCTGGCTGTGACTTCTGGACAACAGAGAATTTTTCAGAAGAACTGTCGTCCTCAGGTCGAGATCTCACTTGGGAGGGGTCATGAAAGACCTTTCCCTCTCGTGAGAGAGAGAGAGAACTTTATGGAAGGGCAGAGAGATGGTTCCTGGATCTGGTCAGAAATACCAACCCCTACCCTATGTTCCCCCTTTTTCTCCTGGTGGAAAAGGGAATATTACATCTATTGTAAGAGAAGGAGGGGTGGGGGGAGAAAGGTTGCCTTCTAAATGATGCTTCCCTTGCAGTTCTGATCTTGTTAGTTAGAAAATAAACCCTTTATGTTCTTTACTTATAGTTTTGCCTTGTTTTTGCCTGTAACCAGGTTTATTCTCCAGTTTCTCTCCTTCAGGAGAAGTTGGGGTGGGTCTCTGGCATCCAGCCAGGGTCAAACCACAACAACAGCTAACAATGTTCTTGTTTCATAATGCTCTGTTTTAGAACATAAACATAGAAAATTGCCACCTCCTGAAATCTGTATTAACTTCAACTGCAGTAATTAAAAAAAAAGAAAAGTTAAATCTGCTACTTGTCTAAACACTGATTAGAATGCGCTATCTAGATACCACAACATACGTAGCTAGCATACATACATTAGCATTTTCATATTTATTGGTATTTCAGCAGTACCCAGAGTTTCAAAACAGGTTTCACAATGGCTGATTTGGTTGGAATGTTTGGGACAAAGAAAGGAGTTAGTAAATACAAATTTTTCAGAGAGCATTCTAAGTTAAATATTGCACATAGATAGAGACAGGGTATAATGCTTTCAAAATAACTAACATTTTGAAAAAGGTCAATAGTTTTGGTCCACCTGCTGTGTATGCTGATAATCCCACTACAGATACAAGATTTACTGATGATTTAGATAAAATGAGCTAAGTAAATAAATCTTCAAAGGGATATGCCTTCTCCAAACTATTCACAGCTCATGACCCACCCCAGGAAAACCAAGGGGCAGTGAAAAATAGCCTATGATGTCCTATTTGAACAGCAGGAATTGAATTAGCAAAGGTTGTCAAGAAAGCACAAACTTGGCTTTTAATGCGCAGAAGGGATTCTGATAAGCAAGGTGAAAACCACTTTAGTGTAGTGGTAAGTGTCCCTGCCTTTCATGCAGGAGACTGGGGGTTAGATTCTCACCAGGGGGGCAGTGGTGCTGTTTAAGGGATATAGGAGTAATGATTGACAGGAAACTCAATATGAGCCAGCAGTGTGCCCAGGTGGCTGAGAAGGCCAATGGCATCCTGGCCTGTACTAGGAACAGTGTGGTCAGTCAGACTAGGGAAGTTATCCTTCCCCTGTACTTGGCGCTGATCAGACCACATCTTGAGTACTGTGTCAAGTTCTGGGCTCCCTAGTTTAAGAAGGATGTTGAGCTGCTTGAGACGGCGACAAGGATGGNCTCAGAATATTCTGTGATTCTGTTTCAGATTTGCACAATGTAGATATATATATGTATAGATACATACTTACTTTTAAAAACAATGTATTAAATAGGCAACTTTTGCAAACCTAGGCATAGTGTTTTAAAAATAGATCATGATTTTAAACACTGGAAAACTTCCAGCTTTCTACTACTGGAGGTAGTAATCAACAGTTAACATCTCTCTGGATTCAGCTCTGGATGTCACAAATATTTCTGTTTCTGCTTTTGTGACCATATCTTCTTTTCCATTTCTTCTTAATATACTGTACAGGTCACAGTCCTAAGACTAAAATTACACCAAAAAAACCTGGTTTATATCAGAGATGTCTTAAGTGCCACTTGAGATGTCACTGCTGAGTGAAGGCAGATGTCCCTATCATAAATAGGACTCAGCTGGCAAAAAAAATGCATTGGTGATTTTAAGTAGTAGATGGAGAAACTATACAGCTGTGGATAAGCAAAAATTTGTAGATCATAGTCCACTTTTGTTAGGATAAAATACACCTTTCAAGCAAGTCCACTCTTTCTAGGTACAACAGCATCCACCCCTGGGACTGCTTTAAGAATATCTGTTAGTACTCTTCAAAATGAAAGTATTCTGTATTTTGACCCTAAAATTTTTACAGAGTCTTATAATTTTAGAGTCATAGAAAAATAGATTTAAATGGATCTATAATTCTTATTTATTTTGTGTCTATACTCATAGGAACTACATCTCCAACCTGACTGCCTGTCCTTTTCAGCCATACCATCAAGCTGCAGCTTTGCAGCTCTGTAAGTTTCCAGTCTCCCAGCTTCTAGCATCTGTCCATCTACCATCATCTGCAATTCATTTTCTTTCCCAAATCTACTCAATTTCCTCACTTTAGCTGTCCTTCTCTTTTGATTCTGCAGGCCTCCACAAAGCCAAATTTACTTTTTCTCTGTCTCTCTAACCCTTGCATTTCTCTTACATTTAAATCCGGTTTTTGTCTCCTGTTCTTCTGTCTAGGTACTCAGGAACTCAGGACTGTCCTCTGCCCCTGGATAACTCTTTACAAAAGTATGATCTGCTGTATCTTTTATGGTTTTTTTCCTCTAGCCTCTTCCTTTTCCTTTCTTGTGAAAACTTGGTCCTCTCCACTGCATTTGCCCCTTTCTCTCTCTCAGACGTCAACAGTGTAGGAAAAACTCCTCTCCTCTTAGCTGTGTTGCTAAGGGCCGGAGTGCAACTGGTGCAAATGACTGCAATTATAGGGAAAGTCCTCAACAGTAATTTCAGTTTTGAGAGGCAGCATACAATGTGCAACACGGTTAAAGAAGAAAGCCTTTAAATGGAGGGGTTATGTGTGTAAAGTGGTTACCATCAGAGACTCTATTTATAATGGATTTTCTATAAATACAGAGTGTATACCAGAGTAAGATGACATTGCTGCCTCTCTTCCAGCTGTTATGTGCATACCTGAAATCAAATGAAAACCAGGATCCTTGACTTTGTAGGAAAGCGAGTGTGGAGAAAAGTTGGAGAGAATGCATCTTCAAGACAATACCAGTAGGTAAACAAAAACCCCTTAATATTTTTGAGATATAAGAAAATGCCAGTTTCCTGCTTCTTGGAGTAGAAATCCCTACTCTACTCCCACTATTGTTTTACCATTGTATTTTTATTCATCACTCAAAATGCAAGAACAAGGAGGGAACATTATGGAAAACTTCTGCGTTCTGATAATTTTCATCTTGTAAAATTAGTAGCCTCAATTGTCTTCAAGACTGGAAACCAAAGAACACAAAACTAGCTCTTGCTGAACAAAGAATTCATTCTACTTGCTCCCTGTATCTGAAAGGGCAGACTTGGAAGCAGCAATAAGTCGGTGGAGTACCCAGCCCCCTGAGCTGGAAGACAGAGACATTAAGCAGAATGAAGCACCTGTAGTCCAAGGGGAAATGGACTATGTAACTTACCACATCACATAGACAAGTCTGTGGGAACAGATGGAATCCACCTGAGGATTCTGAGAGCTGCTGAAAGTTCTCTCCAAGCAGCTTTCTGTCATTTATATTCAGTCCTAGCTTACTCAGGAGGCCCCAGATGACAGGAGGCTGGCCAATGTGATGCTCATCTGCAAGGAAGACCAGAAGGAGGATCCATGGAACTACAACCCTACCAGTCCAACTTGGCTCCAGGAAAGGTCATGGAGCAGATCATCCTGAGTGCCATCATATCGCATGTACAGAACAACCAGTGGGTCAGGCCCAGGTAGCATGAGTTTAGGAAAGGCAGGTCCTGTTCTCCTTCTATGACGATGTGACACACTTAGTGAATAAGGGAAATAGTGTGAATATAGCCTAACCTGTTATTTAACCTGTTGTCATCCTGCTACCAATACCCATCCTACCAAAACCACACTACCCTAATATCTAGGGCATGCTACTAAGTACCTCATCCAACCCTTTCTTAAACACCTCCAAGGACAGCGACTCCATCACCTCCTTGGGCAGCCCATTCCACTGAGAGTTCACTCTCTGTGAAAATGTTCCTCCTAATGTCAAGTCTAAATCTCCCCTGAGATTTTAATTTATATATCGTCCCTGGTAAATTTAATCAGTTTTAATACACATGATTTTTATGTTTAGCTTCTTCTGTGTAGAATTGTGCAGAGTTCAACCTCTTAGCTTCCTTCTCTTCTGATCTTGACCAGTCCTCTTCCTATATTTTCATCCTATTTTCCTCTTGCTTGTTCCAAAGGATGCCTGTTGCTATCCTTCAGCAGAACAGTGCCTGTGGATTCACACACAATAAACCATCATATGCAGCTCTCCATGACCATGCTGATACTTCTTTCCACCCTTCCAGCATTTCCTCCTTCATACCTCAGGGAACTGATTCAAGCTATAATCCCCCTGGCCCCGGCTTGTGGTGCCGCTGAGCTTCGGAAAGGACGGTGACCCGTCCTTTCCTATTGTGGTGGTTTGACCCTGGCTGGATGCCAGAGATTCATTCACCCACAGCCTTTCCCTCACTTCATTCCCCTCCTTCCCCTCATACAAACAGGGAAGAGAGGGAAAACAAAAAAACCTGAAGGGTTTTGCTACAGCAGGAATGAGGACTATTAGAAATCCTTTACTGTCACAGGCAAAACAACACTTCAAGGTGGGGATGTAAAGGATTTATTTCTAACAAAATCAGAGCTTAATGTGAGAAGGCAACTTTCTCCCCTGCCCCTCCATCTCTTACAACGGATACCACATTCCCCCTTTCCTCCAGGAGGCAGGGGTAGACAGTAGCAGGGGAAAACCAGGCAGTTGGTGTTTCTCTGCCACTGCTCAGGGGAAGAGGCCATTCTCCTGCTTTCCATGAGGTCCCTCCCACAGGAGAAAGTTTTCATGACCGTCTCCAGTGTGAGTCTAATTCCAGGGGCAGCAGCTCTCCAAACCCTGCTGCCCATGGGTCACTCCACAGGGTGCAGTTCTTGAGCACTGGCTGCTTCAGCGTGGGACCCATCCCAAAGCACACAGATATACCAGGTGCAGTTCTGCCTTCAGTGTGGACTCTCCTCTCCATGGGCCACATGTCTCTCCTGGGACTCTGCTCCAATGTGGGCTCCAATAGGCCACAGCCTCCCTCCAGCATCCACCTGCTCCGGTGTGGGCTTCCCTCTCCACAGGCTACAGGTGGATCTTCTGCATCCCTGTGCTCTCTCCATTCCATAGGCTGCAGGGGGACAGTCTGCTTCATCATGGTCATCACCCTGAGCTGCAGGAAGATGCCTGGAACACCTCCTCCCCCTCCTTCAGCCTGCATTTGCTGTTACAGCTTCTCACAGCTCTTGTCTGGCAGCCATCTTCTTCTTCCTCTAACTTTTTTTCTCTTCTTCTTCTTAAATGTTATCACAGAGGCATCTCTGTCTCTTCTGATTGGCCTGTCCTTGGCCAGTGGCGAGTCCAGCCAGGAGCTGGCTGACATTACCTCTGCCAGCTATGAGGGTGGCTTCCAGCAACTTCTCGAAGAAAAGTCTCTCCCACAGCCCCCCCACTACCATAAAAACCAGCCACAGCAAACCCAATACACCTGTGTTTGCAGGGAAGTCTGTGGGAGCTCAGTCCTGCTGTGCCTGAAGAAGAGGTTCCATCGCAACCTCATTTATGTATGAGCAGTGGAGTCTGGTTTGGTTTTGTTTTCCTCAGTGCTTACTCATTCTGAACAAGGAGCTTTAAGAGAAGTTAATTTATATTATTCCATCTAGCTTTAATAATGCACCAAGTAGCTCAAGTGCTCATTCATTACAGACATAGAAAGCACAGTCACACAGTTTTTGCTTGGAAAACATGAAATAGGGGTGAAATCTGAAAGTTTCAGAGTTTCTCTGTTATTTTGGTATTTGTTGCCAACCTGTGAGTATACTTGGTCTCCATTTAAGCTAAGCTATTTCTAGTGAGACTTTCCTATGTTATCAGAGTTATTTTGAGTAAAAAATTGTGAGTCTTGATAAAGAACATCTGAGTTTCTGCAAACATTTTGCAGGTCCTAGTAGTGGGCGGGTGCAGACGCCGCCTCTGCTCACAAGCAAGATCAGGCAAGTGGGCATGGATCTTGCAAGCACTGATTGCAGGCCGGCACAGCGCCTGGTCTCACTTGCAACTGGGGGTGGTGGGCAAGCTTGCTGCTTCTTGGTCTCACTTGCAAACGGATCAGGGGAATGCAAGCTCCCTGTGCTCCCAGGAACAGGGATCAGGGTAATGCAACCTCCCTCTGTTCCTGGGAGTAGGGATCAGAGGAACGCAACCTCGCTCTGTCACCTGGGACTGGGCTTGAGGGAACGCAAGCTGTCTCTGGTCTTGCGAGCAGGGAACCCTGTTGCCTGCCACAGCACTGCAGCGGCCAGAGCAACAACCCTGCCACCAGACCCAGCTTATGTGGCCCCCAGGTTTAAACATGTTTTACTTTTTTTGCCAATTCCCCCCTTGGCTGCCATCTTGGGGTGGTCACGTTGTTCAAGTTTGCCTGGTATCTAACGTGAAACCTGTCAACCCCTGTATAGGTGCTCCGCTGCCGACGAAATCCATGAAGTCCCCACAGCAGCGGCACAGCCACCGCAGGGATTCCCTGTGTGAGGAGGGGCCAGAATAGATTTCCTTTGCATTGGGAGGTGGCAGGAATACCCCCCAGAGCTCTAGGGCTGAGGGGGGTAGGGGGTAGCGGGTGTGGTATATTCAAGAGCAGCCTACCTTCTTGGATTACAGGCTTCATGGGCCTTGAGAAGACCCTATTCCCCATAAAATTCGAGGGATTACTTTTATTTGATCTTTGCCTGCACTATCAAATGTCATCACATAGTACTTCATAGCTGATGCTTGCCTTCATATAAGACCACTTGTAAAACAAAAAGTAAAACGTATTTCAGTGCTCCTGCAAACATTAACATATACATATTTTAAAATGGTATAATATTTATTTTACATAGATACGTGCTGCACATATGCTTGGCAGAATAATCTTGGCAGCTAAAGGGAACATTTCATCAATATTTGCATCTGAGTTGTGGATCTGTAAATTCAGAGTTTCAGGAAAAAAAGTATACATTTTCACAAAAAAGTATCTAATGAAAGATTATTTGAATGCTTTAAATTACGAGTAGATCCTTATTTACACTTTCTATTTAATAGTTTGGAGAAACTATGTAAGGACAATTACACCAATAGCTGGAACAAGGGGGTAAATTACCTAAGAATGTTCTTAGGCTGTCAGCAGAATTGGGGCTGCTGTTTTTCTTTACAATAAAAGACAGATTGGCTGTTTTATAGCAATAATTGGTTGTTTGCCCTAATTTTATATATAATTCACATCTGTTAAATGATGATTGTCTTGTAATTGTAAATATTAAAAGAAATTGTCCTAGGAGCAGTGAAATAATTTGTGAATATTTAGCTTGTAATTATATTTCTTTCCTGAATGCTGTTAGTGGAGTAAAACATTTCCTCTAAATCATCATAAATCACATTCTTTTCCGCCAGATTCTTTGAACTTACATGTACTTTCACCTTAACATTTTTATGGGGTTTTCTTAATCTGAAAATATGCTTTGTGAAGGCTGTGATTCTGTCAATACTTTAAAAGTGAGCTCAGACTTTTGTCTTCTGCAGCTAATGCTACTATCCCTCATTCTTAGCCCATAATTATCAATGATAATAACAGAATTTCTTGACCCTTTAAGTGGAAATAATAATCTGCTTTTCATAGAATAATCATAGAATTATCAAGTTCAAAGAGAGTTTTAAGATCACCCAGTCTAATTGTCCATCCAGCACTACCACTTTAACCTCTCAATCCTATCGCCTGGCACTAGATTCAGAAGACTCTTGAACACCTCCAGGGACAGTGACTTCACCACTGCCCTGGGCAACCTATTCCAATGCCTGACCACTCTAAGAGTGAAAAAAAAATTCTAATATCTAATCTAAATTTTCCCTGTCTCATCTTAAGGCCTTTTCTTCTGGTCCTCTCACTGCAGACACAGTAGAACAGACCAATCTCCCCCTCACTGCAACCTCTTTCCAGGCAGTTGTAGACAACAATGAAGTTCCTCCTGAGCCTCCTCCACATTAAACAAACCCACCTCCCTCAGCTGTTCCTCATAACACATATTCTCTAGCCCTTTCACAAGCCCTGTTGTCCTTCACTGAACATGCTCCAGCACTTCAATGTGCTTTTTAAAGTGAGGGGCCCAGAACTGAATGCACTACTCAAGGTGTGGCCTCACCAATGGTGTGTGTGAGACTGGATTATTATATTAATTATTGGCTCAGATGAAGTCACGTGTGTCTGTGTGGGATGAAGAGACAGGTTAAACTTCACAAAGCTGAAGTGGTATCCTACTATACATCCCAGCCCCTTCCAGCCCCAGGAGGCACCCCACAGCAGTTGTCATTCACTGACACACCAGGAGTGCTGCCCCACACCACACACTGTGGAGCCCCTAACCCAGCCGAGAATGACTGGATAATGAGAGCACTGCCTAACACCCCCTGCAGCCCTAACCCAACCCAGAAAGGCTGGGACAGGGGAGCACTGCCCCACACCCTGTGGGCCAGAAGTCCTATGTGGGGGGTAGTGGCCACAGTGGACAGAGCAAATAAAATCAGCACCATGTGGCCATCATGTGGCTCAAACCTACCATCTGAACACATGTAAGGACTTGCACAGGGGTCTCTTGATCTCTTTCTTCTCTTCCTCTCCTAAACTCCTTTCTTCATATTTTGGGTAAGTTACAACCAGATTGATAGGATTTTATTAAGTTGTATGGATAAGTATGTGCTAATCAGTACTTTGTGGAATGCTTTATTTTGGTTAAATGCTGCCCTTTAAACTTTTGCTCAGTTCCCTTATTTTCCAAAAATTACCAGTAAAATTGTGTTGTTTTACGTCCTGAGAAAATATTTGCAGCATCCCTCCCTGAGTCCTCTCAAGGTGTAAAAGAACTGAAGGTGAAATTTTGGAGCCTTGTATATTTTTAAAGTAAAGTAAACCCCTTTTGATGAGTCTGGAGTATGAGGTGCTGTCTTACAAGACTGATGATCCCTTCTCTGGTCCTTCTGCACACATTATTTGTTCTTGGGACAGGCCAAGGTGCCATCGGCTTCCTTGTCCATCTGGGCACACTGCTGGCTCATGTTCTGCCAGCTGTTGACCAGTACCCCCAAGTCCCTTTCTGCTGCACAGTTCTCAATCCACTCTTCTCCAAGACCCAAGTGCTTTATGGTGTTGCTGCAACCCAAGTGCAGGACCTAGCACTTTGCCTTATTGAACCTCATGCCATTGTCCATAGCCCATTGATCAGGTCCCTCTGTAGAGGTTCTGTTGAGCTTTTTTAGTCCCCTGTAGCTATGACTATTCTTGTTCAAGGAGCAAATTCAAAACTACCAAGGATGCAAACAGAAATAAGTTGTTTAACACGTCAGAGTGGTTTATACCAGCTAAATTAACTCTAGAGGGCTCTTTCTAAAGTCTGTTCAAGTAATTAAGCTAAAAATACTAGACTACTGTGCTGAAAATTAGACATTCTCTTCTAGTCACTTGGACTGAAATTCCTACTGACTTTTTTAATAGCCACAGAGTTGAGCGAAATTTTCTTTGCTGCACTGACTTTGTGAGACCTAGCAGGGAGTTGTCAATCCCTTGTCCTGAAAGGCCTCTGGTCTGNCTCTCAGCTAGCTCCAGGTTTCTGTCTCTGGGCTCCAACACATCAGCAGTGTTGTCCAGTTTTTACCTCTCCATCTTCAGTCTTAATGCTTAGACGGATTCTGCGGTCCTGGTTCTCTCTCTTTGGTCCATAGGTTTTCACCATGGTCAGTCCAATTCACAAGCAGCAGCGGGATGCCTGGAAGAACATCTCTACCCCTTCTCTCGTGGGCCTGGGGGCCTTCAAATCTCTCAGCCTCCCGACGCAGGTTCTGAGCTGGCACGCTACATCTTACTACTGAACTTTTTTTTCTTCTCTCCCAAGTATGTTATTTGCAGAGACGCCTGCCTTTATCTTTAACCTTGAAGGCCATGGCAGCACGGAGAGCTCAGGCCAGAACTGAACTGTTAACCCCCTCGCTACCAGAGCAGCAGAAAACCCCCTAAACCATAACACTCATTCTATGAATGTCTCTCTCAGTTCATCCAATTCACAGATTCACAGAATATTATTATGAGTTGGAAGGGACCCACAAGGGTCCAACTCAATTCAGTTCACTCTCATGCTGTATTTTCAGTTCAGATGGTATTTATGAAGCCTGCATTTTGCCCTTTTTCATATTAACAGAACTTTGTTCAAATCAGTTACAGTTGTGTCTTTGAGAACAATGTAAAAGTTAGATGTTTTGGTATTCACCTGCCACAAAGCAATGGGTTGTATATTGCCTTGCTTTTTATGTACTATTGCCTAAACAAACATTATGCTTTTCTGCCATATACAAAGTAGTAAACTATTTTAAAGGCAGCATTAGCCATGACTTGTATTACAGCATGAAACCTGTGATACGCCTTTCTCTTAGATAACTTACAGCTTACATAGGTAATACAGATACCAAAAGAAGCAGCTGATCCTTGAGCAGATGACAGGAAAAGCTCTGATTTTTCCAAGTGGCATCCAATGGCATGGGGGTCAACAAGTCTAAGTGCCGAGTCCTACACTTCAGTTACAATAACCCCATGCAGAGTGTGTTGAGTTTGCTGTGGATGTTTTTTTTGATAGTGGGGGAGGCTTTTCTTCGAGAAGTTGCTGGAAGCCACCCTCATAGCTGGCAGAGGCAATGTCAGCCAGCTCCTGGCTGGAACCACCGCTGGCCAAGGACAGGCCAATCAGAAGAGACAGAGACACCTCTGTGATAACATATTGAAGAAGAAGAAGAAAAAAAGTAACAGGAAGAAGAAGATGGCTGCCAGACAAGGGCTGTGAGAAGCTTTAACAGCAAATGCAGGCACCAAGGCCAGGGCTGAAGGAGGGGGAGGAGGTGTTCCAGGCATCTCCCTGCAGCTCAGGGTGATGACCATGATGAAGCAGACTGTCCCCCTGCAGCCTATGGAATGGAGAGAACACAGGGATGCAGAA
>WEKX01005829.1:27359-38360 GCA_013390025.1 Pitta sordida | reverse complement strand
TCCCGCCCAGGTGAGCGGCAGGGCCCGCCCGGCACAGGTGAGCCGCCCCTGGCCGGGTGTGTGCCCAGCCCCTCGCTGGGTGTGTGCCCAGCCCCAGGGCACAGCCTGGCTCCGCGGGGCTGGCCGCTGGCAGCCGGTGCTGCCGTTTGCCCCGCCTGGCACCGCCTGGCACCAGCAGCGCGGGCAGAGGCGAGAACGACCTGCTGCCCCCGCAGCTGGTGAGACGGGCAGGAAGAGAGTCCCAGCAGTCGGTCCAGCTGGCAGAATGAGTTAGGGTGGAAAAGACCTTTCCNGGCCCGTTCCAATATCTAATCACCTTTTCAACGAAGAAATTCCTCCTAATTTCCAATCTAAACCTTCCCTGGCACAGCTGAAGACTCTGTCCTCTTGTCCTATCACCAGCTTCCCGGACGAACAGAGCAACCTGCACCTGTCTACGATGCCCTTCCAGGCAGCCACAGAGAGCAGTAAGGTCCTCCCTGGGCCTTCTCCAGGCCAAACAAGCCCAGCTTCACCAGCCACTCCTCATAAGATTTGAGTTCCAGACCCTTCACCAGCTTCATTGCCTTTCTCTGCGCACGCTTCAGCATCTTTGTGCTGCTGTGGAGTCTCCCTTCTGTTTGTTATGCTATCAAAATACACACAAATTGCACCACGTTACAGAAATTAAACTGTGGCTTTATTTTAGCTTTTGGAGACTTCCTTCAAGACTAGCTAGTACTTACACCAGGCAGCACTATGCATTGTGGCTGTGCTAAAGATACTTCAACAGCTGAAAAGCAGCAACTGTCCTAACTGCAATCTGAGCTCTTTCTATTAAAGCACATCATTAAATGAAGAGAAGTTTTCATTACACCCTTTGCTCAGCAGGNGAACAAACCCCGTCACTCAAAAGTTGCACACCCGTACAATGGAAGGGCTCTGCTTTGACTCCAGGGTGAAAGCAGAAAGTTTGTTCCCCCTTCCCAAACCCCGCGGGAAGGCCGGGGGTGTCCCGGCAGCCGCCCCGTGCCCGCGGTGCCGCATTTCCCGAGCGGACGGTGCCCGCAGCCNTCCAATATCTAATCACCTTTTCAACGAAGAAATTCCTCCTAATTTCCAATCTAAACCTTCCCTGGCACAGCTGAAGACTCTGTCCTCTTGTCCTATCACCAGCTTCCCGGACGAACAGAGCAACCTGCACCTGTCTACGATGCCCTTCCAGGCAGCCACAGAGAGCAGTAAGGTCCTCCCTGGGCCTTCTCCAGGCCAAACAAGCCCAGCTTCACCAGCCACTCCTCATAAGATTTGAGTTCCAGACCCTTCACCAGCTTCATTGCCTTTCTCTGCGCACGCTTCAGCATCTTTGTGCTGCTGTGGAGTCTCCCTTCTGTTTATTACGTTATCAAAACATATACAAATTGCACCACATTACAGAAGTTAAAGTGTGGCTTTATCTTAGCTTTTGGAGACTTCCTTCAAGACTAGCTTCCTTCAAGACACCAGGCAGCACTATGCATTGTGGCTGTGCTAAAGATACTTCAACAGCTGAAAAGCAGCAACTGTCCTAACTGCAATCTGAGCTCTTTCTATTAAAGCACATCATTAAATGAAGAGAAGTTTTCATTACACCCTTTGCTCAGCAGGCTGCCTTACCAAGAATATTAAACTACCAAATAGATCCTTTGCTTCACCCTTTTCAAATCCCTGCTCTTGATCTCTGTGGACTTGATTGTTCCAAAAGATCAATGTTTGTGCAGAACAAGCAGCAAGGCCTCCATGGCAGGGCGGTGTGAATGGCCAGATTGTCACCAGGGTTCAGCATGCATGGTCACATGCTAATAGAGCACAATAGAGAGTCAGGAGGTGCCAGCTCAGGATGTCCTTGCTTTGGATAACAAACAGCAGCAGCAAATCCAGGTATTTTTCAGTCTGCAAGGCAGCTAAGGAATGTGAGTTTTGCTAGTGTAAAGGAAAGCTTGTTTATATTCTAGGATCTGCATAGCTGCAGCAGTAGGCTGTTTCAGGGGTGCTATAAAAATAGAAGGTCAATGAGAATATATCCCTGCATGTTTGTATTTTGTTTACTCTCACAGCACAAAAATCAATTTTTGCAAATATGTGATTCTCAACGCACACTCATCTCATGTATCTCAGTTATGTTTTATGACTCTTTCAAAAATAAATTTAAATAAATGTGAAAAGGCACATCTGTGTGGCTTTTGAAAAAATAGTAACAGCTTTTTTTCCCCACAGTACTCCACTTGAAGTCCCAAGCTTTCCCACTGAGCAGCTGATATGTGCTACATTATCTGTAATCACAGTGGAAGAACACCAATAGAACTAAAATTTCCCCCTCTTCGCAGGTATTTTACACTAGCAGCAGCCCTGGCTATGCTGAAATGTCTGTCAAGGACCAACCTGGAGGAGAGTGAGGCTGTCAGCATCCCACTGCCTCATGGTAGAGACAGGGATATTTCACCAGCATATCCCAAAAAGCAAGAGCTAGTGATCAGGAAGGAACTCCACATTACCTGGAGAGTTGATTCGGTACCTCCTGTCAGTGACATTCCACCTAAACAAAGGACTTGAAAATACTTTGTCCTGAGTGGGACTGGGCCTGTCCTGTGCAAGGGGCATTTATTGTATGGGAATCCAAGTAGGGCAGCAAACACAGAAGTAGCCCACATTATGGCTGTATGTCACGTTTCATTTCACACTCACAACACTGGAGCCTTCTGAGTGCTCTGCTGTACAGACAGGCTGAACCTCGTGGAGTTAGAGCTTAATTTTAACATACATAACTCCTAGACCAGCTGTTTCTTGAAAATAACAGCAGGGCAGTCAGAAGTTAATAAAGGCCAAGGTTTCAAACAATTAAAACTGCCAAGGTCATTGAAGACAATAGATTTAAAAGGACTAATTTATTTACATTTTATTTCACAATGCAGCCAAAAAACACCATCAGCTTGGCTTCCTTGAAAGCCTAGAAGGATTTTGTTAAGCTAAACTCATGTTCAACTTAATGTTCTGGGTAGGGAATTGAGCTCTCAGCTCCTACAAACCTTCCAGAAGCTCAGGGGGAAGGATGATGTTCAGTCCCTCCAACTGAAATGGTTCCACTGCTTATAAAAAGTATTCATGGGATCAAAAGTGTGTGACATTCAGTTTTAGTGTGAGAAAAGACTTGCTGCTCAGTCATGGTCTGCTAAGGGCACTATTAAATATTCAGTGTGATGGCAGGGATGTATTCACATCACCCTGTGGCTCACCTCATAACTCCTTTCTCATAACCCCCAGCGTGGGTACTCTCTTGCAAAATACAAATTCAAAACCTCTTTAGCAGAGGGCATATACACACCACCAAACCATCAGTATCACAGGTAAATAAAAACTCTAATGAACCTATATTTACCATATCCCAGATAAATATCACCAGGATATTAGAGGAAGGGAAACAGAGAGGCAAGCAAACAAGCATATCCCTCCCTCTAAATTATTGCCTGATGCACCATGCATAACCCTGAAAACGCTTACTGGATCAAAGTCCTGAAGTGGGGCATAAATTGGATCAGAAATCCTATGCAATATGGCCCACCTGAGGAAGCATTAGAAATTCCTAAAAGCAAATTTGCCTGTTAACCAATTACTGCACCATCAAAAAGAGATCTTGAGTATGTAAGAGCCTTTTTAAGGCTGTGTATTAACTGACTCATAAGTCAAAGAGTTTACAGGTTTGACTCATATATTTCTTGCTAAAAGGTTTTTGTGGTAAATGAATCCTTCACACCTCACAGTGTCTACAAGTCAAGATCACACCTATGTACCCACTGAGATAGATAAGCAGATGTCCAGTGAGATCCTAAAATGTCATAGACTCACACCTCACCAGAAGTTCTGTTGCTGAAAATATCTGTGGATGCCTTTCTACCTCCTTAAATGCCTGAGTGTCTCCAAGTCCAAGTTTACTTTTGCTGCCAATTCTGAATGACGTAGTTAAATGCTTTAGAAGAGGAACAAATCTAAGCATTTAGGTGTCAACACATTTAGGGCAGGGCTGTTGGAGGCGCCTCCAAAAGAACCTGGAGGTCTTCAGCTGAGTAGTCGACCATAGAAAAGTCTCCATGAGCATTGCACAAAGGTACGCTAGCAGTGGGACTTCTTATTTGTCCTCAGCCAAATCCTTACAGGAACTAAATAAAGTCCCCGGCTTCAGGACACCTGCCTACATGAGGCTGGTTTCCTGTAACTAATGTGACTGGGTGCATGCAAAAGGCTGTTAGCTGGGGCCTCATGCCTTACATCTGTAGCAGCTTTTGACATCCATTCTGTACAGCTGCTAGCAAATGTGGGATAAACAGACTTGCAGGGCGAGGTAAAAATAAATTAAAAAAAAAAATCAAACTCTGTATTAAATCTGCTGCATAAGCACTAGAGGGAGAGCTAGATCACCTCATGGGTTTTTCTCGTCTCCTGATTATTTCATCATTTCCCAATGTAGGAAGTGTACCTACGCGGTTATTTTAATTAAGACTTGTCAAAAGGCTTATTTCGCATGAGATAAAAACAATCGGGTACAGATGTGCACACAGATGTGCACACAGATGCACAAATGCTGTAGAAGTATAGCTTAGGAAGCCCTTGTATTTCTCCACCTCCCCCTTCCAACCCCTGCACCGCAACTTCCTTTGATAGCATTTGTTCAATTATAGCTCCAGGAACAACATGATAAAGTGTTCCTAAGCCTTAGAGCTGCTTCCAGTTATAACATAAATATATTGATTGTGCAGCACAGCCCTTTCTTTTTGATGTGCATCACCATCTGCAGTAAGCACCTTTATTGCTGCAGTAAATATATTGTAGATGAAGCTTTAGCTAAACTAAATCTGTGTCAATTAACTGCTGCTAGGTAGTCACAGTTATTTTGTTTCAGAAAATAGACTAAATGGAACATTTTCACGTTCTAAAATTCATACTGGGAATAAAATGAGGTCATGTCTTCAGTAACTCATTACTAAATTATTTTTAAGGGCGCAGTGCTGTACAGTTACTACATGATAATTAAAAATCAGAGGATCTAAGCACAAATTGTAGTTAATTTTCAGTATACTCTTGTGAGATGACTACATATTACCAGGTCCTCTTTATTACTGGGTAACTAAAACACAAATATTGTTTATAATTTGTTAGAAGCAAACAAAAAATTAGCAGAACTGGGGCAAGAAAGATAGATAGATAAATAGATAGATAGATAGATAGATAGATAGATAGATAGATAGATAGATAGATAGATAGATAGACGAGTCCAATTACAAGGTTCCAGGGAGAAAAAAAAAGCCAATGAACTAAAACTGCTGAAAATTGTTTATTTATTTTACACAGAGAAGAAACCTAACGCAAAAGCCTGCTCGCTTGCATAATTTGAGCCAAGAGACTCCAGCCTTTTAAGTTCCCTCAGTAGGCATGTTTTACTTCCTCTTTTTACAAACAACAAATCAAGGCTCCTAGTCCCTCCATAATGTAGCCTCCAGCTTCTTGACGAGAGTCCCTCTGTGTTTCAAGCTCCATAGCATATAGCTGGTTTTGTTGATACAGCAACAAAAACTGAGCTAGATAACGTAAGGTGAAAGTAAAAGCAGAAAATTAGACTATAAACCCTGAGATTAAACTTTCATTCATCTCATTAATATTTTACTAGTAACACTGTCTACTTCCTGCTGCCATTACCCAGTCAGAAGGCAGTTCCGTCACAATCTCACTTAGAAATATTTCCAATACATGAGATGCACAAATCAGGTGTCTCATGTAAGTTAGCTTTTCCTCCAGACTGTTGTGAAGCCAACTATGCTACACTCTCACATAGTTTCTGTCTGATCTTACAAAGCTGACTTTGAAACTCCTGGCAAAAATCCTGCTTTGAAATTTAGTGAAAGAAGACAGACAGACCATACTCTCAATTTCAGCCACAACAAAAAAGATAAAGCTGGTCTCCTCCCTCTTTTCCCACCACATATCTATTTGCTTAAAAGCAGCACAGAATTTATCTGTTTTTTTCAGTGAGCCTAAGCCTCCACCAGTTCCAGTCTCAGTCTCAGCAGCAGCAGCAGCAGCTTTCCAGGTCAATGTGAGACTGTGAACTGGGCGAATAGCTGTGAAACTTCTGTGCCTGAAAAATTTCCCTTACTCTCCCAAAATTGCATTTTTGCATTATGCATTTCTCATTTCCTTTACTTCACTAAAAAAATAGTCTGAGTTTCTGGCATGACTAAGACGAAGAGCTAGACTTGGTTTCGGTACAGAGTCTACTGCCTCCATAGTAGCAGAGGCTGCTAAGTGTTCCTAGCATGCAGTTAGCAAGGTGGCTTTCCCCTTTTGATTTTGGGGGAAGGTAATTTTGAAAGGCATGTTGATGTATCACACTGCAGGTCAGGAGTCCACAGTGCAACCCAGAACTTTGGTCACAACCTTACCCTTTTACACCTCTCCCAGGCGGGTACTTGGGTCTCCTGGCTTGAAGCCATGACATGCGACACTTAATGCCCCTCATTTTGCACTGCAGTAAGAGACCGTCGCCAAGGGCAAATTCCTAATTCTAGAAAACCCTGGGAGCATGCAAAAGGTTTCAGAAAACAGCTGGTTGCCTGTTCTTCCTTCTTCGATTGAAAGGATTTGTATGTACTCCCTGCCACTCAAACAGGAGATGACAGCTCCCTACACCCAGAGAGATTTTGAGGTGCTGTAGTCCAAGGATATAAAAGAGTGTGTAAATTCAAAAGCTGTAAGGCAGCATGTCCCACAATTCATAGTCTAATTAATCACTTAATTAAGGTCTTCACAGTAGCTTTATGAGGAGTATTTTGGTTTCCTGCGAAGGAAAGAGGCATGTGAAGGGTTTAGTTGCCCAGCCTGGTGCCAGACCCTGCTTAGCAGGGTGAAAAAACAGTATTTGTGCCTGTTTTCTGTGGACACTCAACACTGTATTTTTATTTCTCATGTGACAGTAGTACATAATTGCATTTAATGTATCAGCCACTGCTGTCAATTTAAAACAGCCTAGGACAAAGCTCATAGTTCCTTTTGTAGCTCTTGTATGGTTTATCCTTATGGTTTATGAAGTAAATCAGTATGTGGCTCTGTGTTTCCAGCCAATTCCAGCACTAAGAGAAAATATCACAGATAACACAGCTAATTCTCTCCTTCTATGTACCAAGATATAGTAGGAGTAAACTCACTGGTATGAAGTTTTCATTGTTATCAAAAGAGATAAAGAGAGGGGAATAGAGCTACCCATATAGCATGCATCTTGAAGAAATTTAAGACATGCTACATATTTTTTTCCTTCTCAAACACGGCAGTAATGAAGAGGTTTATTTAATTGTGAAAAAGCAACTCACATTTGAACATGTATCCTGTTGCTACGCGGAAGCCAGATTTTGTGCAGTGTATTTCTTTGGAACTGGAGTCTCCAAGTGCCTTGCAGAATTAAGTGCATCAGTGGAAGAACTAAATAATGAATAAGGGCAGGGGAAGACAGACCGTTTAGAAGGTCTTTAAGTGGTCACTTCTTTCATTTTTAAAAAGGGTGGACACTCCTCTCCCCATCTGCCCCTGCCCCCCCCTCGAAAAAAAAACCAACCGCTGAAATTGGTTGATGATAAATACTACACCCATTTACCCATTCCATCCCTCTGCACAAAGCGCGTACAATAAGAGGAGGTGTGGATATTTAGGAAGTCAGTTTATGCATGGATGATTTCCTTGGCTTTTATATACTTGCCTTAATTGCCTGACTCTTCCAGTGACCCACTTCTGTAGCAAGTGCCACCTCACTGCAATTATGCTGTCTCAGTGTCATCAGACAATGTTCAGAAGGTACACATATTTAGCAAAGCCAAAGAAAACACTTCTTCATGCATTGCTTGCGGTCTTCCAGCCTGCAAACCCTATGGTGGTTTAGATTAGATATTAAGAAAATTTTCTTCACTGAAAGCGTTATGAAGCACTGGAACAAGCTGCCTGGGGTAGCGCTTGGCTCATTATCCATGGAGATATTAAAAAAACATGTAGACATGGCAGTAAAGGACGGGGTTTAGTGGTGAACTTGACAGTGTTAGGACTCAATACTCTAGAGGATCTTGATAGACCTAAATGATTCTATGAGTCTGTGGTACTCTATTGCTGTCCATCACTCTGTTGTGTCAAGGCAGGCGGAAGGACCTGCTGTGCCACATCACTGCTGTGACTCCGGATCAGCTCTACAGTACCTGGCTCGAGCATTTCCAGTTATGTAGCTGTTAAGTGAGGAATTGAATTGCAGCTTCTAAAATCTACCCATGGACCAGCATCAATACGGACTGCAGATGAGCCCCAGGCTTGCACAGCTATACACAGTCGGTCCCTTAGCTAGTCAGGATGAACCTCCACAAGAGCTGGCTGTGTGGTGAGTCCAGCATGCAAGCACATATCTTTGTTTTTCATGAAGTGCACACTGCAGTGGGAGATGTTCAAATAATCTCCACATGGTGTGTCACAGCTGAGTTCAGCGCTGAGTTAAAACAGGTCAGTTTGAGAGGGCTATTTATTTGCATGAGAAATGGAGTGAAAATAGTCATTCTAAATATCTTTTTTACATTTTAAGATATCCAGCTGGAATATAGCACTTCTCTCATACAGCTTGAGGATTCATGTGTCCTGTGCCTTTACCCAGGAACACCCACGAACCAGGAGGGAGTGGATTTGAGCTTCAGGGCCCCCATTCCCTTCTCCCGGCGTGATATCCTTACAGCACAGGCAACAGGAGCTCATGAGGATATTTACATGTGACATGGCTTGACAACTGAATAATGCTTTTAATAAAAACATAACTCAGTCAGTGTTTTCAGCCTGCTGACTCTGCTTTTCATAACACACTTCATCAATGTCAGGAAGCTGTCAAAAGCTATAAACGGCACTGAAGGGAAGTGCTAATATTGTTTCCTCGAGTCTCTGGTCTACATAATGGGAAATTATTAACACAGAGATATTAAACACAAAATATTTCTTGTTCTAAATGTTCAGGGATTTTAACTCAACTGAAGTGTTTAAAAAATGTGGACAGATTTTTCAGCCAGCATGAATCAGTATAGTTTATATTGACTTCAGCTTAAACAAGCTGACTTCTATTGGGGATGCAATATAAATATTGACAAATCTGCTATTAGTCATTGGAAATCACAAGCTGGGCAGAAACAGCTTCAGCATGTGGCCGCACAAAGCCAGTTCAGTTTCACTTAGGGTTTGAATTAGAGGCAATATTAGAGAACATGGTTAAATTGCTCTCTGGAAAGCCCTAAAGTGAATCAGTGCTGCTCCATGTCAGCACGGCCAGCAGAGCACCGACAAGGGGCCAAGGATGCTGAGAAACCAGGGCAGGATCAGGTCCAGGGTAGTAACTGGCACCAGGCACAGCTGGGTGGTCATGAAGCAAGTCTGTAGTGGCAAAACATGTTCAAAGGAAAGTCTGGAAGCTGAGCCAGTGGAATTGGATCAGGGCCAGGATCACAGCAGCAGGAGCCAGGGCACAGTCAGTACTCCAGCACAGAAGCAATGTAGCACAGGTTGGGGCCAGCGGTAAAACCTCAGCTAAAAAGCAGCTCCCAGGAGGCAGGAGGAGCAGGACTTGGCTTCTGTGTTTCTTCACAACGCCACTTATCAGCGGGTAAGGCACTGACCTTGAATGTAGCCAGCTGTGCTCCAGAAGGGGATTTGCCCAGGGTCCTGGCAAGGAGGTTCAGGTTTTCCATCCCTATTTAGAAATGTTATTTTCTTCACCTTCTCCTAATCTCCTTGAACAGATAACATTCAGAAGAGACCTGTATCTGATTAGTATTAATTAAAATTTTCACATTTTCTTCAGCAGGCTAATTGTTGAGCGACTTCATAATAAAAGGAGAAAGCAAATGTATTTTAATTTTAAGAATATATCTGGGGGATTAGAAAGCAGGTTTAGATAGAAGAAGAGCTTTTTAACATACTGCTTGTACTTTGCAGGGAGTATGAAAACCCAGGGAGTATGAAAAGTCAGGGGGTTATTCTTGTAGACAAAGTAATCCATTTAGAGGAATTGATCCATCCTTGGTGAGAAATCCCACAAAATACATGTTATTGCTATTACGTATTACTCCCTCTATTTAACACATCTACCACTTCAGAGGGGCCAGGTTGTTAATGTGGCTTCAATGCCAAGGGAAGATAGATATCTCAGGTAGACTTCAATGGGATGGGCAGCCTGGCAGCTTCCTGTGCCCTTTCAAAAGTCCCTGGACAGAGACCCCCAAGGAACAGCTGTGCACAACAATGCTGGCTCTCCATCCAGCAGCACTGGATGAAAGTGCGTATGGTGCAAGCTCTCCTTCCTTATTCTTCTGTACAAATGCTGACACCTTTGAAAAAACACCAATTAATATGGTCGCTTTCACTTTATTTATTTTATTTTATGTACACAAAATACACATAAATGTGTGTGATGATAGGAAAGAAGTGGAGAAGGCAGCAGGCACATTGAGAGCCAGAGAGTGGACATATGGCCCGATGGCATTAAATACAGTGAATCCCCGGTGCATTGCAACCTCTGCATTATGACCCTGCCCATTTGCGAGGAAATTTTCTCACAGTTTTGATTCAGCCATTTGCAAGTTTAGCCAGCCGACGCATGTACAGAGCCTCTGCTCTGCTGAGGGGCGGTGCCGCGGTGCCTGAGGGGCGGGACTTTCCCCGCCCTGCAGGGAGGGGGCTTGCAATGGTGGCACTGTGCCCTGTCCCTGACCCGGGAAACTGCCCCACGAAAGTGAGGCAAGCGAGGGGGGGGCAAGCTCTGTGTGCTGGGAGGGGGCAGCTGTGGCTGCACCAGGAGGAGGCTTCTGTTCCCCCGCCCTCTGGGACCGTACGGGCAGCGGTGCCTCTCCTGGGACTGGTGGATGTTAAAGGGAAGGAAACTCCGATACCGACCTGACATCCCCCCACCCCCCGGGGACACCCCTTCCC
>WEKX01005829.1:1110-27224 GCA_013390025.1 Pitta sordida | reverse complement strand
GGTTCCCTTTGCTCCCCTGTGCTCAGAGAGCCTGAGGGGAGAAGCAGAAAATTGTCCGCAGCGCTCTGGAGTGCTGGGGGATGGAGCAATGGGTGTGACCTGCATGCATATTAATGACCCGCACTTCTTCGTGAGTTTGGCTTTTTGCGAGGCCCATGGCCTGACCCGTTCCTTGCAAATGAGGGGGTATAACTGTATACTGACTTTTCAGTGATTGCCATGTTACTTAAATAGCAGCAATTTGGAGGTGAGCAGTTACATGTTGCAAATGAGATGGAGCACAAGTTAGGTTTAAAGAAAGGAAAAATTAGAGTGTGCAGTGCAGAATCAGACAGGGAAATACTGACCCAGAAATTAATTCTGATGTTTCCTGGGACTCCTCATTGGTAGAGTATCTTCCCAGTGTCTGCCTTGGGAAGAGAAAGCAACCTGCCTGATTGTGGAGGCTAGCAACTCTCTCCTGAGCCAGCAGGAATCTAATATCACTTATCTCCTTCTGAGGATGGAAAGAGACATTTACAGGGACATGGTCCCACCAGAGAGCAGTTTTTCAGACATGCTTCAGGGACTTCTGCAGGCAGGGCCCTAAGGGTGTATAGTGTGCACGGCTTTAGAGAGTGTTTGAAGCAATCATTGTCAGAGAATTTGGACACAAAATGGTTAAATATCCAGGACTCTTCTTTCCTAGATGTAGCAGTGGACATTCTACTTTGGGTATTCTGCATGCCTTACTCAGGGTTACAGGAAGATAAAGTTGCTTCCTCAAACCATTGGAAAGCGAACTGGCATGGGATGGAGGCAAATCACATGGAAAAGACTTCAGGGACAAAATGTCAGGCCACCCAACTCTTCCTTTGAAGAAAACTGAAAGAAGTATGCATCCTCAGTAAGTGATTACTAAGGAGTATCAATATGTTCAAGCCACAGAAAGTGAATGACTGCAGGGATCCCTCTCTTTACTTGACCTAAATACACATGTATTCCTTCTTTGAATATTTTATAGTGCTCTGGCTTGTAGCATGCATTCCACTGCCATGCCCTGGTTTGAATGTTGTTTTCCTATGTCATTTGGAACGGTCTCAAGCAAGAAAAGAGAAGCATTTTTAAAGAAAAATGAGCAAACTATTTCCATCCCTAGTATCTGGGGCAACAGATGAGGTGGTGGAAAAAAATGCCTGCAGAGCAAAGTTCTACTCCAATCACTTTTGTGCCCACAGCAGACAGCTTTAATTTAAAGCACTGAGGATTATGCATTATGGAGGCACACTTGGTTAATTTATTATCCTTCATGTTAATACCGTGTACAGTGCATGACGACAGGCAAGGGTGTAGCAAAAGGTGTAGACTGCTCTGCCCTGGTGGCCAATCAGAGTTAGGTCAGGAGGTTCAAGACTAAAAATCTCCCACATTTTCTATATTAAAGTATGCCATCATCCCACAAGCAGTCTTTTCAGAGAAAGAGTAGAAATTACCATACAGAAAATGGAGAGAGGGAAAGTTTGATAGATAAACTATTTTCAGTGTCTAGTCTCTGAGAATTTCTTAGGATGACATACCGAAATTCACTCAGAATTTTTGGCTGGCCACTTTGTGGTAACACTGAGTCAAAAAGAGAAAACTGCTTTTTTTTTTCCTAATAACTTCATGCTACTTTGGTTAGCACAGTGATGAAGCCTTCACTTTACCACTCCACACACAAATTTAATGAGTTTCATTTCCTTCTGGATTAGATTTCTGCCATGAATCAGTGGGCTCACCTCCTTAGGAGAATTAATAATTTACATTAAGCATTTAAAACAGGCAATGTGAATTCCCCTCACATAGTCACCTATTTGAATACTGGGTATTCATACTTTTCATATCCCGAGCAGGAGTCTTACCTCTGATTTCAAGCCAGGTATTTCTTCAGGCACAGTAAACTGACCCAGAGATCACATGAGGATCTCAGAAAAGTGTGCGAAACCTGTTCTTCTAGATGCCTGCTTCCAGATACTGGAACTGCGGAATGATAAGACAGTGTGTAAATAAGTTACTGGGTCTACAGATAAAATGATACTGTAAGTAAACACTGCCTTGCTGGGGGAATAATTCCTGGGTATTTCCTGCAATAGGTGAGGGATCAAAAGGAAACACCAAGGACTGCAGAACCATCTTTGTGCACAGCGGGTGTGCAGCCGCATTTTGCTGCACATCAGTGAAAACTTGCGTCACATCAGTGAAAGTGGCATGGATAAAGTGTGTGGGAGCCGTACAGAAAGGCTGGGAGGAGGCATGCAAAATAATTAGAGAATGGGAAGTGGTCAAGGATATTTGCGTATGATTAAAATAATAATAATAAGCAAAAAATTAAAATACCCTGCTTAGACATAAAGATCACTAACTGTTCTAGGGAAAGTGGGATAATGAGTAGAGTTCGGCACAAGTGGTCAAAAATACCTTAAAAGGTGGTTTATTTCTGGTCTTTGGGCACCACTGGAATAATACATATAAAATCATTTGACTGTTTTGAGCAATGTGCTAGAATTCACGAGTCTAATGGTTTGAAAATTCACTTGCTTCTTCATTACTAATATCTCAGTCCATTACCATTGATTTAATCATCTGCCTGAATGTCGCTGGATGCAGACATTCCTTTATATCCCAATAGCAGCTCTCTAACTGTATTTGTCTTCGATTGAGGGAAAGGCAGTAAATAGATGATGCACCCATCCGCAGGCCACTGACTGATTTAAGTTCTGGGTTAAAAAATTAGAATAGTGCACTGCCAGTCTTTACCCTGCATTCCTCCGCAGATGTCTGGAGCAAGAGTAACATCCAGTGGTCAAAACGTTAATTACATGAAATGAGGGCATTGGATGCTGGCAGCTTCTTAACTGTTGTGTCTTTTTTGCAACAAAAAAGCATGTGAGTGCAAGCCTTGAACACTCAGGGTCGTGCTTGCATTGCACAAAGTAAACTCAAAAGTTTAAAAAGACACATCAGTCTTCCTACAAGGTTGCTGTGTTTTTCCTGCTCGTGCCAAGTCAGATGTACTGACCTTTAAGTTTGTAAATGTTAAGAGCGAGAACTTTCTGGATGAATGAATGCCCCTGCCCTTGGATACCGTACACCAGGCCGTGCTCTAGGGAAAGAGAGAGGGATGGGGATGGGAGGACAGTGCTGTGACTTTGGTCTGGTGCCTGTGGAATGAAGCCCTGAGCACAGGACACTGCAGAACAGCGGTGCTTGCACTGCTGTGACTTGTCTCTGGCTCAGGGATCTCAGGCAGCAGGCACAGCTAAAAGCAGCCAAGCTCTTACCTGGAAATAGCACTGCCAGCAATGCAGGTGGAGTTTGACTCTTGCAGTCAGGGAGGTAGAGACAGAATGTCCTCAGAGGAGGCCAACACTTGTCTGATTATTGGTGAAGGCTCACAGTTTGAGCTGTGGGAGGTGGAATCTGCCTTCCCAAACGCTCTCCATCTTCACCTGGCCTGGGCTGTGGAAATAGGGTCAAAATAGGAGTCCCACACTGGGAGGACAAGCCTTTCTTGTGCTTTGTGGATTATGAGAAACAAGTGACCTCTGATAAAGGCTCTGCATGTGTTCAAGGGCATGAAAAAAGGAGATGACTTTCTGCTCTCAGCTAGGAGAAGATGCTTCATTAATTGCACAGCAAGTCAGGGAGCTGCCAGGTGTTCATGGGGGAGCACTGGGTTTAATCTTCCCAGCAACACATGTGCCAACCAGAGAGCAGTGAGCACATTGTCAAGCAGGAAAACAAGACCATGAAGACAAGACCACTGGACCAGGATGTCAGAATTTCAGCAGGTGGTAAGTAAAGTTAGATATTTAGGGTGATCTTTTCCCCTAGAACAGCAATAAAAGGCAAAAAGCAATTTAAAAAAAAAAAGAGAAACAGGTTTTAGGAGGTCTAACATTCATGTCCTTGTGCTATATTAACTTCACAGATGAAGAATCTCAAGAGCAAACCTTGATGCTTTAGAAGTGTGCCTATAAACTCTGCCTTTCATGAACAAGGCGCTCTGGTAATGCCCAGCACCAAGAGACACGTTTTGCTGCACTCCTGTGGTCTTTCAGAGCACCATTGCTCTGTGACTTTGAGGCCATAAAACTTGTCTGGGGCAGTTAATGATTCTCCCTGCTCCCATGCAAACATTATCCAAGGCAGAGGGGAACCAGCTGCAAGGGGTGTCTCACTTTCTTTTCCTCCATCCTTTATTAACAGCAGAAATTTTGCAGCTCTCATGCAAACAATGATTGCCTAAAGTGCTGGAAAGAGGAATTCTCCCTCACCATCTTTCCTGTTGTTAATGTCTCCCCACAAAAGCACTGTGAAAATGTCAGATACTGGGGTATATTCAGGGAGAGTTTGTCCCAAGGGCAAGTATGTTATTGTTTGGATTCCAGGCTGCCTCACATACCTGTGTGGATGTGCTTCCGAAATTTCCTTTGGGTTTACACCATCTGACATCAAACGGATCATCTCCATGAACAACAACCTTTTACAGAAGAGCTTCTCACTCCATCCCTAGGAATGTATTGGGGATTTTCCACCATGTATGTGCTCTGTGTGCCACAGGATTGCTCCGTGAGTCTTGGCAGGATACATGGCACAAGTAACTTCCCTCCAGTTTTAGGGAGAAACTGAAGGGCTCTTCACTCAGCAACCCACCCAACTGCTCAGGTAGTCTGTGAACTTTCAAATTGCCAGCAGACAGCTATGGACATGGCAGCTCTTTATGCTGGGGTGGTGTTAAAAGCCATTGCTTGCATCTCCAGATCTCTCCGGTGTTTTCTCCAAAGGAGAAGGGAGACTGAAGGCCACAGACCAGGTAGAGGTAGAGTTCAGGGTCATGTGAACCTCTGAACACGTGGGCTAATCCTCACTGTGTGAGAGCCCAAAGAATCTACTTCTATCTGATGCATGTTGACAGAACCAACATTCCTGCTCTTATCCTGAGATAAGAGTACCCCATCCTCTCCTGAAGAAAGCAATGTACCCTTCTACTGCTTCACAGAGCAAAACATGTTTAACTCTCCTCTCTGAAGACATGACTGAAAATACCTGGGAAAATGAGCTGTAGCTAGAAAATTAAGACTAGATTTGGCTAGAAATGTAGCTAGAATATTAAGACAACAGAGCAGAACTTATTTCAGATCATAATTGTACACTGAACCCTGTACAGCACATAAAATCAAATCAGAGAACTTTGTCATGGTTGGGACATGAATGCTCGATGACTTTCTAGAGGTTTTGATGTCCTTTCTGAAAACCTAACCATATGGGACACATTATATGGGATGCATAGATTCCATGGTGCACCATATTTGACTGTGGTATGAACCATAAGCGGAGCCTGTTGTGCATTTGATTGCCCATGAATATTATCCCATGGCTGGGGAACAAGGTCAAGATATGTTTATAATCCATAAAAAGGCTATCCTGAAAACCCTTTGTGAATTTGTGAAACACAAAGTGTCTATAAAAATATCACTATACTTAAACAGAATACAGCTTCAGCATCCCTAAAAGCACACCTACTAAAAAAGCAAACAGCAGCAAATCTGAAAACACTGATAACATGTGCACTGTGGAGACATAAGAATTAATGAATAAAGGTGATTAACACTGAAACTATGGACGTTTGGGAGAGAGTTCACAGCCGCTGTGGGCATGTTTTCTCTTGTGATCTCTTGTGCATGGAGGAGCACAGGTCTGAGGGATAGCAAGGCAAGGAGTTGGCTCATTACAGGTTGCTTAGTTTCTGTGGTAACAATGCTAAAACTCACATCCCATCCCATTCTGGAAAACCATGCCCCAAGCACACTGTACTAGAGTGGAAGACTAGAGGCAGTGAGCCCTTGTCAGATATTCCTTTCAAGTTTCATGGTATGCTGATACAGGATCTGGTATCTAATGGGCTGCATAGTGGCTGCCTCCTGCTCTGCATTTTATTGATTCTTGGTAGAGGCTGCACTAGTTCTGTGGCTACAGGACTAGGAGTCGAATGAGCAGCATAAGCAAGGGAGGTCTAAGGGTCATCTGGGTGAGAACTGCTCATAAAGGCGGGTGCTAGGCGTTTGTACTCTGCTGTCTTTCTTGCCTGTTAGGTGCCATATTCTGAACCATATAACAACCAGTACACAAAGTGCACCTGTGAACAGTCATCAGAAGCAGGCAGGGCGCAGTACCAGTGCTCATCACACCACTGCCTCCCGCCCGTGTGCTCAGCCAAGGGCAGCACCTTCCCACCTAGCAAAAAGGAATACATATCTGCCTAGCAATCATGAGAGCACCTTGCTCACCCCCTCTGGGTCTGAAATACACTTTATCTCCCCTGTGGACAGTCATGATTAGATTCCTCATCCTGTCATCAGTCCTGTTTTGCAAGCAGTCCCAGAGTCAGAGGGGTTTGTGGCTTTGCTATGCAATGTGCTCCTTACTTGGACTTTGATGACAGTGAGACCAGCAGTAAATGTAGTGCTGTATGAGAAAGGCTCTGCTATCAAAAGCTTCTTAGGGCAATAATGTTTCCACAGAAAGCAAAATATCTTCTAAGATCTGTGAAGGTAATAAACTAACCCAGGCCTTCTATGCTGATTTCCTACAGTAATTCCCAGCACAGACAAATAACACAATTCACAGCTCTTCTGTTTGTACACACACCTCAAGGCCATTGGAGCAGAATGAGGTGTGGGTGTGCAGACCGCTTTGTTTAATGTTTCCCAGCTGGTCCCATCCTCCTTTTCGTCCTTGAGCTTCCCAGCTGTCTGAGCTAAAGTGTGGTTTCACTCTGAGGTCTCACGCCAAAGTCTTGGTGCAGGGCAGCAAGGGCTCGGTTTTTTCTTACTACACCTCTGCCCATCATTTTGCAGTCTTAGTCTGCAGATATCTGCAGATGTAACCAGAATAACCTACAAGTGTGAAGTGATGCAGGAAAGCACTTGCAGTCGAACCAAATACTCGGATTTATGCATGCAAGATAAGTGTTTTCACTTTCTTCACCATGAAATTATTCCCAAACCGAAAAGCAATAAAATCTCTTGTCAGATCTTCAGCTCTACTGATGTCAGGCACTGTTAGCACACACCTCTGCCTCTGCAATGCAGGAGTCCTTGGCCCATACAAAGATTTAAAGGTAAGCTCCAGGCCTGCAAGTGGGGCATCAGAACCATTGCCTGATAGCACCAGACCCTCCTACCACCTTCAAATTCCTGAATATTGTAAATACAGCTGTAAAATAGAACCCCAGACCCACCTACCACCTTCAAATTCCTGCATATCCTAAACACGGCTGCAAAATAGAGCTCCCATCTCTCCCACCCCCTCCTGGAGAGCAGATGCAGTGTGTTAGGAAATATGTTACAATTGATGCTAAAGAAAGAAGAGCGGGTGGAGAAACACTAGCTGCAAATATTAAACACAGTTCCCTGAAATAGATACTTTATCTAAAAGCCTTGAAAGAAACATTTTGTGTCTCCAAAGTTTGAATTCGTCACTGAAGTAGTCAGGGGAATGCAGCACGGAAGTTCTGCTGCTGCTTATGATTCAAAACAAAGTGTAGTTGTTCAAAATCTTTGAACCAGTTCAGGATTTATAATACTTGTAAAGCTGGTTTAACTAGACTGGTGGAAGGTCAAGGTCTTTCTTTTAGAACTCAAATTTGAGAGTTTCCCCACGCAAAGACATTTCTTTGAGAAGGAAGACTGTAGCAGAGACTAAGGCTGTTGTTCTTCCTGTGATGACGAGACACTGTTAGATGTGCCTGGGAGGATTTCATGCACTACTGTTTTCCAGGTCATCTCTTCCTCAGGGAAAAGAAATTAAGGGGTCAGGGAACTCATGGCAGATGCTGATAAAATCATGGCTGATGTAGAACATGAAAGCACATAACAACTTCCCCTTAGAACACCAAAAATCACTCGTGAAACAAAACAGGTAAATCATAGAAAGCACTTCTTAGCGCTGCACAGCATTAAGCTGTAAAGGTCCTTGTCACAGGAGGCCAGGTATCTGGGAAGTTCTTATAAGTTCAGGAAGCAACTGGACAAAAAAGGAAGAAAAAGTCATCAAATACTGTTAAATATGAATCACCCCTTCTGTTTAAGGTGGTCCAAAACTTCAAGTGGCTGTAGATCAAAAAAATATTTTATATAATATCTCTGGGTTTTCCCCCTGGGTTTATGTTCTTCCTTTGGTAAATGCTACTGTTCAGTGCTTTGCTTTATGTAAAGAAGGGATGGAGATGAGGATCGTCAGATCAAACATTTAAGATGATAGAATTGCAGAGCTTGCACACAAGCATCTTCAACAGCAGTTGTTGCTCCCTCTCAGTTATCAGCTGAGAAATGCCCCCTCTTGTACTGGTTACTGCTGTCAGTTTCTAGGATGTCCAGCCCTAAAAATATTAAATGCCCTCTTCTAATCTCATTCCTCCCAAAAAAGGGAAAAGTTGAATCATGGAAATGCATAGTAGATGATAAACACCAGGAAATCTTTTATTTCCTTTGTCCTTTCTATTTTCTAATCAACTGAAATATCCTAATTTCCTGAAATACGCAGCTATGACTCCCAGTAATTGAAATTATTTAATTGTGGTTTGGGTTTTTGGGGAAGAGAGAATAAAGACTCATGCTAATGGTCCTCACACTTCCGCATCCCAATCTCTCCCTGGCTGTGTTCACAGAGACCTGGAGTGGAGAAGTAACGTAAGTTGGGATGGGATGTTGTCATTGTCATGCATGCAAAGCATGTTGTCCGTATCTTTAAAAGAAGGAAAGAACTACTCTAAATACCATTAAAATATCTAAAATTCTATTACACTATGCTAACCTTGCACCCTTCCCAAGACTAGTCCTTGTTTGTTGTGCAGAATAGTGCTACATCCCTCGGGAGCAGGAAGCTGGTGTGCTCCTCACAGCAGTGCCAGCTCAGCCACATCTGTTGGCATTGCAGAGGTGCCCTGAGAGCATGAAAGAATGGAGCCCTCTCACACAGAATCTTGATCCTAAGGCTAAATTATGACAACTGGTAGTCAAGTGTTTCAGGTGCTTGGTTCATGTATCTCCAAGTGCAGAATTTAAATATTTGAACCACCTATGGGACTGAGCATTGGAGAAGGAACTGAAGAACTTTCCACACTCAGTTCAAGGTGACTGTGCAAAACCCATGGTCTGTTTTATCAGACTGGACATTTCAGCTGGTCTCTCTCAGCTGCTGCAGACGTGAGATGTGGTCTCTCTCCCTGTTCTCCACAGTGGTTCACAGCTGGCTTCTGATGTGCCCAGGGACCTTCCCCACCGTGTGAGTGCTACATCTGCAGAGAATATTACCCAGCTTGTCTCTCAGCATGGGCAGATGTGGAAGCTGGCTGAAAAGGAGGCCAAAGGCCAGTTTTTCTTGCTAGCAGAGGAAGGTTATTGTCTTCCCTCATATTCCTGCAGAGATGGAACAGAACACCATCATGACCTTCCCCGTTTTTCAGGGACCTGCTCCCTAGCACAGCTCTGGAAGCACTTAAGCAAGATGTAGCTCAAGGCAGAATTTGGCTCAGGATCTATTTTTGGGTATGTTTCTTTTCAAGAATATAATCTGCTAAATTAAATCTAACATTTTCTCCTGAATAAACAAGCCACTACATCTTTTCCTTTCGCTCCAAACATACCTTTTAATTATGAGGGAAGAGGGCTTGGCAACTCCAGCTAAAGAAGACCCCCTGAGCAAACAAACAAGCAAGGAAAAAGAAGAGCTCTTCGGAAGGTTATCCATATAGAAAGGACTACTTTTTAATTTGATTTTGTGATTAAGTTTATGTATAACATACCAAAATAGCAGAGCATAGCATAATGAATATTCTGAAGCTATCAATATCACACTCAGAAATTAAAATTTGTAATAAAAATGCAGCAGGGTAGAGACTTCAAAGTATCTGATCAAGTCCACAACACAAGCTCCCAGCCTCTGAAATACCACCAGATCAATACCTGCATGAGAAGAACATCAATGTTGTCTGAGAAGGCTGGGACTTTTCCAGGTCCATACTTTTTTCTTTTTTTTTTTTTCCCCAAAAAACCATAGATGTAGATATAAATGATTTTTGCTTTAAACAACTCTTACAAGACAATGAGATTTGCTTTGGCCTTGCTACTACATCTCATCAATTATTTCTTTATTAAGAGTTTCCTGTTTCCCAGGAGAACACAAAGCCTGGTGCTCCAGCCTTCCCTGCAGTGTAAAGTGAGGTCCTTTCCCTTCCATATCTTCTGTTCTAAAAGTAAACTTTTGCAATATTTAAACCAAAGGTTTCAAAGAACAGACCACAGTCTCCCCACCAACTCTAATTACAAGACGATAAAATTGAAGACCACACCTGGCGTGTACAAAGGAGCCTCAGTTAAGAATGAACAAGCAATGGAAAGGTGCTGGGTGTTTTTTATGACATCCCACCCTGGGGAGAATGCGGACAATTCTGTCAGCAGTTTTCCAGATTTACCTTTAGGACTAACTTAAATTCTTGCCATTTGTGTGCCTACAGATACTGTATTAGTTCCCTTTGAGGCCCAAGCTCTGAACAGCTCCCATAACTCTACAGTAAACTGCAGGGTGTAGTAGAGACTGAGTCTTAATGTGTGCCTGCTGCCCACCTTCCTCAGCCACCTGTTTGTATGAGGCTCATTCTGTGGGTGATGTCTCAACACAGCTAAAGCTTCATCATGCTCTGGCTCAGGCAGCTTCATTAATTTCTAGCTCTACATGCTGTCAAACGTTTCAATCTGCTTGTCCCTTCCCATCTCATTGTGCTTTATTTCAAAGCTAGTGCTTGTGGACAGAGAAACCTTAAAAAGGGTGAACCCAGAGCAGCAGATTCTCAGCAGAAATCAGAGGCAAAGGTTAGAGAAAAGGGAGTCTGTAGTCCATACCTTGTTAAGCCATAGTATGCTCAGGTTTGAAAAAGACTGGTTTTGATGAGGCATGCAGTTTGAAGGTTGACCTTCTAGGCCACAGGGTTTCCAAGCAACAAGAGACATAGTTGAACTTGAGGTGTACACGCCATGAGAACCTCCCCATCACTTCTGATTTTCTGAATCTGGATAAATCCTCTCAGAGATCTGTGTTTGCAGAGGCTTTTGGCTTGGCACTATGGTTTAACTGCATTTCACACATTTCACAGAATATTCTGAGTTGAAGGGACCCACAGGGGTCACAAAGTCCAGCTCTTAAGTGAAGGACCCATACAGAGATCAAACCCACAACCTTGGTGTTATTAGCACCATGTTCGAAACAACTTTTCCCGTGTGAGTTTTGTCTTCCATTTGTTTGTGCAATATTTTAATGTCTTTGACTTTATGATTTTTTGGCATCTAAACTGCTGCAGCAGATGTGAACAATAATGGTTTTATTTAAAAGCCTTGTCAGTCTGAGGTTTAATTCACTTCTCCAGGTGCTGGTTTCTGGTCCAGTGACTGAAATGTATGTCCAATGCATTTTCTTAGGGATTTTTTTCTTTTATTTTATTTTCTTAGGTGAAAACAAGAGAACAAATCCCACACTTGTGGTTTCTGCACAACCTAGGCCCTTGAGAGCCCATGTACAAACATAAAAGCATCCCTTTAGAAACATAACTCCTGTGTAAAGACACACTAACCAGTGGGTCTGCTTCATAAAGGATTTGAACACCAAAGCTTTGCGATCTGCCTCTTTGCTTGCAGGTCCCTTCACATCATCGGTATAAAGTTCCCCTGCCTTAGCCTTGAACTCTGCAAAGTGAGTGCTAGAGCAGGGACTGTACAGTGAGCTACAGCTGGAAGCTGTGACACTGGGTTTAAGCGCGTTGTTTTCACGCCCTCCTTAAGCAGGATCCCTGGCTGGGCTGATATCACAGTGCCCTGGCTGCCAAAGGGTTTGAGCGAATCGAGGAGGAACCCAGTGCTGGGTGACTTCAGCTGCCATTATTAATTTTGAAGGGATTCCAGCCAAATTGTCTCCACTCCTACCTCACAGCATCACAGAGGTATCCTGAGCTTTCAGTTTTACTCAGGTCTCCCTCTGGCTTCTACATTTAAAAAAAGCTTACTGAGCTAATACTGTTACTTTATATATGATAGCAAGTCCCTTTTTGTGAAATTAAGGGATAATCAGAGAGTATCTTGCTAGAATAGATGCTACTAGTTGTCAAACGAAATTAGTTGCTCCAATCAAACTCCTTTTTTGGCTAATATTACCTCAGAAATTGCCAAGTTACCCAGCCTTACTACATTAATTGGATGTTATTTGTCCACATTCCCACCAGTACCATAACAGTGACAATAAACATGACAGTGGCCAACCCAGACTTCAGGCAAGTTTTGCTGCATTTAGCAGAATGCCAGCAAATTCTCTGTGAATTCTTCTTGTTCATTACAGCTGATATGGTACTGAAAAGAATAAGCCCAAACTGGGCAGGCACAGTAAGATTCATCTCTTTGTGCTTAACCTGGGTACCGTAAAGCATCTTTTATTTTTCTTTTTTTAAGCTGCTAACTAATATTCTCACAAAAGCAGGTAACTTGGTAACTTTTTTGTGGCTGACAGTAAATCATGCTTCGCATTTATTGATTTGATTTTTTTTTTTCCTTTGCCAAGCAGTTGATTTGTAGCAACTCATCTTTTTAGGTTAACGGTTCACAAATAGAGAAATGCAGAGATTCCCCTCTAAAATTCTACTTGGAAGACGACAATTCAAAATCATTCAACGGAAGACAACAGCAAGTCTAGGATTAAAGCTAAGGTCACACCTCTAAATAAATTAGTTAGCATGGCCAGCATGTTCTTCAGCATGGTTGTACAAGGACCAGAGTTGTAGTAAACCTGGCCCTAGAACTTGACACTGTTCTTGTTGCTTTGTTCCATATTCTGTGGTTGCATTTGCTGGTAATGCATTAACAGAATTCACCTTCCCAAGGCATGGGAACACTTTGTTTAGCTCCTGACATTATAGATGTATCTTGGATCAATAGAACTGGCCACTTACTGAAAGAATCCGAAATATCATGGAAGGTAATTGCTTCACAGCAAATGACTTCACACAGTCGGATAATCACCAGGTATCAGGCATTATTCTTGCTGTTAAACCATTGATTCCTTGTCCATTTCTACTTCGTTTATCATCACATTATTGTTCAAGGGGGGTTGTGATCTTTGTTTCTCATAGCCCAGCCACACTTTGATGGCAGTTTCAAAAGAGAAAATAGATGAAAGGGTTGAAATGCTGTGCCCAATGAATGTGTTTGGAGGGCATCCTGGGCAGGCAGGCCACAGTTATCTTCTCATTTTTCAGTTCTTGTGGTAAGTCAAAAGGAGTAAGTTGATCAAAATCTCCTCTCTGGGGGAACAATTATAAGATTTTACTTCACTTCCAAGTCTGGCTACAAGTACACAGCACTGCATCTCTTCATTGTGAAGCTGACACTTACTGAGCATACGTCAGAATGTTTTGAAATATACTATTATCCAGTACTTGTGTTTTCCGTGTTTCTTGGTATTTAAGGGTTGTCAGATTCAAACACTTCTAGACAGCACATAAAGACAGTGCTGGAAGACTTGCATTTTCTTACACTCTGTTTTAACATTTTAATTCTTTTAATATTTCCCTAGAAAAACCCTGCTTGAGGAAGGTGGGACCAGATGACTCACTGTGGTCCCTTCCAGTTTTACCCACTATGTGATTCTGTGGCTCCATGAGTGAGAGCTACCCTTTGGAGATGAAGATGGGAGCCCTCAGGTCCTGCTGCAGGTGAGCAGAGGGAAGAGTGGCCACAGAGAAAATTCCTACACAGCTTCTCCAGAGCTGCAGAGCTGTAAGTGGGCTCTATGCACACCCTGCTGGTGGGACAGCACCAAAATGACTCTTTGCTTGGAGCTTTCTCTCTAGAATTCCTACACAATATTTAGACAGCTGTCATCTAAGCATGTAAAATCAGACTTTGTGTAAAGAAGGAGGGGAGAGGGGCTTCCCTGTGTCAAGGATCAGCACTAGGGCCTTAAATAATGCTCCTTTTTCACGTCAAAGTCTACAGTGGTTTAGTTGATTATTTTATAGGCCCTAAGGCAGGGGATGCAGACAACTCAGAGCTAAGTAACCTTTGATGAGGCTCCTCCTGTTTGCCTCTAAAATAAAACTGAACTATCTGGAGCTGAGCTACGTCAAAGCTCAGAACAGAAGGAGGCAGCATTTCCACCAGGTTAGACTAAAAGCCTCTCAGTGCTGTGGGATGACACTACCAGAGCACAAGCAGAATTCCAGCCTGTGAGTGACTTGTGTAATGAAGATCATTCATCATCCCAGACGGTGATGTGGTAGCTGGACTACTATCTAGCTTCCTCAGTCAGTGAATTACCTCTAAAGCTACAGGAGAAGAAGGCGTCTTCTCTCTTGTACCTGAAAAATGGCAGGAGGTTTGCCACACTGAGGCTTCACGTTCCTTTCCACTGAATGCAGTTTACCGTGTGCTATACACAGGCTCCTGGCCTACATTTAGGAGTCCATGGTGATTAAAGATGACCAGAAGGACAGGTAACACTGCAGGCATTTGTTTTGACAGAAATTCTTTCTGCTTAAATAAGATCTTTGTTTCTGCTGACAATTCAACAGAAGACTTGCCCGTGCTTTACACACTTGACTTTTTTTTCTGGCTAAAGCCCATTTTACGTGGTAGTAACACATCATCAGGAGAGTATGGAGCTTTCTTCCTTGACCTTCTGTAGTTCCTGCTCCTATTTTTAGAAGTCATTTCAAATGTTGCTGTTGGTTATGCTCCATTTATGTTCAATCTGTTCCTCACATCACTGCTGTCACTCATACTAGCTAACTATGGAACTGAGAATCAAGATTTTTGTTTTCAATGAAGGTGCATTTTAAGTTTCCTTATCTATCACTTATTAATCGAAGTTTCAGCATTACGTGAAACACACAGTTCATTTTTCCGTCTTTATTCACTGCATGGTATATGCGAGTTGCAATCTACTGCTCAAAAGAGGGATTTTCCTACAGTACAGCTAATGACAATTTGTGACTTCTGTGGATTTTGGGTAAAGTCCACATCTCTTTCTGGTGAAACTGTGACATAACAATGACCAACAGTGATGGAGTTGCATCCAGAGTCTCAGATGTCCCTACAGGTTTTTTTTTCTATTCCTGTTTGAAGCAAATGGTGTCACAGCCATGTCACCGCTTTCGGGTAGGATGGGCAGAATTTCCCCTCTCCTTCTCCCCTCATTCTTAAGCCACAGAAGCTGCTGGAAGAACTCTTTCTCTAGGCCTGCCTGCCCGCCAAGAGCTGCTCTTGTCATCACTTCTTGTTTGCAGGCTTGATACAACTGCCCATTTTCCTGAAGGATGAAGGTCTAAAGGTGACAGTTTCATTACCCAGAGAACTCCAACTGACAGGCAAGTCTGTCACTAAATATAGCATTTTCTATACTCTGCTACAGTCATTCTTTTTGCCATAAATGTACCATTAATTAGGGTGTTAAAAACAGACTTCATTTATGCTAAAATAAGGAGATTTATTGCTGCATGTACCAAAGGCCTTTATGGAGCAGGGAACACTACCATTGTCCTTGTGGACACAATCTGAATGGTCAGTGGGTCTTCACAGAGGACCCTGTAGGAAACACGACCTCCAACAACCATGTTCAAACAGATCTGTTTCCTCAGAGCTCATTTAAAAGAAAAAAAAAGATTCTATTTAAATGTGAGTGTCCTCACTCCTTCTCCAACCTCCATTTTATTTGTCCCCCTTCCAGGTGTTAGGTAGGCTTAGATTGCTTTGTGCTGCCAGTGTAAGAGCCATCCCACTTCCAGCAGACATGAGTTTTTTACTGAGCACTCTCCTCTGTTGCACTTACAGGGAGTAAGTGAAGCGCAAAGCTGAACATCACTATGGGAAGGTCTGACCACAAGACTTTGACCCAGCTGCCTTTTAGGGTTCTAACTACATTAGTACAGTTGCAGGAAAGAAAAGTCTGGGAATAGCTACCTTGGAGACGTCTGTGGGAAAATGAACATCTGGTCCTTGAGATGGACTACACCCCATAAGACCCAGGAAAAGCTTCCCAGGTTCCATCTCACTGAAAGTTACTATATCGTGTGGGCATGACTTTTGGTTTTCTTTGGAACAGGTGGGGTTTTCCCAGGATAACCTACTCATGGCCAAATGGCATGGGTTATATTTAGTGTTATCCCAAAAGTGAAAAGGCAGTGATATTCCTTTAGACCATGTTATATTATGGCTGAACTACATCAGTAACAGTTTGCTGAATCTGAAAGTAAAATGCATTTTGCCAGAGTTTTAAAGAGAACTATTACCCATCATATGCTTTGGACGGTCACCCTGAAACAACCTGAGCCATGTGAATATTTATCATGTATAGATTTGGCCTGCACTTCTAAGCAAAGCTTTAATTTTCTTCATGTTTTCTGAGTGCCAAGATCTTGATAGTTCTGCAGAGTCACAACTTAGCACACCAAATGAAAGTGCACCTATGGAATTCTCTTGGTGTTGATTAGTGCTGTGAGCAATCATGGGTAACATCTGTCATGCTCTGGTAGGCCAAACCTGAAGGTGACACATGAAGAAGCACAGAACTGATACACCTGCTGCGGATCCTGGGCAAAGCCCATGCTCTTTAGCACGGCAGTTTTCTGTCATGCATGACGGTCTTTGCAAGTTGACCTTCAAGGCCCTTTTGCTAACACCTCCACTGCTCTGACTTACTCATACCATACACATGGAGTGATGCAAGGGTGGGCAATGAACACTAAGTTGTGCAGTACGGGGGACAAGGGAGCTCCCATCATACTGACAAGGAGCTAGATGTCTGGAGTAGCAGCCTTCCGGTGCAATGACACAAACCCCCAAATTCGTTTGTGTTGACCAAAATGCTCTCAGCGAGGGCACCCACCTCAGAGACTCAGCCTAAATCAGAGTGTGTACAGACCAGGAGGCTCCAGTTTTCCCATATGGGATCTTATCCCAGGTATTCATAGACATGTGGCACATGCAGGAACAGCAAAAGGTATGTTTGCAGTACAGCTTTGTTGTGGCATAGTTTCCCTCATCACCTCCAGTTCTGGACAAATGCTCTCAGGGGTGTTCAAAGAGTTTGGGGCGGGGTGAGGGGGTGTTTATTTCCTAAGCACAGAAGACTTTGGCCAAGGACTCCACAGTGTGAGCATATTACAGGTACCTCCATAAAAGAGTGAGTGAATATGCAGCAAGAAGTGGGTGCCCTGTAGCACTAACACTGGCTGGGCTAGCAGCGACAGGAAGCTGGCAGCAGGCTGGCAGGTATTGTGCCACTTTCACAGGCAGCAGGACAACAGAGCAGGCAGAAAAATGTCTTGAGGACTGTCCCAGCTGGTTCCTTGATTCTGTATTGGGTCTGTCTGAGCTCACAGCAGTCCTCGCAATGCTGTGCCTTGGAAGGGTGTGGATAACACACAAGTGTTTTGACTACAGCCGGGCACACTGCCCCTTCCCCCTAACTGAGGATGAGATTCTGGGAGGGCACACGAGCAGGCCAGCTGACTCAGACTGACCAAAGGGATATTCCATACCATATGACGTCAGTTCAGATATAAAAGCTGAGGAAGGGAGCAAGGGAGGGGGCATTCTTCCCGAGACGCGTAGGGCCCTGCTTCCCTGGATGTGGATACTCCTGCAGATGGGGAAGTAGAGATTAGTTTCTTTTGCTTTGCTTCTGTGCAGGCTTTTGCTTTGCTTTATTTGTGCTCATATTAAACTGCCTCATTTCAAACCACCCTTTGTATATCATCTTATTGTCGGGACTGAGCGACTGTTTGGGCCCCTGGCATCCAGCCAGGGTAAAACCCGTTACAGATGCCTTGACCACTCACTTGTTAGACTGTGCTCAAGCCACAGCCCTTGGAAATTCCCTGGCAGCCCACCTGAAAGGTTGCAGTACTAGCCTCTCTAGCTGCTTTCAAAAGCTGACTGTGATGAAATAAACCTTGGAGGACTGTCTTTGCAGAGTCTAAGGCTGGGGAGTAGCCAAAGATGGCCTCTGGTGGGAGGCAGGGACTGCTAAATGGATGTGACATGGCTGGTCATGGCCCCCGAAGTGTCCTGCTTTGTTACTCTCTGAGAACTGGCCTTGTCATCCTGACACAGCTGGCGCTGAACTATTTTTCTGATGTGTGCTCACAGTCCCGGCTGGGGAGTGCCCAGCCTGGGAGTCACACAGCTCAACATGGATTCCATGTGGCTCATCTAGCATTACACCTTGGGGGTGGTGGGGATGGAGGACAGCAGGGACATAGGCTGGAGCAGCAGGAGCAGAAAGGGTCCACACACCACAGTAAGTGGCCCTTTGCTTGTGCACAGTGACTTGGGAATGCCTGTTCCCAGCTGTGCTGGTGCCTGTACAAAAGTAAGGCACAATCTGCACCTCCCCTCCATACTGGATAGGTCATGGGAAAGGAGTGTGAGGGAAACAGCTATGCAGCCACAAGCCTCAGCATGTGTGGCAGATGCAGAGAAACCAAATGGTGTTGAGCTTACGTAAACACATGGTCCTCGTCATCTAGGGGAACTAGGAGGTTGGTGTCAACACCAAGCACTAACACAGCCCAAGTCTGTCCAGCAGCTCTGTCACCGAAACAAGATTTTGGAGCTCAGTTATCGGAGTTGAAGTTTTTAAGCAAGGAAAGACATACAGGGTTTGATAGCCATGGAGGGGGCATGAGTTACAGAGATTACAGGTGATACAGTGTGTTGTTCACTGGACAGTTTTCTGCTTCTCAGTGCATAGGACTGAGGTAAGTTTCAGGGATGGCAACATTTTGCAGATATTACATGATGCCTTTGGTGTGAGGTTCTCCTTCACGAACCATCCCTCAGGTCCCTCCTCTGAGTGGATCCTGCTGCTTGTGAGGTAACAAGGTTACATCTGTGTGAGAGCCCATCTTCCTGCCTTCGCTATGAAGAGCAATAGCTGTACTATGGCACCTGAAAAGAATGACCTACACGTGATCTTACAGGTCAAGACCATGTAAGCAGCTAGGAAGCTTAGCCTCAAAGGCACTTCAGCAGGAGGATTGTGGGGGTGTTATAAACAGGCTGAGTCCAGCCCTCTGCTGTTACAGGAACCACATAATTGAAGTCCCTGGACAAATTCATCAAGCTTACTCCTAAAGTAGTTAGATTTCTGCTCCCACCCTTCTGTGGTAAAAGACTGTTGTAAAATATGTTAAATGCCATGCACCCTAACAAACCAACCCAAACAAACTCAACTTTCAACAGGAAATTCTGGGTATCTCCCATGGTTTGCTGAAAGTTAATGTCTAGAAAGACTACACATCCAGCATTTTGCCTCTCCAGGGAAATATGCCCTCTGCAAGGAGCTACAAGATCATTGTCACAGAAAGTTTCCCTGTTGGCTGTGTTCCAAGGCTTCCATACTGACATCTTCACGTAGATTGATGGCACTCTTTAGAAATACTACAGACTTGGTTTCAAGAGAAGCACTGGGGTGCGCTCAGTTGGCTGACCCTGTAACTGCAGGGCAGCTTTTTACATCTTGCTGCTTTGCTGCTCACTGAAGACAATGCTGGGCTTGGATGTGCAATCACAAGTCACCAGTTCCAAGGCTGAGATGCTGATTGGAGGTGAGCTGGTGACTTCTCAGACATGTCTGTGACAGGACCCTGCTCTACCTGCATTCCAGTGCATGAGGGCCCAGATACAACCAAACAGCTGATGCAGCAGGAATCAGCTGCCCAACAGGCTCCTATTGTATGACTGTTTTGTTTCAGTCAGCCAATATTCAATGACAGTGTGAGTTTATTTCTAGCAAGAGGAGAAAATCATTATATGAGTAAGGTTATTCTTGGCTGTTCTGACCTGTTTGTTTACAGAGCAGTATGCATAACTATGTCCCCCCAGACCTGGAAATGAACAGCACATATTTGTGCTGCTCATTGTGTGGCTTTTCCTCTCAGCTCAGGGTGGGACAATTTTCTGTCTCCAGGAGATGTGTTGCAGGGTAACTCCCTCCATTACTTTTCCTTGTTTTTCCTGGCTTCCAGCGTCTAATATGATTCCAACAGCCAACATTCTTTCCTCAGCATTTGAACTCATTCCATCAGGCCGGATTTTACATTTTCATGCCATGTATTATGTAAGTTCCTACTCTTTCTCGCTCTCATGGTCTTCAGAGGCTGTTCTTCTCTTTCCATTTGACTTAGAGAAACCCTGCATAGATTACCCACTGTCCCTAATGAGGTCTCTACCGTTTGTCTATAGAGGGCTATTTGATTTCAAATTGAAATAACATCTCGTAGAGTAGTAAGTTACACTTCTAATCACTTGTGTGAATGGTAATTAAAGGACAGAACCATCAGGACTCAAGAGAAATATGACACTGGAAAATTACTGTGAAATAAGCAAAAGTATATATTGCTGCACACTAGTGATTCTGTACTTCCTCCTGTGTTGCTCTTAACATGCAGTGAGTTCAGAAAGGTTTCAATTTGGAAATTTTGGGTATCTCGAAATTGTGTTCATCACAACCCACTCCACCTAAGCAAGAGAATTCGTATTTTCTGGAGTCTCTTACGTTTTCTTTTCTATTTATCCTGTCACAAACACCTAAACTGTTGCTCCAGAGCATGCTGTGGTGTAGCTTCGCCTTGGTGGTGGAGAGCAACACGGCCTAAACCCAAAGTGCCTGAGTTTACAAAACCACATTCTTCACACCCATACCCACACAAGGGACACCATTTGCTCCAAGCGTGCCTCACACCCCCACAGGATGGGCTCTGTACAAAGGCATTCCTGCTCCATCTCACGGAGCATGTTTCTTTGCGCAGAAAATGATAGAGGGGACAGAGAGGAGACGACATTGGGTGATAGGAGCACTTTGAGACACAAGTGATCTATGTATCGCTGCTTCTCTGAGTTAGAGAGGCGTTTGTTGACAAGTAGCATATTACTACTGATCATACACAGGTATCTAAGTTCAGTGCCTGGTGAAGTTATGAGAAGATTATTCTAGAAAGTATTGAAAAACACTTGGAAGACAGCATTGTCCTCGGTCCCAGGTGGCACGGCTTCATGAGAGGAAAGTCCTGCTTATCAAGCCCGATTTCCTTTATGGCACCATAATCCACCTAGCTGATCAAGGGAAGCCAGTTGATGTCATCTTTTTGGATTTCAGTAAAGCTTTCAGTACTGCTGCTCATGGGATCCTTCTGGAGAAAATGTCCAGCACACTCCTGGATAAACACATTATGTGGTGGGTGAGAAATTGGCTCATGGGTCAAGCACAGAGTGAACGGGGTGACATCAGACTGGTGACCTGTCTGTCACTAGTGGGGTTCCACAGGGCTCCATCTTGGGCCCTGTGCTCTTCAACATCTTCATGAATGACCTGGAGACAGGACTGGAAGGGACACTAAGCAAGTTTGCAGATGACACAAAACTCAGAGGAGCTGTTGACTCCCTCAAAGGCAGGGAGGCCCTGCAGAGAGACCTCGACAAACCAGAGGACTGGGAAATCATTAACCATATGATGTTCAACAAGGGAAAGTGCTGGATTCTGCACCTGGGATGGGGCAATCCCAGATGTGTATGCAAACTGGGGAATGAGATGCTGGAAAGCAGCGCTGCAGAAAGGGACCTGGGGGTCCTTGTCCACGGTAAACTGAATATGAGTCAGCAGTGCCCTGACAGCCAGGAGGGCCAACCTTGTCCTGAGGGGTATCGGGTCAAGGAAGGTGATTGTCCCACTCTGCTCTGCACTGATGCAACCTCACCTTGAATATTTGGTATATATTGGGAATAACCAGTTTTGGGTACCACAATGTAAGAAAGACATGAAGCTGTTAGAGAGTGTCCAGAGGAGGGGAACAAAGATGGTGAAGGGCCTTGAAGGAAGGCCATACGAGGGGTGGCTGGGGTCACTTGGCCTGTTCAGCCTGGAGAGGAGAAGAGAAGACTGAAGGGAGACCTCATTGCAGTTACAACTTCCTTGTGAGGGAAAGAGGAGGCGCAGGCACTGATCTCTTCTCTGTGGTGACCAGTGACAGAGCCCAAGGGAATGGTCTGAAGCTGTGTCAGGGGACGTTCAGGTTAGATATTAGAGAAGTTTCTTCACACTTTCTGCACCTAAGAGGGTGGTTGGGTGCTGATACAAGCTCCCCAGAGAAGTGATCAGAGCATCTGAGTCACAGAGTTCCAGAATTGTTTAGATAATGCTCTCATGCACATGGTGTGACTCTTGGGGATGGGCCTGTGCAGGACTAAGAGTTGGACTTGATGATACTTGTGGGTCCTTTCCAACTCAGCATATTCTGTGATTCTGTACTGATGCAGGATAGTTGGGATCTGCCAGAAGTCTGCTCCCCTGTGTACTTGTGCCTTACGGGCTGTTGGGAGAGTTCAAAGTGTGAGTGATCATGCAGATAAGGGGAAGAGAAGCAGACATATATTGAACTTCTCAAGATGTTTTTCTTACAAATCAGTAAGGTGATGGTTCTCACTATTGTTTCCATAGTCAGGTGACTTGTTTTCAATACCTGTCAGCTGTTTGCTAATGTTTGATTTGGACTTTATGGAGGTAGATGTATTTTTTTAATAAGATTTCTGGAGAAGGAGCTGAATGCTGATGAAGCTGTGAGCTAGCTGCAGACCAGTGGTAAATGGGAAGCAGAACATTTCAGTCCCAGCAGTCTGCAGTGACCTCAGAAAAGGACTGTGTCTGCACCACAAGTAATGCAGTATTATAGGAGCGTGCAGTGGAGCGAAACAGCTCATGCTGGAAACCTGACGTCTACATTAGGTGCCTTTTAAGAGGGTTGCTCTAGGTGAGTTTTTGTCTGGTCCAATGGACTGAACACACATTTGTGGTTCACACACATCAGATGGTTTAATTTAATCTGAAAGGAGTCCCGTTTACAGACCACAAGCCTGCTGTACCAGATGCCATAAGTGGGGACAACTGGACAATTTGCTTCAAAAGCACATTCCTGAACAAAAATATTCATGTAGGCAAGGTGAAAGACTAGTTAAAACAGACTAAATTAAGACCAAATCAAGCAAAGTTTTCCCTGTGTAAAGTGTAGGAACAAAGAAGCTGCAGGTTCACAATAAATTGCAGCTGACAAGAAAACCCTGAACAAATTAGTATGCAGTTTCTTCTTTCTGAATCCCTCTGCTTCTTCCCCAGTACACCACAAAGGAAGCTGGGGTGCTTAGCTCTGCATTCTGTATCTCACTAAGGAAGCCAGCCATCTATAAATTAGATATTGCAATGCAAACTTACATGATCTAATAATAAGCGGTTTTAGTTTAAATTAAACACGTAGTACCCACCTTGTATTTTAAACAGGGGAGAGCCATATTTTGCTTTCAGTAGAATGCACACTGGAGTGAGATTTATTCTATAAATATTTAAACAAACTATATTCATTAAATTAGTTTTCCTCCCAGTCTTTCTACTTACTTCCATTTGCTATTAAAAGTTGCATTATGGTTTCAGCTCAGTTCTTCCCTGGAGGCTGCAGCCACAATAATGTTGTTTGATGTAAATAGGTTGTGGTGACTGAATTTTTTACTCCGGTAAGCATATTGCTTGGAACATGCTGCTCACTCGAATGGTGCAAAAAACTGTGAAGCGATGACTCATACCTAACAACTGCTACTGATCTCATTTCCCTTGCTCAAACTCCACAGTTTATGTACAGTTCTGTGTGGGAATGTTGCCTCCAGTCTTGCTTTATTCAGCCTGAAGAGCAAAGAAGGGACTTTATTTCCTTTTTGTTAGTGGATTGGTGCTCATCTCACTAATTTAATATTCACATACAAGAACATAATGGAAGTTTTAACTTCAGTTTACCCCAGAGCAACTGCAAGCTATACTTTTAGAGCTCCTTTCTGAGTATTTTTAAGACAGACAGCCAGGTGGACTTGCACTCGCCTAGACTTTAAGGAGCTATTTATATATATGCATTACCTACACTCAGCCGCTTGCCTCTGTGCATGAACATCTATCCATATGACATCCTTCCTTCCTGGGATGGAACTAGATTGCTGTTGTGGTCTTCCCCTGCTAAAATCAGCCACAAAGAATTTATGCTGCAATAATCCTTCTCTTGTCGTGTTTATTTTAGTGGTTCTCCCTTTGCCTTCCCCCACGGCCCTTTCACTGTACGTGGCCAGCTGACGTGTTGGCCCTTGTGCAGGGCTGCTCCAGGGCCACTGGTGGAAGTCATGACATTGTGCCAACGTCAGCACAAATCCTGGCACAAATGCAAGTGCACACTCCTGAGCACGCTGGACCTCATTTTCACCCTTGCCCTGTATTTCCGCATTGTGTTTCCACCTGGAGTCGTACAGAGGGCTCAGAAAAGGAGGTGATGCAGAAAACCGCATGATCTCAAATACAGAAGCTGCTATTTTTGAGAGAAGCAGTAAAGAAACTGCTCAAGCAAGACTATGATTGGGCTCCCATGTGGTGCCTTAATTACCCAAGGCTATAAAGATGACTTGGAAACCTGAAGGGAAAACTAGTTATGGTCTTTTCATGCCCTTTTTATGCACTGGGCTGGATTTATTGACATGAGTCACACACACTAATTCTCATCTCAAGGGTTTAATTTGGCACTGAATGTTCACTTTTAAGTCGCCACTATCATCCTATAGTTAAGCAGTTATTTTCTATCAAGATTTCAGTAAAATCTTTGGCGTAAGTTTGGCATCAGTTTTTTATCATAAGATGGTAAACAGGTTCTCTTAGAATAAGACAAATAGCTGTTGCTCCTTATCCCATTGTTCACCACGCTGGCAAAGACAGCCATTAGGAGAACAAAATGAGAATTTATGCATTTTTCAGGCAAGCTGCATTATTAGTAAAAGAACTACAAGACTAACTAGGCTTTGATAGAAAGTACCAGCTTTTACAATTAAGTCCAAGGCTTTGTACAGAAAAGAAGTTATCAAAATGCAGTCTCAACAACCTGTCTCATGCAAACACCACCGTAAATAGTCTCGTGAGGCGATTATGGGCCTCCTTCATGCAATGACTTTTGTAATTTCATAGAATCATAAAGCTATTGGAAGGGAGCTTTAAAGGTCATCTATTTCCAATTCGCCCACAATAAACACAGAAATCTTCAGTTAGATCACAGAATCACAGAATATTCTGAGGTGGAAGGGACCCACAAGGAACATCGAGTCCAACTCTTAAACAGCACCACTGCCTCCCTGGTGGAGAACTGAACCCTGGTCTCCCACATGAGAGGCAGGGGCACTCAGGCTGCTCAGAGCCCTGTCCAACCAACCTTGATTGTGTCCAGGGATAGGGAATTCACCACCTATCTGGGCAACTCATTCCGGTGGTTCACTAGCTTGACCCTCTTTTACCTTAAAATCATTATCCCTTACCCTGTTGCAATAGGTCCTACCAAAAAGTTTCTTATAAGTCCCCCTTAAATGCTGAAAGGCCTCAATAAGGTTTCCCTGGAGCCTTCTCTTCTCAAGACTGAACAACCCTAACTCTCTCAGTCTTTCCTTGTAAGAGAGGTGCTCCACCCTCTGATGACTTTTGTAGCCCTCCTCTGGACCTGCAGGCCCGCATCTTTCCTGTGCTGAGAATCCCAGAGCTGGATGCAGCACTCCAGGTGGGTTCTCATCAGAGCAGACATGTAGAATCACCTCCCTCAGCCTGCTGGTCACGGTTCTTCTGATGCAGCCCAGGATGCAGTTATCTTCCTGGGCTGGAAGCACACCTTGTTGGCTCATGTCCAGTTTTTTGTCCATGAGAACCCCCAAATCCTTCTCAGTAGGGTGGCCCTCAATCCCTTCGTCCTTCATCCCCCTAACTGTACTGATACCAGGGGTTGTCCTGACCCAGAGGGAGAACCTTGCACTTGGCCTTATTCCATGTCATGACTTTCACACGGCCCCACTCCTCAAGATTGTTCAGGTTCCTCTGGATGGCATCCTGGCTGTAAGTGTAGAAGACCCTTTCTGCAAGATTATTTTGGGGAGGTTTTGGGCTTATTTTGCTTTGGAAGCCTCTCCCTCTTAGAAGAGGCATCTTTCCCAGAGACA
>WEKX01005822.1:0-33147 GCA_013390025.1 Pitta sordida | reverse complement strand
CAGGAGTATATCGTGGGAGACTGTGTATTTCAATATCAAAAGAATGTTGTGTTATGTTTTCAACTTCCATCCAGAATATTTCTATCAGAATAAAAGGAGGAAAATGTTGCCAATCCTGTAACAGAAATAAAAAAAAGAAAAAGAAAAAGAAAAAGAAAAAGAAAAAGAAAAAGAAAAAGAAAAAGAAAAAGAAAAAGAAAAAGAAAAAGAAAAAGAAAAAGAAAAAGAAAAAGAAAAAGAAAAAGAAAAAGAAAAAGAAAAAGAAAAAGAAAAAGAAAAAGAAAAAGAAAAAGAAAAAGAAAAAGAAAAAGAAAAAGAAAAAGAAAAAGAAAAAGAAAAAGAAAAAGAAAAAGAAAAAGAAAACTGAGACTAGACAAACAAGAAATGCTTCAGGAGAGTGAAAAAGATCTTTCTTAAATGCAGAGGTGGAATTTGAGGTGTGTAATTTCTCTCTCTGTTTTCTCCCAGGCCATCGGAAGAAACAAAAGTAGCCAAGGTGATCATGTAGTTGGGAATCCTGCGCACTAATAGGTAACAAACAATTTCAACACTCTAGATTCTTGCTCTCCAGGAACCTTTAGAACTGTGATTCCAGTTTTCCAATTAGCCTGAAAGGTATAACCTAAGGTAACAAATGGGTAAGAAATACCAAAATACCGAATTAGAAACAACTATCAGGCAAGGAAAGGGGTTCAGCTCTATCATATACGTTAATTCAGTCACTACATGACAATATTTTCTTCTCAAAAAACTGTTTGCATAGTACTACTGACTGCCTTTTTTATTTTGTTTGTTTTGTTGCTATTCTAGTGGTTTTTTTCTTTATTTAGCTCAGAACACAAAAATATCGGTGGCTGAAAGAAGCAGTGTTTCTGAAAAGGAAGTAAGAAAAAATATATGAAAGAAGAAAAGGTATTACTTACTAAAAACCAGAATATTAAGAACCAAGTAACTTTTTGATGCTTTTACCTTAAAGATCAGAATTGGAGCCATACATCAGGTCTTAGGTGAAATGAGTTTGACCGATTAGGTCTGGTTACCAGCTGCCAGTGAACTACATCAAAACACGGCACATAGATACACGACTTACTACAACTAACTGCTCTCTGCTAGAGACAATTTCCCTCCAGAGTGAACATGAAGATAAATGAACTCCTATCCCCAGGGAGAAGTGTCCCTCAATGAGGCAAAACAATACACACTCAAACACGCTACAGTGCTGCTGCTCTTCTTGACTGTTACAAATAGAAGCAGAAGTGTTTCCCAGTAATTGAATGTGGGCACTACATGAACCAGTAGGGTTCTAATGGTAGACCAAGGGTTAGTCAGGAATTCCCTAGGAATCCCACCCCCCCCCTTTTTTTTTTTTTTTGTATTGTTATTGTTAATAGAAAAAAATCTTAGCAGTTTTCTCAGCTGAGGGGATTCCTGACTATTCTTCAACAAAAGCCACCATTTCTCATGAAAGTCCAACATAAGGCACCTTCTGAGAAGATAAATTCTCATGTTCCCTGTTTTTCTTTCCATCATTTTGTCCCTTTCTTTATCTTCTAACCCTAACCCTCCCCTTCATATTATTTTTGTTATTCACTACAATTTTCTGAAATTAAATTAAGTTTAGCCATTCTATTGATTTTGCTCTGAGGAAGCATTACTTATTCTAAACTTCTTGCCAACATATAGATAAAGTACAATGATTTTGGATGTCAGCAGTGGCAAAGTCTGAAAAAGCTTCAGCTCTTGCTCTGTAATTTCCTCTCACAAAATTCTTTGCAAATTCCCTTCTTCTCTAATATTTTTTAGGTTATATTTCATCTTCATTGAAAAAAATGCCTCATTAGGCAAGCCTACAAGCACAGCCCTCAATACCAGGGATGCAGAGTCTTCAAGTAGTTAGTAGTCTTTTCCATTCCCTGTGAGTTCCTTTCTCCAAATGTAACTGTTTCAGTGTCACAGAGATTCCCAATGGGATAACTATGGTTACACAGGTTATGCAAAAGAAACCCTCTCTGTTGCCCAGTTCATTTCTGTTCACCCACAATCTAAAGCAGAGAGCCCTTCCCCTCCAGTGGCTCTGTTCATCTCCAGTTCTGAACAAATCACTACACAAACATCCCCAGGGCAGCATTTTACCCTTTACACCAGAAAAAGAGCAGAAGATGCCAGAGCTTGAAACAAACTGAAAGACACACGTTATCAGCACAACAATTGATATTCTGATCTAACAAGTGATAGGTCAAATTCAATAATAAAATGATACTCCATTACTTAAGAGTACCTCTTAAATAGGTTACTCTAGAAAACTGGCTAAAACTCTTCCTGTTCAGGGAATCAACCAAGTCTTCAGTTACCAAGCAACATCTCTTGTATCCAATTTTCATGTAATTAGATAAATATTGAGTCCTAATATTCGTATTAAGAATCATGCCATTACCTATACTTTCCTATTTATATAGGACAGCAACTCCTGTCTCACAGCTGCTGCTGTTTTTTATCTTCTTTTTAGTTTAATCTAATATTCAGCTACCTCACCTTTCCTACTGCACATCATGACACCCATCCTGGATGCTCATAATCTTTCATCACTTTAGACTTCAAGAACAGAATCCAGATGTTTTGCCCAGCATTTTCTTTACCTTATTACCAGTGCAACTCCTACATAGGTGAAGGTCTGATTTTAACTTTCATCCTCATGCTATAACTCAGGGCAAGTTTACTAATAAAGTTTCAGAGTTGGCCTGATAATTTAAACAGGTGTGGGTAGCATAAAGTTGACTTCCAATTATTAATGAAAGCCAGAATTCTGGAAGAGATAAGAACACTATGAAGTTGTCAGCCCACAACAGAGAAAGGTACCAGCAGGGCAAATGCACTACTTACAACAGATTAGCAACACAGGTATTTTCTCAGCATTCAGTGACACCAGAGGTTATATTACGTATTAAATAAAAACACTTTCCTAGACACACAGGGTAGCTGGTCACTGATGTACACAAAATATTTTGTCATCCCAGAAGAGGCACTTGCTTATTTGCCTAAGGAAAAGCTGCTTGGAACAGTGCTGCAGCAGTGATCATTTTCCATTCTCTAAATTCAGCACATCTGGAAGGCAGTGACAGGGTTAACAACTTTGCACCTTCTCAAACCATGAGCTCACATGTTCTGTGAACATCCTGTCAACCTTGTGGGTACACAGATCAGTTGGTTACTTCAGACCAAGCCTGAAGGATCAACTTGACTGGGACAAAAGGAAAGCGCTAAATGTTGTGCGCACTCACACGTAAATTATTGAGTGACTTCATTCAAAGCAGTCTCTTCAGGCACACAATTTACAAGGGTGGGCTGGCAAATACATGCAGTATACACAAAACCAATGACCTAGAAAGCAGGGCTCACTCCATGACAGTCAATGGCAACAGTTTGAGAAGGAACCTTTGAAAAATTCCATTTGAGGACAACAGGACCTGGCAGCTGTCAGCCCTGGTAGTCAAATCAGTGGGGAGAAAGGCTTGGCTAACCATGTCAGACCCTTGCCAAGCTTTATGGGCTAAGGCTCTAGCCAAACCTTTCAGCATACTGGACATAATTAATGCAGAAAAGGCCCTTTGCCCTGCAGCAGCCAGAGAGAAGCTGATAGGGAAGCATGGATATTGCCCTAATTTTATTCCTGCCTTATTTAGTTCTATGCAATTATTAAATGACATACTTGCAAGAGTTTAAAACATAAAATACATTATTTCAGCTTTTGCAAGAGCTGTGGAAGAGCCCAAATTGTTTATTTGTTTATAATCACTAGTGTAAAAGCATATGTATTCATCACCAAGACTTTTTTTAAAGAAAAAATACAAATATGGTCAAGCTACTATATATACTACTATTTTCTGGAGATTGACATGCCAACTTCCATCAAGAGAAGATCAGAAATTGGTGTTGCAACAAAACCTTGCCATTGTATACATATCTTCAGGAACTATAGGAATATGCATCCTGTGATAAGTTGCTTTATCAGTGGACATTCAGGTTTTAGCCTAAGAACCTACTTAGGAATGTTGCCATCCTGTATGGGTGAAGGTTAGGGATGGATAGTTTTTTCAGTGAATGATTTAGAATGGAACCCTAATGGCCTCAATTCTCAGAAGAAACCATCCCCTTTCAATTGACTATGCAGAAAGCTTATCCCCCAGGTACCTAGAGATGCTTAGGCCCTGTTTTGTCTCACATAGCTACAACTATGTAACAGTGTCATCTATCTCCCTTTGTAGGCAACAAGGAGAATTAGACACTTCAAGGTGCACCTATGTACTCATCCCTTACTGTGCACCAACTCATCTCTTCAAAGACTAAAGAAATTCAGACAATTCACTTAGACACAGAACTCAGGCTTGAGATGTTAGGCAGAATTAACCCCATGAATCTCTCAACTCAAACACAGCTTTTCTTGGCTACTCGTAAAGGTAAGCTGTAAAACCATTTATCCTGCTTGCTGCAAATGTTTTTCTCTCTTTAAGAAATGTACTGTTAAAATCCGCCACCTTCTTTTACACTCAGCATCTAGAACTGGGCACACTTTCCACAGTCCTCTCTCTAGCGAGGTGCCAGCACTGACTTCACTTCTGCCAAACAGCCCAGCTACTGCTTAGCAGTCATGATGGAAGAATTTGGCCTTTCTAATGCATTCTTTCTAGGCAGCCATGTAAGAGACTCAAAGGATGCCGTGGATTAGATACACATAATACCTCCAAAAGGACTGAACAGAAAAGAATAGTTTAATGCAACTAACCACATCACACCAGTGCAGGCGGAAAATATTCACCTCCACAGACAAAACCAAGAACAGGAGAGTGTGTATGATTTGTAGCTAAACAGCAACTCAGCATAAGTGATCTAAATAACAATGATTTAGATGTTCCTGATACCTAATCTTATGTTGTATTGAGATCATTACAGTGCAACTCCAAGCATCCAATTCTATATTAGGTACAGTAGTACATATGCTCTGCGATGTGCTCTCGGTCTCTGTACGGGTGTTAGATGGTGAGTTGGACTAGATGATCCTTGTGGGTCCCTTCCAACTCATAGTATTGTGTGTGTGTGATTCTGTGTGATATTAAATTCTCTACAGCATTCCTTCTGTTGTCTTTTTGCCAAGCCTCATGTCTCTTCATAATACAGCATTTTGAGGGATTTTTTTTAATCACAAATCAGACCCAACAGTTGGCTCATTCAAGAAATTCTCTTTAAGACAAGTAATAGATTTTGAGGCTCCAAGAGTACTTTGGAGTCATGTTTTCTGGCTTTACTCCACAGCAATGAGGGCCACAAATATACATTAAAAAAGAAAAAAAAATAGAGCAAGAGAAAGAAAATTAGAGTGGAATCACTTGCCTCCAGCATCTAGCTCTTGAAGAGAAACATACATGACTACCATTTTTTCATTATCCTCCACTCACATGATCCTCACAACCTTCTATTAGATGGAGAGTCTCACTAGATGATTCACAAAGTTCCCTGTCTGCCAAGCATATTTAGGGGCATATCATTTTACCCTTTGACTATAAATACTGTTGTTATGTAAGGATGTGGGCACACTTACCAGGTCATCATTTCTTTTGGGAGGCAATGGTTCTGAATTACAAGCTGTAGTCAGCAACAAACTCCATCTGATATTCTGCTAGTTAAGTAATGCTTAAATAAGAATGGTATCAAAGTGATAAATACAAGCCCTCTTTTCATGGCCCCGGTCTACATTTTATGCCAAAAAGTACTGTGAAGAGTTGTAGATGGTGCTGATAACAAAAACTGGAGTTATGGCTGCCTAACATTCTGAATTATAACCTTTTATTTTCAGTCATTTATAGTTTTCCCAAAAACAATGCCTCAAGCTGGTTTACAGGAAGAGGGGATCAGTAATTAAGTTAATCTGTTCCTGAGAGCATGAAGGAAAACTAGTCTTTAACATCATATTTAGAGAAAAGAGGGAAAAAATAAAAGGTTCCAGTGATTTCTTTGAAACATTTCACAACTCCAAAGCTGTGAAATGTTTGCTAAGGGTTGTCCTAAAATAAAGGAAGTTCTTATTAGTATTATCCTATGAAAAATAAACAAGAAAACAAAAAAAAACAAAACAAAACCAACAAACAACCAATCACAAAAACCTTTCAACTTATTTACAGGAGCAAGGGTCACAGCCAATGGTGAACATGCCCTGGGACCATGATCCAGACATCTGTATTTTGTGTTAACTCAGTGACACTGAGCAGGGTCATCTCTCTGCCCCGAATTCCTCAGCAAACAGAGTAAGTGGCAAATTGGAGGAAGAAGCCATGGGTTAAATAATTAAGTGCTTGAGAGGGAGTAATTTTTTTGAAAAATTGAAATTCTGGAGTCTTTCTGTTCCTGTTTTCCAGCTGCTCTCTTTGCACACCGGTATGGAAATTTGAGCAAAGCTATGCAAATACAGGACCCACTGCCTTCTGCTCCCTGGGTGTGTCCAGGCATGCTGAGCTCCCTCTCCCTGCGAGGGCCAGGTTGCAGCCCCTCTCTATCTTCCTGACCACAAACTCCACATTGAGGAAGATGGGGAGAAGCTGCAGCACTGTTAGGAGGTTGTGCCAACATGTCAAGAAAGGGAACATGGGTTAATACACAGAATCACAGAATCACAGAATATTATGAGTTGGAAGGGACCCACAAGGATCATCTAGTCCAACTCACCATCTAACACCCGTAAAGAGACCGAGAGCACATCGCAGAGCATAACACCAACCTAGATCCCTCACATACACGTGGACTACACCTTTCCAAGGTTGATATCACTCCCAGAGATGTCCTGTACCTTGCACTGAGGTTTGGCTGCCTGCACTGGGATATCAATTCCCTGCAGCCATTAACACTGAGCAAAGTTTATAGTTTCTACAGCAATGGACTTTTTTTGAGACAGGATAACTGAGGTTGTGCAGGTTGTTTGGGGGTAAGGTACTCCTCACCCATGCTATGCTAAATGCAGGCAGACCTTCTCAGACTGCCTTGGGAACATTCTCACACTTGGCTGTCCTGACCTTGGCCCATCTCAGCCATCCAGTGCGCAAAACAGCCTTGCAAGACACCAGAAAATCAAAGCTGTGTCAAAACAGGCTTGCCTTTCTCACAGTGAATTCTGCTCGCATGGGTAGCACAGCCCCTGCACACTGAGCATACATTCACCATGAGCCAGATGTTTTCGCCTGACACGACATGACAAAATATCTCTCCTACCATTTTCTCTTCACCTCACTCCTCACCACTGTAACACTAGCTCTGCATTTACATTCCTCCTCACTTCCAAATTCACAGCAAGAAAAACAATTCCCAAACCACACATATTGGAGTTAGAACAGAGCTTGAATTAACATAGTTCCAGCTACTCACTCTTTCCAATCCAGGGGCCTCAGGTGGGGTACCTCATGAGCATCTCCAGCCTCTGCTGTGTTGTCTGCTGAAGAAAAGAAAGGGTCTGATTACAATAACTTGTATTTGATTTGCCCTCATGATCCTTGGACTCAAAGGTTTCTTTCCCATCCAGAATCCCACATCCCTATCAATATAGGTATCAATATTGACCATAACTGGAATTTGCTATCTCACCAGAGGGCTGAACCCCTTTATGCCATCCTCTGCCTCTCTCTGCAGGGATCATGCCTCACCCCCAAAGCTTGTCTCAGTGCCCAGGTGATTCCCTCAAGAGGAAGGTTTCAGCATGTTTTCAGATTGAGGATGTTCGTGTTGATTTCCTCTACATCATTATCTGGAGTTTTAGTATTCTGATACCAATATTCTCATTTGTCCTTCTGTAATTTTTATCATTTTGATGCTTAGTTGCTGTGAGCTCTCATTTTTGGCAACATTGATAAAGGGCTTGCTTCGTAAAAACAAGTTTTATTCCCCTTATACTTCCAGAAGTAGGGCAAGCATGATTTAAATGCAAGAAATACTATATTAATTGTTTTTTTTAGTGAACTGCAAGTAAGCACAGGAAACATCTATCTGGGTCCTTATGCAGAATGTTTTGCTGGAGTAACTGAGCCACTACAAATCAAGCCAAACATTGAAAATCGTCCTTGCTTCTCCGGGAATTGGACCCCTTGCTTCTTGCTTTGTTTTAGTTCTTTTCGCTGTGCATTTCTGAGTTTAAGAAAGTAACTAAGTAATGCTGTGCAGTATTTTCAGCCCAATTAACAACTAGTTATCTTGGTCTTAAGTATGATACTGTTTAATAAGTACATTATAATTTTCTCATTTTATTTTTCTATTGGAACCATTAATAAACCTGATAGAAGCTGCAGCATGAACAAGTGTTTGAGCTGGGATTAGCTTTACTGCAGTTTTGGACAGGCGTAAATGGAAGAAGATACTACAAAAAGACAAAAAAAATCTCCTTTTGCTGCAATAGAGATGTGTCAAAGCAGTGGCTGAGCTATGAATGAAGTGGAGGTATTTTGCAAGTTTTACCATCATTGATTCAGCTAGCACATTTTTTCTTTCAAGATTTCCAGCTCTACTTTGTAGACAAGGGCAAGCATAGATAAGAGCCAGACTTGAACTTTGAACCTTCTGAGGCTCAGATATCAAAACTTCATACTTTATTTCCCTTTGTTTGAGGCTTCTCTGATGAGGCACTAAAAGAAAGTGTGTTGTGTCCTACTCTTCTCTAGCCTGTCCTTTGACAGTGGCTATAGCACCACACATACGAAGAGGCATAAATAAAACAAAGAGAAAAATTAACTTCTGCAAAGAAAACCCCTGACTGTCCTCCCAAAATTATGTGCCAGCCCTGACCCTTTGTATGCATTAAGACATCCAAGCCTTTTAACTTCATGAAAATCTGTTTAGATAGCTTACTCTGAGGGCAGATTTATGTCCAGAAAATTTGGAGTTGCTTACCAAAAGGATGAGAGTCATTTATTTTCCTGTTACCAGTCTGCCACACGAATGAGATATCATCAGCTAAAATATTCAGCAGAAGCTACTCTTCACATTTTTCCCCTTCTTTTTTCCTTTTCCCTCTTTGAGACCAGTTACCTATTTAACTCCATCCTGTCAATTAAACCAGAGAAAAAACGCAAAGAACTAATTAGGCAACTGTGTAATTTTAATTAGCTGTTTTGATAATTAAACTAATTAGTTCCCCTGTGTTTCCACAATATGTGGTGGACTGGTTTTGATATCACGGCTTCAGAGTTCCATTCCATTAGTTAATTAGTCACTTTTGCATTAGAAAGCTTTATTAATGGCCTTAATTTGCAGTTGAAATGAGAAATCTGCTGTCAATAATTTGGATAATTGCCTACTGTTTGATTATAAAGTACAAAAGTAGCAGCACACTATTACATATGCAAATCCCAAGGGTTATTTCCTGGATGCTTAGCTTTCTTGATCTACATTTCATCCTCTCTGGCTTTCTGTTTTTTCTTGACCCTGTTAGGGGGAAGAGAATCCAGCTTATTAAGAAAATGAAGGCCTGTTTTTTTTCCCCTTGTCCTGTACTGCGTGTATGCTTGTGCCTGCAATTGTTAAAGTTATTGCTTGCTTTGTACCTAATTAGTGTCCTTGGAATTAAATGAACAGCTCTGTATACACCTCTAGCTCCTGCAGCCATGTTTGTGCATTGAATAATTGATTCTACTCTGCTAATCAGATAGGGACATAATGAGCCAGTTTAATTAAATGGGGATCTAACCTGGTGAACACTGGGAAAATATTTGCTCATTTACTTAGTAAAAGGCCACAGTTGCTTTTCATTGGATGGAAGGGAAGGTTACAGAAAGTAAAGTAGGCTTTGAAAGCAGAAGCAGTTCACTGGCTGTCTACCCGTCGCAAATCAGGCTACTTGAATAGCAAAAAGGTTTAGCAAGCTGGGGGGAAAAAAAATAAAAAAGGCTTAATCAAAGGGCCAGGAGACGTTGAAATTGCTGACAGGTTTCCCTGCCTCTCCCAAAGGTGTCAGCATCACTGTTCAGCTATGCTCTAAGAGGCAGGTTGCCTGGTCTTACAGCCTTCAGTGATTTGCAGAAAGAATTTCAACTCAGTTCATTGCCAGTTGGTGCCCGTGTAACTGCAATAAGGTAAGACTGAGTAGTAGTTTATCTTCTTGGTAGTAGGGTACTTAACTTCAGGTGTATATGTGTTTGGTTTTTTGTGAAGTGTGGCCATTTATCCCGACGTTTCCTTATAAATCTTTCTATTATGCTTGTCAAGCTATTTCTGTGACTGTTGGAATCCATCGGAAAACTTAGGAGGCAGTGATTGGGGGAGCAGGGGGAGGGATGCCAGGAGTTATGTAACTCTAAAGTTTTTTTTGCTATTTTGAATAAGCAGCTAAAGGCTTTGAAGATAACATCTGATCACTTTCAAACTTTAAAGTGGCTACAGCAATATTTTTTTTCCTTTAACGCCAGCTAAATCTTTGGAATGGGAAGATGATTATGGTCTCTAAATGCAAAAGATTACCCGCATCTTCAGTGACAGCTTAAGTGAAACAGTCTTCATCGTAATCTGCAAAAGAAAGTGGTAGCTAAATACACATCTGTAATTCTAATTGCACATCGGACCAACTTTACCTGCAGGGATAAAGTAGAGTAAGGCCAAAATAGAAACAACATGGTGCTCATCTGCTGTGGTGCACTAGGATGAAATAGCATATTGACCCTGAATCCATACTCTGAGTAAAAGCAATTGTCATTCTGCCACTGTAACACCTTGTTGCCAGTGGCGATGTAATTAAAGCTGTGAGGACTCATTTTCCATTCTTATCTCTTAAGCTCGTCTGAATCAGAAACTGTTTGTGGTAACTGAGAAAACGTACTACAAGGCTACATGTTTATGTATGAATTTTTGGTAGTCTATTTTTGTGGGGCGATGAGGGGACATGTCTAAGCATCTTATTTCCAACATTCATTCTCCTACTATATATATATATATAAAATACAACTTGTGTTGTGCAGATATATATGTAATTTTATATATTTGATTCATACACACATATATAGATAGATATATAGGCACACACACACACATACAGTTTAAATTTTACTCACCCCCTTTTCTCCTCTATTAAAATTCCGAATGGCTAAGAGGATTTTCTCAATTTAGTCATACTTTTAATCTTCACTGAAATGAGTGATGACTTCTTATAATAAAAAGTTGACAGGCTTACATTGCGCACCGGTGGATTAGTTTCCCTTGGTGATGAGGTTTTCTTTTGTGCGCCGTGTGTCTGTTTGATGGAGGTTTAACAGAAAGCATTTTGGCAGAAATTGGATGCAGCAGGGATCATCTGGAGATGGCTGCTGTTCGATATTAACTGCACACAGTAACTTTTTTTTTATTTATTTTTTTATATTCTTCAGCCAGGTGACAGAAGCAGCCAAAGCATGTTTTCCACTACTGAAAGAAATAGAAGCATTTTGTGGGTGATTATAAAATTGAATGCATAGGCGCGGAATAAACGTCCTTAAGTTTAATTTGCTTTTGGCCATTGCCTAGCAAAGGCATGCAAGTAAGGTGTTCCATGAAAGAAGTTATCAGGCCCATTAACATCTGCAACATACACCTTATTTCTTAAAAAGAAATAAAATACCCTCAAAAAAACCAAGCAAAGTTTTTCACGTGGAGGTGGAGTTTAGTATGAATTTACATGGATTACTTTTATAAAAAAATGTGTTTTCTTAGAATGAACATTATTTCTTGGAAGAAAAATAATATAATTGATTTTTACAGCTTTAAGAAGTTTCTGCCAGGTGCATGGGGACAAAACCAAATGTAATTACTTCCCAGTATTGCTAGCAATGCTGGTTTTTATGCGTGATAAAGGCATAAAATAATTTCAATGACAATTTGAGAGGGATCGAGTACTTGCTTTGAGCCCCCTGTATCTGCGCTGACATCCATGTTGTTAGCTGAAATCTCATTCTGTAACAATCATCTGATTAGTTTCCACTTCTATATCAATAACTATACAGAACACAAAATGAATCCATTTTCATCAATCCTGAGTAGTCAAAGGAAGCTCTTCTCCAGTTCTGCTGAGTGTAAAGCCAAGGTTTGGTCAGGCTTTGTTTAGGAGTTGCCTAAACTTCCTAGTTCACAAAATCCTACTTTTCCCAAGTGCATCTAAAACATTCCATCCAATATTTTTATTTTTTGTCTTTCTAAGTTCATGCTGCTCTACCATACTTGCATCCAGAAGACCAAGCAGAGAGATTCACACCCTGCAAGAATTGGCCTTTCAGAAGACATGTCACACAAGTACAACATGAATTCAACACCAGTTGAACCAGATACATAAATAATTCTAGGAAGATCAACAGAAATGGCTTGATATATTTTTCAAGCGTGCCATTTTGAATACTCATAAAATTTGGTTCTAGGCGTCCAAATATGACTAATTTCAATTTTATTTAAGGAATTTGTGCCAAATAGTTACCACTAGAATGATAATGAGCAGCATCTGAACACTTTTAGTACTTTAGAATTCTATCTGGCACTTTAAAAATGTAGTTTATTTTTTCACCCAGTAAAAAACAATTTCACTAAACTTTTTAGAACAGAGGCAATATATTTATAATAAAGACAGGAAAAGTTTAATCTGCACTTACCTCTGGTTCAGACAGCCGGCAGTGACAATCCTGCTTCCCTTGTCAAGTTTCAAGAACTCAAAATCCTTAATTTAAACACTTGAGAAATCTATGGAGCCTGTCAGTCTATTTAATGAAGCCTCCTCCTTCCCCTTTTTTAAACAAAATCTGGCTTTCTTTAAAGACCACTTAAGGCATATCTCTGATTATACAAACAGGTTCTGTCCTAGAAGAGTGAATAATCCAATAATACCTTCTTTGACTTGTTTCCCTCACCACCCCCAACAGATCACTTCGGGAATATAGCTTCCTTAAAGGTAAGGAACTAGTCTAAAATAAACAACATATATATACCACTTTCAAGACATAGAGTGTGCAATACTTGATGCAAGTTGCTGCTTTGATTAGAGGACTTCTTGATCTTGGGTCATTTAGGGGGTTATGTACATGAATTAATAATCCCTGAAGATTATTTTACATATCTATCAAAATATATTCATTTTTTCAGATATTTGCAAGACTTGAAACTGCTTGCTCAGCATCGCACAGCATGTATGAGAGCACACACATACATTACAAGAAGAGAAGCTGTGCATTCAACTGTTCAGAAAGTTAGACCACCCTATCACACAGAATTTGGCATTTCAGCATTGTTACTGTAGGATAATTAAAGCACTTTATTAAAGAAACCGGGAGTTGAAGGAAGAGTGAAGCCTACCTCACGGTGCTAAATGCTGTGAAGTACATCTTGGCATCTCTTTCTCAATGAATTTACAATCTCTGCTGGGACCAAACCCTGTGTATGATCTCGTGTGTGGTATAAAACTGTATGCTTTTTCTATTTTGTATTCTAATCATACATATCCAGAAGGAAAAAATGTTACTAGAACATGAGATCATGTTGTTGGGTTGTTTACATAAGCTATTTAAATGTGTGAAACTGGTAAATATTAATGGTCAAATTGACAGCCTATTGGCAAGAGTCAATTCCTATGGTTGTCATAATAGAAAAGAAATTTGAGATTAAATATTTACATACATTAATTAACATAACGTGAACACTGATGACTTCGTCATTTGTATGCACTGAGATCAGACAACATGAAATATGACAGATATGAAAGGATTTATGGCCCTTGATTACTTGCGACTGACATCACAGCTGGTAGTGAAATTAAGACCAAACCAAGGTAGAATTGAAGGCAGGAGGTATGATGAGAACTTTTGAGGACAAGTTCAATACAGGTAATATGTGGAGTTGTGGAAGGATCTCTTTGTACTGTAATACAGTTAGAATTATGGATTGGAAGAACTACATTAACCAAAAGCATCTTGAATATGTCACAGGAATGGGAAACTTTTTGGCTTCAAGGAGGTCAGAAAGGATTCCTCTATGTGCTGAGACAAGGCAGCTGAAGAGGAGGGATGTGAGTGTGGAATATCTTTAGTGAAATAATGCACAAGAGACACCTCTTGGTAGTAGAAGGAGATGGGTGGCAAGGCAGGGTTGGTGTCAGAGAAAGAGAGTCCAAATATGGAAGGCAGTGTCAGAAAATGGTGGCTCAATAGGCCGAGATTAACAGCACAGCAACATAACTGTCTAGTATGACAAAACTTTGGAAGGAAGAAGTAAAAAGCAAAACAAATTGTTTTAGCTATCTGAATTTTAAAATAATAAGGTTTCTAAAAGGATTAAAGACAAATACAGGATGACAGTAGTTAAGAGCAGGGAAATAGGGTTCTGAATCAGTAATGTAAGTATGGTACCATCTCTTATGTGAAGATCCTCCAAAATGTTTTCATCTGGTCTTAGGAGGTATCCAGAAATTCTCATTTAAAATACCTTTGATGAAAGGGCTTGGACTTATCACTTGGTTTGTAAGCGTGTGATAAAAACTCCAATTTAATACCATAAAACAGAGTAAATATTGTCTTTTTCATGTATAGGGCTATCAATGTGGACTTGGACATTAGATGTTTTTACTGAGGCTTTGGAAACTTGGCTTCTAAGTGCATTATAAATATAAAGCTGTGAAAGTCTTTCATCTAGAGGTATAGCTTGATGTCTGTTTTAATTTTCAGAGAACTTATCCTGAAGCATTTTGAGTTCAGTAACTGTTGTTGTTAGGGATTTTCTATTCGTGCACTGCACGCAAAAAGCCCAAAACTTATACTATTTTTTCCCCAAATTAGTATCTTTTACTGTCAAATATGAAATGGTTGCACTATCCTTAAATTTGAGCAATTTTCATCTCTCTGAAATTCATCATTATCACACCTCCTGGAAACTGAGAATACTTCAGGCTGTGGGCTGGAGATAGTTGCAGACTTTCTGGTGTCAAAGAATTTTCCCAATATATGCAAGAGCTTTACCTGTATTCCAGGAGGTGTATTTGTGGTACCAAGATCACAGGTAAAAAATGGTTATGAATTTCCAACTTGGACTGAAATTAAAAGAAAACTTTCACTTACCAGAAACCTTGCTTTTTTATCCAGGCCCTAGGAAAGATTGTTTTGGGAGCATGTCTGTTCACTCTATCTCATTCATGTTATCACTGTCACTTACAACTCCCTTAGTTTCAGGAACATGCAAATGTTTTTCCTACTTGCTTCATGTTCACTCTTCTGCCAGCATTTGTCAGACACATTTTAACTATTTCTCTTCCAGACTGCATTTGACAGTGTGAAAAGGGTACAAGTAAAGCTGATCTTCGAGGAGGTCACAGTTAGAGAGGTCTGAAGTTGGTGGTTTGGATATATCTCTCAACAAAAAACAAAAATTAAGGTGAAAGCCCCTAACCCTTGTGCAAACTGCTGTCCTTACATCCCCAAGTCGATTGCTGCAAACAGGTCCAGTAGCCTGAGGATGAGAGTCTGCCCTTTGCCCAGAAACAGCAGTTCACTGGCCATCAGTCTCACAAATGCCATTTCTCTCTCCACATGCTGACCTGAAATCCAGATTGTGCTGGCCTAGTGTATTGATTCCAGTTTTCTCTCTGGCTAGGGTCTCTGAGCATAGTCTGAAGTGAAAGGTTTGAAGCTGACTGGTAGCTAATGTGATGCAGTTTCTTCCTTGAGGAAAGAAAGGGACCTGCCCTGAAAGCGCAATTGATTAATTTAGCCAAGAGAAATATAGTTGCTCAGGATAAGTAATGCCATAGCTCAGAGCCAGAGGCCAGGATGAAATAACATTTAAGTTTCCACTGCTTCTGGAGATGTAAATTTAATTTCTGTAATGAAGGCCAAGGTGTTTGTTGATCATCAGGCAGGGACTAAATCTCCGTGATGTGTGAACATAGTCCTTGACAGGGACACACCTTAGCTCCTGGAAGGGCACCAATCACCCTCTGTTTGCTTGCAATATGTGGTCACTGACTTAAGCCAGACCCAGGAAGAAATCCCATCACATATTGCTCTTGATACCTGCAGATAATGGGGGAGCTGAAGTCCCGAGCCCTCACATAACGTGTGTATATGGCTGTGTGTCCAACAGGTGAGGCTGAGCCAGTGTGCCAAAGTTACAGATTTATGACCAGTGCGCTTCTGCTGAAGTCAGAGGTGTAAGAAATGTACAAGTCAATACAGCATTTGCCTTACTGTATTTCACATACATATTTAAAGCAGCGTGGCTTTGCATGGTACTTCCGAGCTTTATTACATGAATACATATGTTCCTGCTGATGTAATTCTCTTGAAAGGTATAAATAATGGATATTCTTCATAAGAAGTTGACCCCCTGGAAAGTCTGAAATCAGAGAGAGGGAGTTTGAACTACCTTGCACAATTCAGCTTGCACCTGCACTCAAAGTCACCGGATAAAAGTCAGTTAGAGGAAAGCCTGTAATGTGTCATTGCCTGCTGCCTCCAGTGTCACTCTGGTCACTAGCACCAAGGAGTCTATTAGATGGAAAAGACAGGGGGAGAAAAACAGTTAAAGTAATGTAGCTTGTTAAACTACTGCCTTTTAAGTCTTTGGGGGCACTTTCATTCTATTATTTTTAGCCAGGAACTATCGTTTTCTAACAGAAGGGGCCTTTAGTATCAAAACAGGTGTAACTTCCTCTTTCCCACAGCCAGCTATAAGAATAAAGGAAACACTTCTAAGATATTGCTAGTTCTGAAATGTTTTAATCCCTTGTGGTTCAAAGACTGCTGAATCGGAGACCAGACAGGCCTAAATTGCCTCAAAGTCCTTATTCCACTTCAGTACAATACAGAAAAAATATAGGAAAACAGTAGCAAGGACTTCATTTTCAAAAGGCTCATAGATTTTGCAGAAGTAAAAAGCATTACAAAAAGTTGAATCTTATCCACTGTCCTTACAAATGTGTCTGATTTGCATAGTGGTAACAGCTTCCAATCTGCAGGTATGGGGATTATCTTAGAAAATAGCTCTTGCTTCACTTTTGTGCACATCCTGATTGTGCACGGTTTGAGAGGACCAGGTAGGGCTGGACAGGTGGAAAAGAAGATTGTTGTAACTTTTATTTTAACTTTCTTTTTATCTATAAAGAAAATTCAACTTTTGTTTTTACAGAATAGTTTGAATTTTTCGTTTCTCCAACTGTATCCAACAGCGAAGCATCTAAGCAGACTTGGGAAGGTTCAGCTTCTTAAACCGAGAAAGGCAAATGCTCAAATCAATTAGGTGCTCCTTGTTGGTACACTGGCAACCAAACAAACACATACTCAAGCCTAGTTCAGCAGGAAAATGGGCAAACCAGCCCTTTGTCCCTACTTACCCCCAAAGATTTAATACTGCCCTTTTTTAGAATAAATTCAATTTTTATATTCACGTACTGAAAAAAAGTCTGAAGTTTTTTTTAGAAGCAGTGGTATTAACAGATTATTAGTCTGGATTTGCTCCTTTGTAAATGAGATGAGACTCCAGTCCACTGTATCTGGTATAATTCCCTCACACACACCCACCATGGTTAGTTATAGCATAAACATATCCTGCTTCTTTCATACAGCCACCTGCCATTTTTGCTTTATTGCTGCCAGAAGGTTTAAAGGCATGCTTTTAAATACCTTGAAAGTTTCCTGTTGATAAGAAAAGGTGGTTTTAGCACTTTTAAGTAAACAGTAACACACAAACATCATAAATCATGCTTTTTGATAGAATCTACATTAGCTACATGAAGCATGAGGGACACGACTGTAGGGGGAAGAGGGGGGGGAAAAAAACCCAACTCAATTTCTGGCAGGGAGACCTAGCAAAAATGAGTTACAAACTGTGGGCTGGATCTGCTGCTATATATCGAAACAATCATCTCAGAATTTGAAACAGCCTTTGCATGTCTTTTGTCTGGGTAACTGTCTTTGGGCAGTTCTGCAGGTGGGACAGATGGTTCTGCGGCAGATAACTAACACTTGTGAGTAATTTAATCCATTGAAATCCACTGCTTGAAGGAGAAAAACACCTGTTGATGTCCAGGAGGACAAAAATCATTGCAACATGGATACTTGGAATATAATTTCTGAGATTTTAATGCTATTTCTCGGCAGCTGACATACTGAGACTTAAAAATCATTGATGTGTGTTTAAACTCTCTCATTCAAAACAACTCCATTCAACAGGCAGCAAATTAAAGCATAGGTGACCCAAAGAGAGAATGTATGTTATAAATCATGAGTACAGTGAATAGATTCAGACTCTAAATGTGACCTCCTGGTTGGGTATCTACAAATACATACTCGCTGTCAAGAAGCACAAGCGTTGGGATGTCAGCAGAGCACCAGGTGCATATTCTACATAAAGCCCAAACTGACAAGTGGTAAATTGTATATAAATATAACCTCTGCATTTCAAATAGTTCCTAAAAATGTACAAAGAACAATTGAATTAGCCTCTTCAAGGAAAAAGTGAGTGGTACGGTCAAACCAAAGTGAACATTCATAGCAAAGGACTCAAAACATATTTAGTCTTCTCTGTGCCCATCTGCGAGTTTTCCATGAGAAGCTTCCTATTTCAAAGTGTGTCTTTCAGTGTCTGTGACACAGAATACTATGAAATATATAGTCTGGTCTCCACTATTTAGGCTGAAATCTTGTTGTTAGGATTTTATTCAGGATTAATTTGACTAGCTGAATAAAGTAGGATAGTCACTGTTTCTGAATTACGACTAAAATGTTATAACCTGAGAATGACTACCATATTTCTGCATTGAGTCAAGACACTCGTGCCTTTACCTGAGCAAAGGCAAATAACATTCCTGGAAATTTTACTGGGAAAGTGTCTCTACTACGTGTTGAAAAACCCTTTTCTGGACTGGTAGATCCATTCTTGAGTATCATACTCAGAGTTATAAGCAGGGTGGAGTAAGTCACCATAAATAAAAAGAATCTGTTCTTGTTCAATGTGCAATCTGAGTCAACTGTGGAATGCTGCCATGGGTTCCATGTCTGTCTGCTTGTTACTCTTGTGCCATTCACATCAGATCCAGTGTCTATGAATTGAATCGGTTACTGGCTTGATGGAAAACGAGCTCATCAAACTACAGAAGGTGTGTGGTCCACTGATCCAGCCCTGTAAAAAAGATGGGAACACAGCAATGTAGAATGGGGATGAAAGGAAGGGCTGGCTGTCTTGGCAGCAATCTTCGTCTTTGCCAAATAAAATTCAGCATAAATATGTGTTCTGAGAGTGCAAGTCTATGGGAACCAGAGCCATCCAAACTCCTCCCCTTACCCTCCCTGATTCACAGTCTTTGCCTATCAGAGCTGTGTGATTACAACAACTTCTATCCACTGTTTTTTGATCTGTACTGGAATCTGTCATCAGCCACTGTAGCTTAATAACACAATGAAAAGCTATTAAGTAGGTTTTGCTAGGCTTGATTTGTGGAGTGTGGTTTTTAAAAGATCATATGGGCATGTGTGCTGGCACATGGTGAGGAAAGATATGGAGATGGGGTAGTGAGGAGAAAGGGAAAGTGAGACCTTTTAGCTACACTGAATAGTTAGAAACTCTGTAAGAGGAGCCTGGGTTTGGGCAGCTTGGAAATCAGAAAGTAAAATGTCTATTCTAATGCATAAAGTCACTAAAAAGAGGTAATACTTGCTTCTTCCCCAAAGGTCAAAAAAGGGGGCAATCAAGAAAAAAAATTGATTAATTTACTTCAAAGGGAATTTTTAAGTGGTGTCTGCATGGGAAAGGTTTTTAGCTATGTGGCTAGACTCAGCTTTGATAAACACTTGCGGAAGGTTCTAGGCAATGTTACTCCCTCTTAGTGAGGAGAGGTCAACTAGGTCACCTCCTGTGATCTTTTCAACTCTACATTCAGATGACTTTAGCAGTCCTGTTCTAACACAAGTTCAAAGAGATAAACTTAATTTTTCAGGTATCAAGACAGACAGCTTCATTCATAGAAACATATTCAGAACAGCGAAATACAAAGATCAAGCTCTCCATCTGTAATTCAAACAACATTTGCTCATATAACTCATTCATCTGGACAATTTACAAAATTTGCCTTCCTGTGGTCCTATTTGCATGATAACAGAAGCCAACCAAAACCTGGGAGCAGGAAGGATGTCTGTATGATGGAGGGCTGGAGCTGAGTTAGGTAGTCGAGAACATTTGTTCTCATGGGGCAAAAATGGAAATTTTGCATGAAGACCAAGTGGAAAAATCAAATGCAAAGAGTCCAAACCTACTCTTACTTATACTCAGGTAGCTTTCAAAAAATCATTTGATTTAAGGAGAGCATATAAACTGGGAGTCAGAACACATTGAAGCGCCTGCATCATTTCTTCCCACCATTATCTCTTTTGCTTGCTCGGGCTTCAAGTTTGTACACTGACACCCACACTTAATGCCAAGCTTATCAGCTTTCAGCAAGCAGGGATGGATGTCTTGATGCAACGTGGCACAATTCCCAGTGAGACAGGCCCTGCACCTTTGCCTGCGAGGTCAGAAAACTGACCACAGCGGTGGCAAAACCACCCCCAGCCCCCTCCCCCCCGTTTTTCCTGCCCCATCTGTCTATTTGCTCATTCAGTTCCCTCTCGAGCCCTAGGTGTGCCACTTCCTGAGGGACCACATGGCTAAACAACAGGTTGAACTGTCCTGAGCTTATAAGAGAAATATTACAGATGAGCCAGGGTCCAAGAGAGGTGTGAGTAGAGTGAAAATTCCTCGTGCTGGCTTTCCTATCATAACAATCGGGAAACTACAGGCTCAGCCAGGGGCCCAAGCCTGTAATACTGATTAAATAACAACATTTAAATAACTAGAATTGCTCCTTTTTATTTAATTTGAGCTACCATAAATTTGCACCATAGTAATTGCGAAAAATTTGTGTTAGGGTAAAATTTTTCAAGCTGTCATAGCAATTTTATTACAGGAAGGTTGAGATATGTCTCAAACAGTGTGGATAGGATATTTATCTTTAACAGGAAAACAGGAAAATGTTGGGTTTGCAAGTTCTTTTTTTCCCCCTCCCCTGTATCTTCAAAAGAAAAAAGGAGAAAGTTCCAGCTATAAAAGGTATTCGTCAAGAACAGCCATCGGCCAGCACCACAAATGAGCAACTCCAGTGTGAAAACACTTTCAAAGTTCTAAATGAGTTGTCCCTGTGGTAATAAAGAAAGGCTGTTTTACAGCATGACAGTATGTAAGACAGCATTGTCAGCTATAGTTTATTTAAAGCACAAGGCCTGTAACAGGAAAATAATGACTTTAATAAAATTTACTATTGACTTTGTAGGCTAAAATCTTTCTGTCATCAGGAATACAGAAAAACAACCTGCCTGAAAGCCCTTCACTTAAATATATTCCTTTAATATTTCAAAGCAACTTGTGAATTTTTTTTTAATATACATGCTACTTCAAAAGATACTGTAGTGGGGTGGAAATTAGTATTTTTAATAGAAAGTTGGAATTGCTTACATAAGGGAAAAACTGGTAATGACCTATGACACTGTCTACTGAAAGCAACATTTGAGAAAGCTGCAAAAGCAGTTAATGTAATTCCTTGAAAAGCTGTATAAAGCTATGTCACAAATGAATGATTTATAAATTACTGAACGTCCTTCTCATCTAGAGGATATCTTTTAATCATGCGCTGTAGTTTTCTTGGTGTGAACTCCAAAGAGCCTGCTGCAGAGATACACAGAAATCTGCAGCATGTTAACAAGGTTGGGGTCATTTCTAAGAATTGTGGGGGGAGCAAGGAAATAAAAAATCGTCACATTCGGCATGATTTTACTTTCGAACCAATTTGATTAAATGCACTATAGCTTGCTGGTTGCGTGTGAAAGGTCATGCCTTTTATATGAAAAACTGCAGAATTTTCATTCCTTTAATGTTTTTTTACATAGTTAAAATAAACTGTGGTAAAAAGTTTCCCAACAGCCTACGATAGCTCAATTTAGAGGTGAAACCTTTTAATAAAATCTCATGAAATGAATGCTTTGGTTTATGCACTCTGTTTGTGTTTCCCACTGGAGTGCTTAGCATTGTGAAGCAGTGGTTTCTTTCTTTACTGCTGCAGAGCAACCTCACGAAGGAGAGTCTGGAGCTTTAGAACAGAGAAGATGCAGCTTAGCTGCGGTAAAATTGTTGACGGAGGAATCTTAATTTACAGCAAAAACGCTTTCCTCTTGCCTTTAAAAAAATGCTATTGTGCATTAATTTACATTGCAGATAATTAATTAAAAATGAAGAAAAATATTCCACAGAGGCTTTTTAGAAAGGACTCTGGGGTCCAGAAATAGCATTAAGAGGGGAACCAATTAAAGATTTATCTGAGAATGAATAATTTTGCTAGGACTTCAGCAGTGGAACTGGCTCAAGTCACATTTGTTGCAGCTTTGCCTTGTTTCGTGCATATCCACAAAATCTTTCTTACGTCTCTTAAAGGACATATCAAAGAAGAAGAGATCTTTCCATAAGAAGGCATGGTGCCTGTCTTCCCTAATATGCTGCATAAGTATCACCTAAAAAACAAGTGACAGTACATTTCCTGAACTCCCAGAAGTTTAAATGTGCATTTCATAGAAATTGTTGTTCATTCCCATGTTTGGAAATGTGGATTTCATACACTGAGAACTAGGTGGCAAAAAGTGTGAGGACCAGAGCAGGATCAAGTCTGACAGAAACATCAGCCCATCCATACATGTAAAGAGTGCAGGAACTAAAAAATTTGCTAAATCTTATTTTTGTATGACCACTCAAAGATGTAAAGGTAGGAAGAAATATGTGCTACCATTTACAAATATTTTTTCAAATTTTTAAAATAAACTGTAAAATACAGTGCAGATTTTCTGTGTGGCACAGAAGGGGAAAAGAAGACTAAAAAGTTTCTGTCCAAGAGGGACACTTAAGGTGTACTTACATGACTTCCTCTCCCATCCATTTGAATCCCCACCTCAAACAATGGCACTAAGGACTTATGTTAGGAGTGACCCAATGCAAACGATGTGCTTACACTTGATCCGTTCAGGAATAGACCTCGAGCCTGATATTTAAATTGGTATTTCACTTACTTCTGAAATAAGATGATGAATACTTTTTTAAAAGACTCAGGTTTTTTAGACATATCAGCCCTCAGAAATTTCTATCCTCTTTAGTAAGAAATGCTGAGAGCTCATTGCTTGAAGAAAAAATCAGAACTGAAGAACCTCAGCCTAAGTTTTGGAGTATGTCTTAGTCTCCAACTTTTCAAAGTCTAGCCCTTACATTTTATTCGAACTGCAAGAGGATAGTTTTATTAATTTCAGCTGGAGGTTATTTTGCCTTTTATCTTATTTTTCAAGGCATGTATGAGCAGAGGGAAAGACTTCACATCTATAGCTCATCAACTTTAAGAAACTTTTTTTTAAGGTAGGATTCATATAATGTAGAACACAGGACATTTATTCATTAAACTCTTCCCTGGGGTCCCAGAAACTCCACTCTTCCTATTACATACTGGGCAGAAGGAGGGAGATCAGGCAAGACAAGGTAAAAAAACTCAGCCATTTTCAAGAAGACTTTATTATCTTTTAAGACTTTTAGGGGTGTGTACCTACATAGTGCTGTAGTTGTTCTCTCTGGGCTTTTCTGACATTGTTTTACTGCTCAGTAAAGACACTGGCAATTATGAGCCCAATTGCAGAAACCATATTGTAATACATAAAATAAAATAAAAATAAACAGCACTCGACAAAGATGTGCCATGTATATAGGGCTTTTTAATGTTCAACTAAAATAAAATGTAGCCCTAAGAGGTGAAACAGGATACCTAGGCCCCTCCTAGTCATACTTTCTAAGCCTGAAAAAAACTAATGGCTTTATATCATAGTATCTACATAGGAGACAACTGAATTATCTAAGATACTGTATGGCTTAATTCAAGTACACGTATGATCTTTAAATATTTTCTGCTTTGAAGAAACAGGTAANCCATCCTCGTTGCCCTTCTCTGGACCATGGGTTATGGTCAAGGACAGAAGAAAGGTCAAAGCAAGCTAGTTGATTTTGAAGGATCACTTCCACCAAGCTCAAGAACAGTCCATCCCAAGTCAAGCCAAGGAGACAGAAGGCCTCCATGGATTCAAAAGAAGCTCCTCATAAAATTCTACGATGAGAAGAAAGGATACAGGAGGTGGAAGTAGGGTCAGAAGGAATACAGAGACTGAAGTATGTCAGGACAGAATTAGAAAAACCAAAGCCTACTTGCAGCTGAATCTGGTAAGGTCAATAAGAAGGGCTTCCATGGGTATATTAAAAGTGAAAGGAAAACTAGTGCAAGTGTGGTCCCAATCCTAAATGGATCAGTAGACTGGTGACAGGATTTATGGAAAAAACAGCTTTTCAGTGCCTTAGTCTTGACTGGTAAAATCTGGTTTCAGGGATCCCAAGCCCCTGAGATGTGTGGGAAAGACTGAAACAGTCATGATTTACCCTCAGGAAAGGAGGACATAGTTAAGGTGCTTTTGGAAAACCCAAGTACACACAGCTCCCTGGTGCCTGATGGGATACACTCAGAAGAACTGAGACAAGGGCTTTGGCCAAAACCACCTTGAGACACTGAGTTATAGGCAGTTTTCTGTAACAGGGTGAGAGGAGCATTTAATGCCTTAAGGGTAAAACTTCCTCACATGAATTGAACTTTTGGAATTACATCATGTACAGAAACTTCCTATTTGATGGTAGTCAAACAATGGAATTCAGTTGCAAACACTGACTTCAAAGTAATTCAAGCTGTATGGAAAGACCTTTAATTAGCATACAGAGATGCCCTAGAGCAAGTAACATTACTGCTTCTAGTAACTGTTTGGCTACAGCTGTCTATGACAAACCTAGATACTCTAGAAGAAAGTTGTATTCAGGAAAACCTTACTTAAGTCTGAAGATTCATTTTTGAGAAAACTTTTATTTTTCAGTAGGTGTGCTGCCTTTTTATTTTTCTGAATCTGTTTTGCAATGAGATAACAAGCCAAAAAATGTTGATTTTATTATGTTTTACCATCTCATTGACCGAAGCATAATGCATTCCTTTTTCCCCCAAACCATTTAAGAGACAGATAATTTAAACTATTCTAGCATCTTCCTTGCTTTTGTATTCACACGGTATAAACCAAAATTATGCACAAGACTCATCAAAGCCGAGCTGTGCTGCTAAGAAGTGTGTAACTCAGATATAGAATGAGCCATTTAAACAAGTTATTGATGCCAACATTACATTTACAATTATTCATAAAAGAAAACCATTTGAAGAATTCCCTACGCTACTAGTACACAAAATACTTTGCTACGCATAAGAAGTTACATTTATTAATAGTCTTTTTTGCCAGAATCTAATTTCACTAAAGGAAACTTCATCCTCCAATGGGAATAGGAATCACATGAACGTCACAGATGTTACAATTTTATTCACCATAACAAAAAAAATACACCGTACTATCTTATAAAAATGATGTTTCAAAGTAGGCAGCTGTCTAGAATGTAGGACACAAGAAAACTTAGATATAAAAAACTTTTGTAATTAATTAACATTATTAACTACACCTTTTTTTCCCCCTTGAGTTCATATGCAGTGCTAGAAACACTTCATGCAAATCTTTTTAATTTGTGTTACATATGCTGTGAAAATTTCTCTATCGATGATGTTTTGCTTTTTCCCTCGCAGTTATAGGATACAGAGATCTCATATCTAGGTCCATATTTTTACAGCCAGCCGGGCTACTACTCTATTTAGAAACTTTTCTAGAAATAGCATGATTATCATAGGAACTGAGCATCTCACATTGGCTTTGGTAGGATATGTGGTTGATAAGTAGTTCAAAAATTTGGATTATCTGAAGCTAGGAAAACAAAGACTTAGGGCTACATTTTTCAGGAAAATAATTTTTAGACATGTAAATAGATTATAAAAACTGAGGGGAGCTTTTGGGTGGGATGTTTTTGCATAGAAGTTTTAGTACAGATGTGAAAATGCAGCTATTTAAAGCTAGAAATACCTACAATTAAAATTTTAAAGCTTAATTTTTCCTTTCAATAGGAATTCAGGAAAGAAATAAAAGGTAGAAATATAAACCCAAACTCTCATTGAAAGCAGTCAGTAATGGAGTTTACAGCAATTAAATTTTTTTTATACTATTATAACTTGGCTGTATCTCCATCCATTCTCACTGGCACTTTGAATTTTTTTACTATTTCTCAAGGATCTATTTTATCTAACATTAAAAATAAAATGAAAGATTAAGTGGCAAAAAGAGATTCTTTAATAAATTTGACAGGAGGATACAAGGGCTTGAAATATTTTACCTTTTTGGAACAAAACCCCTCTGTAATTTAGAGGAACAATCTCTGTGTGTTTGTCAAAATCGTCTAAGAAATAAGGCATTCATAATTTCTTCTTTGATGTACTTCTTCATAATAGACTTGTATCCTTCAAATGCAACAAGCTTCTAACTTTCTTTGCTCACCTGGAGTGTGTTCAGATCTCTTCTGTCCAAGTTCTCGATACCTTCCTTCTTGGATTCTTGGCCACTCTATTTTTAAAGAGCTGAATCAAAACACAACTTAAGATTGTGTCATGTAACCCATAACCCTTTGTGGACACTCCAAAACATGGCATCTGCTCTTAGAAGAGAATTGATGTGTATTTTTTCTTGTAAGAAAGAGTTCTCTGGAGATATTCTTGAGTTTTATGTACAGAAATTCAAATTGTTGACTGAGATCATAACACAAATGAGTTTCATCTTCAAACCTTGATGTAGAAGATCTAAGTAAAGCAAATCAGTTGATCCCTCATATATGTCGTATTCACATTTTCCTTCCCCGGAAGTATCAGCACTGAAACTTTTCAGGACAGGCTGTTATTTGTAAGGAACACACACAACGAAAAGCTTGAGACCACTTGGAAAGTAAAAAGCAGCCCTGGACTTTTTTTAAGCTTTTCCAGAGGCAGGTATCTGGTATTATGAGGACATGGCATGAGGGTGTAGGGTGTATGTGGTAGATCCATCAAGCAGACTATCTCAGGTGTGAAGTCTGAGACACTCTATGGGATCCACGGTTGCAAGAGTTCACGTGAGGCTTATCTATTGTAGAGTTCATGACCACAAAATTCCACATGCTGAGACTGAGCCTCAGGCAGGCTGTGACCCATGAACCAGCTGCTAGGCATGTGGAAACTTGGCTCTGTTGAGAGCAGTGAAACAAAATCTTGAATACCTCAAGTGACAAGACTGGAACCCCATCTTCCTGAATTTCCACAATCCATGCAAAGAAATCAGGAATCAGAGACTAAAATCCTTGGAAAAAGACACTCTATATGGCTTGGGGGTAGTATAAAAAAGCACCTCTAAAATGAAACACCCTTTTCAATATTTGATCACAACATTTAGTGATATACTTTTACTTAGAAAGCTATGATTCTGTGGTTCTGAAGTGGTCATCTTTGAGTCCTTGATTATGGAAATTATGCTTTCAAAACATGTGCATCTGAAAAACTCAGAACTAATTAATAGAACAGAATAATTAATAAAATCAAACATTTGGTTAACTCTGGTTATGGTTTATTGCCAACATAGGCAGTGAGTAGCCGAAGCTTGTGTTCTGATTTTCTTTCAGCAGCTAGTGTGCAACTAGAGTACAGTTTGCAGTTCAGTCTCATCTGAAGACAATAAATTTCTATGGTTGGAGACCTCACCATGGTGTAAACCAGAGTGGGCATGGACCAATATTTTCAGGACAAACCGCCCTCCTGGTCAGTACTAAAATCGTAGTACAGATACACCAAGACACAGTCCAGACCTCTAGATATATCAGGATCTGCTACTTTTAACTGATGTTGGATTATTTAGTCTGCAGTTAAGGAACTATACACACTTACGATGACCTTCATGGCTCCAACTTGAGTCTTAGGGTGCTTGTGACATAAAAAGTGGACTTTGAAGGTGCTGTCCTCAGGAGGGTTTTCCTTGACCTGTATTTATAGTGGTATTCATAGTTCAATAGCAATACTGTCAGGCTATTCTCTTCTTTTACATTAAACATATATATTATTTCTTCTTTCACTACCATCTCCATAACAACTCACTCTCAGAGTATTCCAGGACTAAGCCAAAGAGCTTAAAGGGAGTTCAAACTGACTTTCATTTTGCCAGGGATGTCCATTTTATTTACTGTCTAATGCAAAATAAGTCCCTTTTTATTTTTTACTACATCAGTTTTACTCACCAGGTCAGGCCGATCTAAGACCTGAATTCAAATGTGAAGATGAAAATGGCAGAGCAGGCAGCTTCTCAAAACAGATGGATGTCTTAACTACTGACTCTCCTGAAATGACTGAACTCTGTTCTCTTCTTCTTCTTCCCACTCTCTCTGGAAATTAAAATCTGGACCTGTGAAATTTTTTCCAATTAAATTTTCAATGATTTTGGCATGTTCTAACAAAACCATTGCATCAGAAATGCCTTATACATAATTGGTTGAGCCAACAGATGTCACATTATGGCTTAAGCCCTCCTGAGCACTAAGGATCAGAAAGTGGCATTTTTAATAAAGGAGTTTTTCGTCAGTAAACCTGAGACATGACCAGTAGATAGATTAATGTCTATGTGCATCCAAGTTGCCCACAGATGGTAGAGTAATCTTGGACTGTTTTCCTTGGGTGATGACTTGAAATTTTCTTTATAAAACAATTTTCTAAAAGCCATTAAGATCTGTAAGATTTTATTTTAATCTTCAATGCCTTGAAGAGTCAAAGAAACCCCTCAAAATTATAAAATTAATTCTTGTTTATATGTCAACTCAACTCTAACTTTGTTTTCAAAATATAGCTAGTATCTAATTTTCCAGTAACCACTCTTATAGGCACTTACTGAAAATCCATTGAGTAATTACCATAATATTTTCAAGATAAGCTTTTTTAACAGTTTCAGTTATCTTTCCACACTTCCAAATCATTCTTGTTCTAAACCTAAGATTCAATAAATAATACATGATTTCCAAGAACAACTGTTGTCATTTGATGCAATAATTTTGAGAAATTTCACTTATGTTTTGGAAGCAGAAGAGGGTACCCTGTTTCTCATTGTCTTAGAGCAGATATCTAGTCTATTGTATAGCCATGTGTACAAATATTCCCCTAGGGATTTCAAAACATTTTCCGTTTTGGCTATTTCTATACAGACATTCTGCATGCCAATTCAACCTTGTTCTATTTGCATCCATGTGATATGATTTATCATATAATAAGTGTGTTCCCATAGTGGAGTAATTTTTATAGGGCTAACAATAGGTCTGTATTAAACTTGTCTGAGAGCCAGAGAAGGAAAAATCCTCTATGATTTCACTTGCCAGGCATGTCAAGGAAATAATTCTGAAAACTAAATTAATTTACATAAACCACATCTCTCCCTCCTATTTTTGTGATCAGCATTACATTATTTGTTATACTTTGTTGTCAGATGTCACTGGCAACATAGCAGCATCAGAGAGGGGTGATGCTTCCAGCAGAAGGAAGTTGGGTAACCTAGATAAATTTTCTCTGGTTGCCTTTAGAAGAATGACATTCTATTGTGGTCAGAACAAGCAATGAGCTGCGATACATTTTCTATGAATCTTTGATGTCTATCCTCATGCAGAATCTGAGGTACTAGATAATTTTTGCATGCCACCTATATACGTATGTATATATAAGGCGTGTTTTCTTATTTGTATGTATGCATATTAGACTGTATTCACAGATGAAAACTAAGATTTGTGAAACCCTCTGAAACAAAGAAAAGAGAGTTGGAGAAGGTGGAACACTTTTCTAATGTAAGTTGCCTTTGGGCCTGATCCTTGGGTGGGCATTCGGTTGGGATTTGGACTAGATGATCCTGTGGGTCCCTTCCAACTCAGAATAACCTGTAAACCTGTGAAAACATTACATGACCTGAAGAATAATGGTAGGCCTCTGAAGTACAGCCCAGAATACACACAGAGTAGAAAATCCACTGATATACAGAGGCTTCTAGCAGAGAGAGACATAACACAGCAGGTGTCTTCAGAATGCTTTAGCATGTCAAAGACTTCCAGGAAATAAAAGCTCCTGGCCGCCTCCCATTCAGGATGACGACAGGAAGGGACAGGAGGATTAAGATGGTCTGCCCAGGGAGGTTGTGGAGTCGCCACCCCTGGAGGTGTTTAAGAAAAGACTGGATGAAGAGCTCAGTGACATGGCCTAGACGATGGGAGCCTCAGATGGATGGACCGTGGTGCCCATGCTTCCAGGGTAGTGGGTTCGATCCCTGGGGTGGGCGTTTGCTTGGGATTTGGACTAGATTATCCTTGTGAGTCCCTTCCAACTTGGAATAACCTGTGAATATGTGAACCTGTGAAGATCAGAATGACCAGCTGTGCAGTTTTGGGAGTTTTACTTGGCAGACGAGAGTGTCCAAGACCCTGTTCCCACGCTGATTACCCCCACATGTGGCTTATCCAAACAGGAGGATATTTTTGGTGTTTTACATGGGGTTCTACAACCTCTCAAAATTGCAACCTAGATATAAAAATCTCCCCTTCAAAAGTTCATTCAAAACCAATACCTTTCGATGCAAAGTAATTTCAGCTTCAGCGAAGAGTGGAGACTTTTTCCTCATTTTCCTCGTTTTCAACAGTGGCTTGAAAAACCAAAAGCCACTTGTAAGTCCCAACACAGTTGTGGAGGGGTCAAAATCTAATTACTCATAAAGCTTTGCATGTGCGACTGCCATATCTGTCAGCAAACTTCAAAGAAAGAGGTTTGGAACCGAAGATGGCCTCTAAATTCTTAGACCCTTCATTCAGATTTCTTCTACAGTCTGCACAGGAGAGTTATTATAGTCCTCCAGTAGACAGGGAAGATTTAGCCAAAGTCTTCTTCTTCTCTTGGTTTACAGGAATATAATAATTCTCAAGTTAACTATGCTAGAAATGGGGTAAACAAGAAGAACTGGGCCCCTAGGAACAGGAGTACTGAAGGAGCAGTCATCACTTTTAAAACATGGCAACATTTCAGAAAAACACTGCGGATGCTTTGGCTCTGTCCCTCATCCAAGCTGAGCATTGCTTTTTGCTGCTTATTTATACGAAGTCTCCTTAGGCATTCATGCTAATACCTTGTACTTGATATAAGATGAGTGTTTATAATTAAGCACACATACATGAAATACCCAAACCTATATTAAGCTTAAACATATTTTCAAAAAGTTGTAAAATACTCTTGCCAGATTCTATACTCTCAAATGGATTAATCTGAAAAACAACTGGGACTCAATTTAGACCTTCCTGGCAGCAAGCAAGAGATACGTCAAGCTCAATATTTTACTTTATTGAAGACCCTCTTAGGAGTCCATCAGAAAGAACTCTATCTGCCTGGTAGCCAGTGATCAGTGGGAGGTAATATTTAGTTTATTAATGTGGCTTTGATTTTTTTTTTCATGCTGTTGATGAATAGTAGTAAACTAAGACCTTGATCCAATTTCCCCTTCTCCCTTTCTGCAGAAAAGGCAATGAAACATAGATAAAGTTAACAAGATCTTGGATAATATCAAAGTGCATTCAGTAGGTCCCAAATTAACCAGACATATAGTTTACGTGTACACTAGCATATCTGCATTAAAGCATATGCATAGAAACGGAACACTATTTAAAAGACTCTGTGATGAAGTCAAAGTTAATTTTGGAATAGCCCTTCAGTCTCAAGGCATTTGTATGGATTAGTAAGTATTTCTCTTGCACAGGAGAGTGGCTTTCATTCGTACTTGACGGTACAGGTAAACCGTCATAGAGTTTTGATCGTAAATAGAGTGCAGCTTGATTACCAACAATGAGTTTAATAAATGAAAGGAGCCAAATCAAAATGCAGAAATTTTTGCTGTGTTTTCTTATTAATAAATCAGAATGAACTACAGATGCAGGCAGGGATGCTGTCTCAAATGTTATGATTCATTTCTTACATCACATTACATTTGACTTACACTATTCTTTGTGGGTTTTAAGATTGTATTGTTGAGGAGTGAGGGGCTAAAAAAGCTGACTAGGTTAAAACTCATGTAGAAGAAATACTAAGAGCTTGAAAACACAGTAGAAAGCAAAAATTCAATGGCAGTAAGATAGGAATTCTTGACTAATACTCTATGACAGTGAAGCACATATGGAGTTCCTTACTTCCATTGATGCCTTCAGTGGGGCTCTCGTGTGCATAACTGCTATTGGCAGAGGTGTAAACAATTCACAGTCCATTCCACATAATTAAAAAGCTAAGAGGCAGGCAGCTAATGTTGTAGAAAAATCTTTAGACTGATGCTGTGGCCTTTAGCAGTGAGATACTTCACTGATAATGTCTGAATTGCACAAATTTCCAGCCCATGCAGATTAAGTTTCCTGAGCCTTGCTGCAGCATGCACTCCATAATAAGAGTTTAGCTGAGGTTTGATTTACATTTTACTGCAGACAAAATGAGGAAGAGCATTGGTCCTGAAGGAAAATCTCCAAAACTTTCCTGCTTGCAGTAGCAAATGGGAACTTGGAATATCATCTCCAGTACTGCAAGAAAGCAGAGATCAAGAAGACGCAGAAGAAGTGGTGTCTATGTCAACATTTGTGGAAAAGTAATCAAGCTACACAAAGGTTTTGGATTTTGCAGTGATCTTCATAATGAGGAGCCAATCTCAACAGATTGGAAGAGGTAATATATCTACAATCAAGTGGACCAGAAATGACCACTGAAAAAGGAATTTAGAGAAAGTGACACAACAGCAAAAGAAGGGCAAAAAAATTGAAGCAGAGCAGTTGTTAATAGCACATGAAATCACCTCATGAATATAGAATCTGTAATGATGAGGAAGAGAAAACACTAACTTGAATTGTATTGATGTGGCCAAGTCTAACCAATTAAAATTTGTTTCAAGAATTCCCTTTGTTTTGAGGAAAGTAGGAGTTCTGGGAAATAAATGAGTGGTTACAATGATTAGTTGACTTGCTTGTGGTTTAAGAGGATGTCAGAAAAAGTTTTTGTCTCAAACCCAGGAAATAACATTTAGTCTGTGGATGTTGTGCATTTGGACCTTA
>WEKX01005818.1:71025-81711 GCA_013390025.1 Pitta sordida | reverse complement strand
GCGGTGTCAGCGCTTCACCCCCCGAAAGATCGGGGAGTTTCCTCCACGCCCGGTTTTACCCTTCCACGGTTTTACACCGCCTTCCCGGTTTTCGTGCTGCCATCGGGCTGCGGTGCCCCAAGGGGACGTGGCTTGGGGGCCGCTCGCCCTCGGCGCTGGGAGAGGGAAAGGTCCAGCTTTTTGAGGGCGTCTGACGGCTCCTCCTCGGTCTCAGGCGCCTTTGTTTCTCCGCGGGCGGCAGCAGCTCTTCTTTTGGGAAGTGCTTTTTTCGGCTCCCAGGTTCCGGTGGCACGGACCCTTGCGAGTCCTGTGGGCGGCTGGAGCAGGGAAGCACGGGTGGATGTCGCCCATCGTCTTCCAGACACACCGACATCCCTTCTGTGGCCGACGAGGATAGGGACAATGAGGGAAAGATGGATTGAAAAAATAAAATGAAAGCGGCATCCCGGCTCGGGAAAGGGATGTGGGTCCGTGCCATGCCCAGGTGGGAGAACAGCGATGGAAAAAAAAAGGCATCAGGGAGATGGAGGGAGGTGGCTGAGGGAGCAGCAGATGGCTGGGAATGCACAGAGGTGGACAGGAGGTCAGGCCTGAGGGCTTCTCTTTGGAATTTCCTTTCTGCTGCAGCTGCCTGGTCTGAAAACCTTGTGGATGCGTGGAGAGCGGGAAGTGCCTCCATTGGTAGGAAAATGAGCTTTGGAACGAGTGAGTAATCAGGGACAGGCGTGTGTTAGCCATGAGCCCGTGTTTGCCTCTCAAACTCCACGATCCACAGCAGAGACCTTGTGTTCAACCAGCTGAATGCTCGCAAGGGGGTTCCAGAGACAGAGGAAGACCGTGAAGGAGTCAGGTCCTTACCTAGCCACAGGTGCATATTAAAGAGTCTCTGGTTACATCTACCTTCACTGTAGGAGTAAAACACACGTAGCATCCATCCAAAATGATTCCATTTCACCCCCTGTGTTTTAAACTCATGCTATGTCGCTCCTCACTGAGGCTTTTTAACTAAAGAGGGTTTCTTTTCCTCACAATTTTCCATCTCCATCCATTCACAGAGAGAGTAATTGCATATTGGAATGGGCTGCCCAGGGAGGTGGTGGAGTCGCCGTCCCTGGAGGTGTTTAAGAGAAGACTGGACGAGGAGCTTAGTGACATGGTCTAGCTGGGGGGTGTAGGGCTGGATGATCCTGGGCCCCTTCCGGCTCGGAGTGGCCTGCTAGACTGTGAGGGATCTAGGTTGGTGTTACCGCTCTGGGATGTGCTCTCGGTCTCTGTACGGGTGTTAGATGGTGAGTTGGACTAGATGATCCTTGTGGGTCCCTTCCAACTCATAATATTCTGTGATTCCCCAGGACACTGAGTGTGGGGCTGTGTTGGACTGACCCAGGTCACATTTGTTATCAATTCGTTAACACAGGTGCACATCTGATTTAAAAATTCCCAGACACAGATTACAGGGAAGTTTAAAGAGCTAAGCTACATATGCCTGATTTAAAAATTCTTGGACATGGATTGGTCAGGGAAGACTCCAGAGTCTGGATGTTTTGAGTCAAAAGCACACCTCTGTGGAATAAAGGCCCCCTTTAACCATTGTAGTTTGTGGTGTGTATCTGAACAGTTTAGGAGATGGCTAAACAAAGTCTTTGATGCAGCTCCATGAGTAGATGTGTGGCTCAGGCAGCTCTTTTCCCAGCCCGTTCACAAGGCAACAGGAGTGATGGCAGCCAAAAAAAAAAAAAAAATCATTCTGGAATGACACGGGGCTCAGAGCAGACAACATTAAGCGCTAAACAGATAATGTTTGCCCAACGAGACGCCGTGGAACAGGGGGGAATGTGCCCATTTCTGACGGCAGCGCTCAGCTCTCAGGAGCCGCCGCCATGTTGGTTCGGGGGCAGGAAGACCAATTTTATTCGCAGCGCTAAGAAATAACTGCGAGGGTGCCCCGAGGCCCCTTTCGGGCTGGTTAAGAAGCGAACCGGAGGCTTTTAACCAGGTCCCGGCAAGCGGTAACCCCTTCCCGGCCAGCGGGCACACGCCACCAAGAGGGAACGGCGCACCCGCGGANGGTCCGGCAGCCCGAGGGGCTCCCTCGGCCGTGGGGGTGGGGTGCGTGAGATGGTTTTGTTGTCTGCAGTGTTGCTCCAGCAGCCGTCTGGCCCCGGGAACAGCCCGGACTCGCAGGGAGCGTCCGTTGGTAGCCTCGGTTTCAAACACTACTTCAATTTATGCTTATTGTTTCTTTTGCTCACTCTTTAACAATACCGCGCGGGTGGGAGGAGCGAAAACGACCCCAGAGCACAGAAGAGTGAAGAGCTGCACAGGGAGCGCTCTGAGGTGCTGTGGGCTCACCTGCCCTGCTCACGGAGCCATCTCGTTGTTACTTCCTGCGTTTTCTTTTTAAGATTTTAATTTTTTTTTCCCTTGAGGCCCTTTGGAAATAGGGAGGAGGAGCATGGAATTTGAGACTGATGATCTTAACAGCGGGGTCTTTCTGGTCCTAGAGCTGCCAAGCAAGGTTCCCAATGGACCCAGAAGGAGAAAGCCAAGGTAAAGCCGGTCCGTCGAAGGCGGCCGCTGATGACGAAGCCTGTGGACGACGTGTACCTGACATGGCTGTACCGGAGACCCTCCTACGACCTGGAACAGGCTGTGGAGATGCTCAAGAAGTTCCAGCAGCTGGACTTCACTTATCCCAAGCAGTTCGTGTACATCAATGTGTTCCTGGATATGGCGCTACAGAAGAAGGTTAGATTTGGAAAGGCGTAGGAATTTTGGGCACTTGTTTTAAGGCCCCATCACCTTTTGTAACTTGCCCTTAAATTGTAATTTCTTTTGGTTTGTTTTAATGGTTTTTTCCTTCACCTGCTAGAAAAAAGTGGAGCCTTTCTCAGGTGCTGTTGTCCTTCCCCATCGCTTCACGGATGAAATAAAAAAGGTTTTGGTTTTCACGGAGGTAGGTGAGCCTGGATTAACTTTGTTTTCATGTGTTTAAAGTGTCTGGCAAACCCTCACAGATGTCCTTTGCCAGTTGATCATTCTAACAGGGGGTATATCCATGTATCCACCAGAGATGAGTGCTTTTGGGTGGGAGTGTGGAACTCTTCCATTGGTTCTTGTGAGGGAAAGGTCAGCTTTGTTTTAAGAGCAAAACCTTGAGCTGAAGGTTTTACAAAACTCAAGCCTTTTGCAACAGACTGACAGGTGGTGGAACTGTTGATAACTACGTAATGTTTTTCTTTCAACAGAACGAGGAAGAAGCTGAAGTAGCTCGAGAGAATGGAGCTGCTATCGTGGGAGGAGTTGAGTTGGTCAAATGGGTATTGATTTTGTTTGATTTGTTTTAAGAATTATTAAATACCCTGATTTGAACAGTAGTGGGGCCTGGGGGAGAAGACACTTGATGTCCAGTGAACTGCAGCTTGAAGGCAGCAGCCAGTGTGAAGAGTGAGTGATTGTGCACTGAATATGTGGGATTGTTTTTGCTGCAGATCCTGGAGGATGAAATCCAAGCAGATTTCTACGTGGCTGTTCCTGCCATCATTTCTAAGCTGATCCCTCTGAGGAACAAACTGAAACGAAAGTTCCCCAACACCAGGAGAAGTAAGAAGCCATTCTTTCTGTGCAGCTCTCAGTTGCCAAAGGAGGTCTAACACCTGAGGTGTCACTGATGAGGGTGTCTAATTACTCTGGGTGTTAGATGGTGTGTGACCAAACTTCTTGTTCTGTCTTAGGTAAAGGTGATTTTAGGAATCTAGAAGTGTACTTCTGTTGACAACAGGCAAATCTGGAGTTAGAATCACAATAAATTGGCCTGCTAGTTGCCCTTGATTAATCCTGATGAGTGAGGAAGGAGGGAAATGTTTATGGGCCATTGTCTGCTTTGTGAAATGCATTTTGGAGGGGAGTTCAGTTGCCTTAATTAATGATCTCATTACTAACACCATACTTCCCTGTGCTAACAAGCGTCACTCAGACAACTTTTTTGCCTCTTTTTTTTTTTCTTCTTTTTAAATAGAATCCCTGGGCAACGATATTCCTAAAATGGTGCAGCTCTTCAGAGAATGTCATGAGTATGCTGTGCAAGATGAGAGTGTAATCAAGACAAGAATTGCCAGAGTAAGTTGTGGAGAGAGTTTTCTGTGTATGTATAACGTTTTCTCTTCTGGGCAGAACTCAAATTACTATTGAAACAAGGGGGGGGGAAATGTTTTCCATGTGTTTCCCAAATTTTCTTAACTGTGTTCTTTAACTGACCTGTGAAGGAAATGGAACTCTTTGTTTCATACCATTTTCACCTGGTTCTAGCCCTTTTTTTAAAAAAATAAATAAACTATTGGTTTGTAAGTTTATGCTCAGTATGCACAGGAGGATCAAGCAGTCTTTTCTTTAACCAAATAATTAAAGACTTATAACTCTAGTTCTGAACTGGAGCAGAAAGAACTGTTACACCTGAAATACAACATTAATTTTTGCTTGCTTATTTATTTACTGTGCCCCAAACTGGGGAGGGGGGGTGATTGCCTTCTGGTTTGTCTCTTTTTAACCCTGCCTGATGGTGGCACAGGGCAAAAAGAGTGCAAAACACTGAAGCTTTAGTTGGCAGTGTTGGAGATAAATACGTTCATTAATTCTGACTCATTGCTCTGAGTTGTGCCTGCGAATTCCAAAGACTCACTCAAAACTGAGGGTTTTAGGGGTGTTCTGCTCAGGTGTGTGTTCCATGGACTGTGTGAAACTCCTTGGATCCCTAGATCAGTCTTGGTTTCAGGCATTGCAGTCCTTAATTTTCCTTTGAGTTGCTTAAGCATTCATGATTTTTATTCTATAGATGAGCCTAAAAAACACTTGCAAGTTACATTTATTGCTAAGTTTCTTCTTGTGTAGTAAAGAAGAGAACAAGTTCTTGGAGGTTGTGTTGAAATGAGAGGTTGCATACATTTTTAAGGGATGCTCAAGTCACCATTTCTTGGCAGTTTATTATTATTATATTAGTAGTTTGTTATATTGTGTCCCAGAAATGTCTTGCCATTGTGAAAAGGCAAAACATGTGAAAAAGGTAAATCTCTTGCTAAGCACGAGGAGACAGAAAGTACCTGCTTGGAAAGCAGAGCTATGAACTCATCTTTCATTCCGTGGTTTTCATTTGAGATATAAATACATACAGGTTTTGTGTATAGTTGGAATTCTGCATCCTGGTATTGAGGGAATCAAACTCATTAAAAAAGAAAGGGGGTGTGTGTGGAACAAATAACTTCCCTGAACCTTTTTCCAGCACCTTGTGCTGCTCTGGAGAGAGCTGTTCCCAACTTTAAGCAGTGACATAAGTGGCTGTGTATGCACAAGACGAAGCTGGGGTGTTTATTCAGACATGGGAGCAATTTTGGAATACCTGATGGGATTTGTACCTCCTTAACAGGGAACACAGAGAAGGAAAACCTCTCCAAGTGCAGCATAAATGAATACCCAGTGCTTTCAGGTGTATTAATCTGGGTGTCAGGTTACCACTGTGACTAACTTGGCGTTGTCCTTTTCCAGCTGGATATGCCCACTGAGCACATAATTGCCAATCTAAAGACCGTTATCAATGACATCTGCACTTTCAAGCCACCAACATTAGGTAAGGAGCTGTTGTTGGAATGTGGAAGCTGAAGTTAGAGCAGACAAAAGTAAGGGATGAGTGTCCTTCACTGCACTGGCATTAAATGACCTTTCTGTTGCTGAGGTAGTCTTAACATTTCTGGGGCGTCTGCTTAGCTAGAGAGGAAATGGTGATTCATGAACATGATTTTAGGGAAGAATAGCATTGTGTAAGCCAAGAAAACTACTTTTGGTGTTAATACTTGCCTTGTGTCTGCCGAAATAATGGTCTTGCACCTCTCCCAGTGGTGCTGTTAATAGTAATGACTGCACAAAGACCACACCACGCCTTGAGGAGTCCAAATAAAAAGTCTGAGAGGTTGCTTGACTTGAAATATAACAAACAGGTGCAGAAAGAGCGGGTGGTGTTATTGATGAGTTTAAATGTGAATTACACCAGCCTAGTCTGGTCTTAGCAGCATTTCTGCTGATGAGGGATTCATTCTTCTGGGGGGGTCTCTTACTGGCCTAGTTCAAAATATGTATTTGCTGTTTACAGGAGGCAAACTTGATAATTAACACATCTTTACAACAGATGTGCTTTACTGTCAGTCATTGAGGGGAACTGGTTATCTATAACTGTTAACGAGTCCCTCTCAGACTTCCCATTGGAGGTATCTGCCAGGGAAGATGGGAAGCCATGGGCTTTAGGGATGTGTCTTGCTGGGATTCTGGACGCAGTGCTGTGATAAATCATCCTGGAGACATGGAAAGGGGCAGAGTGACCGAAAGGATGATGCTCCTTTTTTCCTAGGTCCCATTGTGAAGAGGTTGGTTATCAGATCTTCAACCAGTGAAGGTTTGCAACTGAACTTTGACGGCCTTTTACCTCGGGTGGAGAAAGTAGAAGAGGGAGGAGAAGAAGAAGAAATAAAAGCTGCAGATGATGAGGATGAAGAAAAACCTGTCCAGGAACCTGTTAGTACCTGATGTTTTTTCCTTGTAGATCTGAAGATCAAGCTCGGGAAAAGCAAATGATGTCATTGAAATCATAGCCTGTGAGAACAAAAAATAAATGGAACTTGTGAATTTCACTTACAGATTGGGTGTAACATTGTCACAAACAGGAGCCTGCAGTCAAAACCAAAGAGGTTTTTTTTCCTAAGGAAAAGTTGGATGTGTTGTACAGGAGGAGTGACCGTGTACCTTCTCTCAGACTGTGCAGGTTCATCTCTGCATGGCTGATACAGTTCCTCTCACAAAATCCAGGCAGTTAATGGTTTGATTCCACTCTCCCGGGTGGAATTATGCGTAAAATGTTTTAGGAAAAATCCTGACTGAGGCACCAAATTTTGGGTGTCAGTTCCGTGTCTGTCTTCCATCTCAGAGGTGGATCTTGAAGGGCTTGGGGTAAGTGGATCAGGCAGTCTTGGGTGTGCTGGCAGTGTGGACGGGTTTCATTCAGTCTGTGCAAATTGCTCTGATTTCTTAGTTTTCTCACCTTGTTTTCCTCCATCACAGTTGTTAAAATACGTATATAGGTACTGGGGACCAGGATCCCTTCACCGGGTTTTCCCTTTTCTTTCCAGGAGGTGGCAGTCCTGCCCTTCCCTGCTGTGTAATGCTGGGAGAAGAATTTCTCCTTGGGTAGGTGTGGGGTTTTTTTTAATGTTAGTAAAACTGTGCTCCCAAATGCCAGATGCTTCAAAAAAGGATTGGCTATTTGCGATAGCGATGAGCCGATCCAAATCTGGAAAGGTTTGTGGCTTTAAATCATTCCTATTATTGGAGGCAGGGCCTGTTTCTTGGAGAGGTTGCTCAGATATGTCTGAGTGGAAATTCTTTTAGTTCCCATCTGGAGCACTTGGCTGCTGTCAGTCAGGGGGCCTGGAATGTTCCTGTCAGGCCACACTGGTTGTTTTGGATGGTGTGGGGTGCTTTGCTCGGAATTGGGTTAGAAAACTCTCTCTAGGGCTCTAAAGGGAAGTTTCACACTGGCTTAGACTTTTTAGGTTGTGTTGGAAAAAGCAATTCCAGTGCACTTGAGTGTCTATGTGAAAAGATTTTCCCTCCTCCTTCCTTTGTTCTACACAAGTTTAAGTTGTGAATTAAAGCTTTTTGTAGCTCCCTAGGAATTTGTGGTCTGGAGCACCACTTTGAGAGGATAGGTGAGGGTAAGTAAGTAAGGAGACATGTGGGTTTTTTCAAGTATTTCAAATTTGTGGGTGTTTTCCTTTCCTCCCTGTGCCTTAAATAATTGATTTTACTGGTAATTAATGGGTTTGTGCTGCCAAGTCTAGTCCATGAGCAGGGATTGCCACTTAATCAGTCTGCACAGCAAAACGCATGATTACTTCTGACAAGTTTTATCTGGATGCTTTTTCTAATGAATCAAAAAATAAATCAAGTTGCATAAGCTCCTTGTCTGCAGCCTGTCTCCCTTCATTAGCTCAAGTACAGTGTCCTCTGCAAGTACATTCCTGGTGAATGCTGCCTGGAATTTTTGCTGAGGATAAATAGGAAACATGGAGCCACACACAGGGAAGTGCTTCAGGACCTGACTCTTGGCGCATCCCAGCTGGGTAATTAACACTGGATTTTGGCAAAAGGTAGGACACTGTTACGTAGGAACGTTGTTTCACCCTGAACATCACATCTGCGTGTAAGCCAAGATTGGCTCTGTTAGTGAGGAATATTATGGGCAGTAGTTATGTGCTGTTTGTGACCCAGAAGGAGCAACATGAAGGTAAGTTACCCATGGGTGCAGAAAAGCAAAGCCTATGGTACCATTTGCACAGATGTTCTGGTCTCCTCTCTTAGCTTATTCCCATGATTTCTATATCCATTATGGGAAAAGACCTGCCCTCTTGACAGGGGATTTTAAAAATAGTGATGTTTAGGCATATGTAAATGTACAGGTGAGCTTAAATCAGAAGCTGTCAGACTGCTGAGTGTGCTCTCAAAGAGTAGATGTGTGGAATAACAATGTTCCTGCAGAAAGCTGTGCTTGGGGAAATTTGGATACTGTGGGAATACTATATAAATCTGGGCCTGTAGAGGTTAGTGGAGCAAGAGAAGTAGCTTATGAGCTCAGCAGGTCTTCAGGTGTAGTTTTGAATGCATGTTTACTAATTGCTGAAGGAATAATGCCCCTGGTCTTTGTGGTACCAAAATGCTGTTGTACATCGCTGGCTTCTAGAAGTCATGGGAATTGTGGAAAAAGGAGTGCTGCTGTACTTTCAGTGATGCAGATTACGTATGGTGGCTTTTAAATTTGTTTTATGTGGAGCTGCTGTTAGTTTAACTGAGGAGAAGCAGGCAAAGAACTGGGTTTTGGTTAGTGCACACAGAAGGATTTGCCCAAAAAAGGAAGGAATTGTCCTTGGAGCTGTGGGGAATGCAGGGTCTAGGCTGACACAGCCTCAACCTGAACTTGTACAGGAATTTGCTGCGCTCCAAAAAACTTGGGATCTGTGTAGGTCAGACTTGACCTATGTGTCATGGAGGTGAGGTTGGAAGGGCAGGGCAGGGATGTTGCAAATGCCACGTTCAAAACTTGCAGGAGTGGGGTGTTTTTGGTGCCAAGATGAGAGTTCTGAAGGCTTAAATACGATGACATTCATCTCCTGCAGTACCACTGTCTGCCCAAAGTGCCAGGTACTGGGAGGGGCTGAGTCAGGTTAAAATATTAGTGCACGTGGTGACTTTGCAGTGACGTGTTGTCTGGGACTGTGCCAGAGGTTTGGCACTTGGAAGCTTTTGGGACCATGAAACTTGGGACCAGTGGTGGGATGAGGTCTGTTCCTGATTCTTGTGCTATTAAGATGGACAGTGGCTCAGGGACTTGGAACCATGGTTTGACCAGAATTCAGAAGTTCAAAGTGATTAAATATATTTAGTACATTTAATCATATATACACATGAGAAATACATACATATGAAAAATAACTTAGATAAGTAATTTCTGTAATTTATAATCCTTAAAGCAAAGCCTATTTATAGCAGGTAAAACTTGGAAAAATATTTGGCTGTCAGAGCTGAAATGTCAGGGATTCTGGAAGTGGTGAAATACCTGTTCTCTCTGTTTGATAGATCTATGTTTTGGGGTCTGTTGAGGCCAGAAGGGTGTGAATTCTGACCAGCAACAACATAAATGATTAAAAGAGGGACTTTACGTGTTCATTCAGTTAATGAACCCTCTCTGTGCTTGGCTTTTATTACTGCCACCTCTTCTCCCTTGCTGGTGCTCCTGTGAGTTTGGTCAAGTTGTCCTGTCTCTCACCTGAGGAATTAGAAAAGAACAAGGACCTCTGCATTTCCTCTTTTCATCCTTTCTGCCAGAGCTGGAGAGGACATGAAATACTGCTTTGCATTGTCCTGGTGTGTGCAGTTATGTCTCCCTGCCTCTGTTTTGATAAAATTTCTACCTCCTGCTAATGGCTAATGAATATTAACTCGAGGAACTCATCATGCAAATCGCTGCTTGGATCTTGGAGTGGTGCCAAGGCTGCACATTGCACTTCTCACTTTTGTTGCTGGGATTCCAGCACGGTGATTAAAGGCATGTAATCCTGAAAAAACCCAACCCCAAAATAAAAAAATCTGACCTCCAACTAGGATTTGAAGATGGTAGTGTTCATTAGGAAGGGAATCAGAAGTGAACAGATGGGATTACCAGGAGGAATTATTACCAAACAGAGGTGCCATCGTTGTGCTTAATCAGAAGTTGAAGGCAGTAGCAGCCCAGCCCTGTACAATGCACTGCTACGTGGGAATTGGGATGTTGTAATGAAGCAGGAACACTGAAATTAGCTGGAGGGGAAAAAAAGGATTTCATTCATGGAAAGTATCCTGGTAAAAGTAAACTCAGTTTTCTAGTTTGCTTTAGTTTGAGACTTGTGGCACTCAGGAATTTAAGGGCCGTGACTTCCAACTTGGAGCTCATTTTGTTTATCCTGTGATGTAAAGAAGCCCAATTTTATTTGGGAAAGTTGGCTGCAGTATCTTCAGTTGAGTGTGCAGTGTTGGACAGGTGCGACAGAGAGTTTTTCATGAGTGGATATGGTACTGTGTGCCTGTGGAGGTGTTTAAAGCAAGAAAACCCTT
>WEKX01005818.1:960-56268 GCA_013390025.1 Pitta sordida | reverse complement strand
AGAGAATATTCCTCTCTAAGCCCCTTGGTGCCATCTTCCCCAGGAGTATATCATGGGAGACTATGTCAAATGCTTTACTGAAATCCAGATACACCACATCCACAGCCTTCCTCTCATCCACCAGGCCAGTTACTTGATCATAAAAAGTGGTGATCCCTGTGCGCCTGAAGGAGTTGGAAAATGGTGTTTTAGGAATCCGAAGAAAACTCCTCCCCTTCACTTCATTTCCCCTTTGTCTTAGTCCCCATTTTATAGAGACTTCCAGAGGTTTTTTTTCTCATGAGCTTTTCATCCCCGTGTGTTCCAGTTGCTCCTTTATCGACCATGTTGTCCACATGGGGACCTCGAAGCGAAAGCAGTGCAGTGAGACTGGTCTTTTGCCATTGTGAAGGCAGAAAGTAAAAATTCATCAGTGACAAGGGCTTATTCTGTAGGGAAGTTCCTAAAACCTTTCCCTCTCCCATTCTTTCTCCTAATGTTTTCCCTGGCATTTTAATGTGAGCATGTGTACGAATAAATGAAAGTTCCTGCAGGCATCATACTTCTTTTTGCACTGTGCTTTTCAAATCGCCGTGCTTACAGGAGCCTGTCTCCAATTTTATCCCGTTTTGTTACAGACTTAGGGAAGGAAAAAGCCTCTCTGCTGTTGCCTGTGGATTTACTGCACTCAGTGAAGGCCAGAGTTTAAGTCTTGTAGGAGAAGGTACATCAGCAAAAGGGCACCTACTCTGAAGCTTTGAAGCACTAAAAGCAGATGTACCAAGTCTTTGGGAAAGGTGTGTGTACCCTTTATAAAAAAAACCCAAACTTGGAAGCTGATCAGAACAGTGGCTGATTGTATTTTTATGCCCTTAGAGATCTGCTTTGCTCCTTATTTTGTGCCCACAGAATCTGATGTGTGGCTGTTGGTAAACACAGTGTTGTGGGTAGTTCCTCAGAATAGCATTTAAAAAACCAAATAAAAGCCCTACAGAATTTATCAGGCAAAAGAGGCTGTGCATCAAGGATTTGGTTTTCTGTTTGAAAGTGTTTCAGTTTTCAGACCAGCTCTGATAAACCAGTTACTTTTGCTGGGGTTGTAAATGAAGGCACCTGGGAAAGAAGCAAATACTTCTGTGTTTTGAATCTGACACCCCACTCCCAAGAGCAAAGTCCCAGCTTCTCTCCCAGCTTTTTTATCCCGGGTTTAGTTTGTCTCTGTGACAATCATGAGCTGGCACTGTTTGTGCAGGGATTTAGGCTGATGGGACCCTGAGCCCCTTTCACAGTATCACAGTATAGATAAGGCTGGAAAGGACCTTGAAGATCATCTAGTCCAACCTATAATCCAACTATCCTCTACATCTAGATCATAACTCTCAACACCTCATTTTTTTGGGTCTCCCAAACTTTGTAACACGTGTAAGAACTACATATTAGTAAAACTTTCTGGGGGCAGAGATGCTTCATTTAGTTACTGTCACTTTGAAAGTTTCTTTTTAGCCCCATCGTTAATTTCCTCCGAGCAGGACACACATTCCAGCCCCAGGGAGAGGAAATCTCATGTAAGTGGACGTTCTGTGGAGGGGTCCAGAAGCTGAGGGCTTGCTCCTTGCTTCTCTGTCTGCACCAAATTGGAGCACCAGAAATGGAAAGCTGGATTTGCTTTGGAAAGCAGTGATTTATGGTGTGGAGTCAATAAACATGTTTGCACATGACTCCTTTGGGAATGCAGAATAGTTTAGCTCAGGAACCTGCCACAAAAGCACTCATTCCTTCTTATCTTGCCCCAGAGGCCAGGGCTATTTGTACGGTTTTGTTTCTGTTCCCAAAGAACTGGCTGCAGGCAGAGATGGATTTGAGGAGAAATGTTCGGGGTCTTCAGGCCTTCTGACCCAGGGAAAAAAAAAATACACTTCATTATTACTGTATGTATTTCCAAAAGAACCCTTCATTAATCTACACTGCATCTGAATACAGGATACAAATGTCCGAGCTTTTACTGGAAATAGTGTGACCAGCAGGACTAAGACAGTGACTGTCTCCCTGTGCTTGGTACAGGTGTGGCTCCACAAATCCTGGGGTCAGTTTTGGGCCCCTTGCTTCAATGAAGACGTCGAGGGGCTGGAGCATGTCCAGGGAAGGGGACGGATCTGGGAAAGGGTCTGGAGCACCAGGAGTGGCTGAGGGAGCTGGGGTGGCTCAGCCTGGAGAAGAAGAGGCTCAGGAGAGACCTTGTTGCTCCCGTGACAGGAGAGTGCAGCCAGGTGGGGCTCAGTCACTTCTCCCAGGGAACAAGGGACAGGACAGGAGGAAATGGCCTCAAGCTGTGCCAGGGGAAGTGCAGGTTGGGTATTGGGAAAATTCCTGGAAAGGGCTGTCCATCCCTGGCACAGGCTGCCCAGGGAGGTGGTGTAGTCACCACCCCTGGAGGGATGCAAAAGCCGTGTGGATGTGGCACTTGGGGACAGGGATTATTGGTGGCCTTGGCAGTGCTTGGGGAGTGGTTGGACTTGGTGATCTTAAATGTCTTTTCCAGCCTAAAGGATTCCATGATTCTGTGATTCTGTAAAACCTTTTGGGTGCCCCTGGTGTGTTAACACCCGAGTGACAAGGCTTGATATAATTCCCGATATTAGGGGCTTACCGTTGAGGAGGAACAATGTTACATTGGCTGGGTATTTGGCGGTGCTGTGACAGCTGGAGGAGCATTAATCTGATTTTTCACTGTTCATTTGGTGGGGGAATGTGGGGGGATGCACAAGGATGGAGGGGATCCTGAGGGGAGCCATGATTCCTCATTATAAAAAACTTGAGCTCTGTCTGCAGCAGTTCTCAAATGGAGAGTTAAAGGACAATTTGTAGAAGGCTGCAGAGGCAATAGAAATTATTATAAATAAACCTGTTCTGTCAGTAATAAAATGGAGTAGCCAGAAAATGAAACCTAGATAAATCTAGCTTAGGAACGAGGTAGACTTTTACTGTAAGGATGGGAAATCGCTGGAACTATTTCCTGAGGTATGCTATGAATTATTCTGTATCAGTAGAAATCTTTAAACCATGGTTGACTTCCCCCTGCTCCCCAAAAGGTACACTTTCCTTAAATTGCAGCTTTTGGACCAGAATCAGGAATTCACTTATTTATTCAGCCAAGTCAACCAGCACAGGCTTCCTTGCATTAGAAAGCAGGAAGGCTCCGTTCCGGTGCGGAATCTGTGGAAATACAGTGGTGTAGGATCCACCTCACCTGCATTTTTCATGTCACACTGAAGGGGAGGAGGAGGTAATTTTGTCCCTTGTGCACTGCTTTACTTCTTGCCCTGGCAAAAGGGAAGGGAAATAAAAAAGGAAAGGAAAGAAAAGAGGGAAAAGACTCCTGGGAACAGCCAGCTGATTTATGGCCTTTCCCTGTGGGTCTTGCTCTCCATGGACCGGGGTGAGCGGCCAAGTGAATGCACAGGAGTTGTGGTGGCATAAAAGTGATGGGAAATGAGAATTATGGAGGTCATAAGCTTGTAGCATGTTAGAAACCCAGTGTGCAGGAACAAGCTGTGCAGTGTTCTGGCTCCTGGGAGGATTAATTACAGATGGTGGCTGTGGCAGCTAAATCAAGTGCTTCTAATGTTGTGCAAACTTCATTGAACAAACGTGGTAGGAGGGCTGTAATCTAGGAGAAATTGGGTAGGATGACAAGGGTAGAAAAATAAAATGCTCTGTAGGAAGTAAAAAAAAAAATCTTTGGTGTCTAAATCCACTGAAGCAATTTCTTCTACCTCTCATGCTTTAATGGTAGAATTTTAAACCACAAGCTTTTAAACTTACTATCTGGTAAAGCCCTGGTAGCCTGAATTAATACCAACTTTCTGCTAATGTCTGCTGAATTCCTCTTTGTCAGTAAATCCTGGTTTATCTGATATGCTGAATCCTTCCTGATATTCTGCCACCACATGCATTTGATAATTTCTTTTTTTACTTGTGGAAACAGGAGAGGAAGAAGCACAGGCAATGAACTTAATTGTCGCTGCTGTGGTTGATTGTGGTGCAGGGTTTGATTCTGTCTTTGGCTGCAGGTTCATGTTTTAATCTCAAAGTGGAGCATTTCTGTGTGTGGAAATCAGAAGTGATGTTATCTAATCTAAAGGAAAGCCAGTGTCACTGGCAACGCGAGGGTGTCATGTCCTATCTCACGGAATCATAGGTACCCTTGTGCTGCTGCAGAAAGGGGTGCTCACATTTTCCTCTCCCTCCCTCAGAGGCAGCAGCCTGAATCAGGGGAAAGTGAATAATTCTTTGCTGATCTAGCAAGTTAAATCTGCCCCGCAGAGAGTCCCCTGGATGGCAGAGCTGGGGCTGGGAATTAGGGCAGCAGGGAGGATGGATCTGGGGAGGGAGTTCATGGCAGAGGCTGTGGTGGGATTAATTCATCTGCAACCTGTAATTTCACCCTGGGCAACTCAATTACTGAGTAGTGAGGAGTTGAAAGGCCAATTAAATGAACTGAGCTTTTACTTTCCAGACAGGGAAAATTAACCACAGAGGAAAAGCCAAGAGTCTGCTCTTAAGCGCTTCTTGGTGGCCAGTGAAGAAGTTTGTGTGCTTGTTTAGTTCAGATGTTTGTTTGAGATTGGAAAGCTGAGGTTGTATGAGACATTTCTGACAAGACACTCACAGTGTGTCCCTTTGGCTGGTGGATAGAATGTCCTAAAAGAAACTACAGGAGATCTAATACCCAAGGGAGTATATATATTTTTTTTTAATTTTCACTTAAAATAACCCTGCTGTCTCTCCATCTCTCCCAAACCCGTCTATGGACAGGACTTGTATAGCTCTTTCAGGAGGCTAAAGTTGAGCTGTGGATTTAGGGATCCTGATAGTGATTTGATTCTTTTCTGTTTTAGCAGAGACTAGTGAAAGATCAGCTGAATTCAGTGTTTTTTGAGAGTAACATTGAACACTTTGGTGGACAAATTCAGGCTCAGGAGCTTGACTTTCCTCACCTGTTTTGGAAAATGTTGACTTTGGAAAATGTCACCTTTCTCTTGTAATTTAGGAGGGCTAAAAAAGAGAAACCAGTCTTGCCACCAAACACTGCCTGTGGTTCCCTCCCTTGCTCCCTGCTCCTGGGGAAGGAGCAGCTCAGGGAGTGCACATGTTTAGTGCTCGGTGTGTGATTAGCCCTGAGTAGTTGTACAAAGCTGGTGAGTGGGGTATCAATGGCATCTCTGTTAGCTTGTTTTTTCAGGAAGGAGGGATGTGGCTTTCCTCAAATCCCAGGCTGGGCAAGCAGCCAATCCACTGGAATACCAAAAATAATAAAATCGTGCAAGTCTAAACCCAGCCGGATTGCAAACGGCTTTGAATGGTGGGGCTGAGCTTTAGCCAATGTGAAGATGGATTGGGTTTTTTTCAGGCTTTTATCCCTTTTCCCTTCCTTACCACTGTCTGCAGCCCCTGCTTTGGGACAGGTTTTGTGTTTCCCAAGGAGGATTTTCTGTTGAATGAGACAGGCAGGCATGTCGTGTGTTTCTGCAGCTCAGAAGGGAGCCTGCCTATAAAACCCTGTCCCCCTGTGTTCTGTATTCCGTTGACAGTCTTGGTGAGAAGGTGGAAAGGTTTATGGATGATGTGCCCAAATCCACTTTGCAGGCATGGCAGGGCTGCAAACCCATCTCCTGTAGCTCCTGGTCCTGCAGCCTCCATTACCTTGAACTTTTCCACTCGGGCTTTTTATGGCTGTGTCATTTCTGTGCCTGCGTGCACAAGATGATAAATTGTTTTGTGGCTTTTACCTTCCTCCCGGCTCTCCTGCTGTTCTGTAGGTTTGCAAAGCCTTCTAAATGAAATTACTGAGGTTAAAAACCACGTCCTTATTTGCACGTGCGGGAGATAATAATGGTTTGAACTATTGCCTCTTCCCTATAACCGCTACCAACCATTTGACTTGAATAAACTTCAAGGGCAGAGACTCTTTTATGTGAGAAAAGTAATTATAAATGGCCCTAAAATCACCAGTTTTGCAGGAGAGTGCAAGTTTTCTGAGTACAGTTCCTGCTGCAGCAAATACTTTTTAAACCATGGTTGTTTCTGCATGATCAGAGTGTTGAGCGCTTTAACCAACTGTGTTGCTTTCAAATTCTGAATGGTTTGTACAGAAGCCATAATGATGGAAAGGCCCTAATTACCTGGTTTTTTTGGTTTTTTTTAAAGAAATATGTCTGTCTGCACATGCAGGTTCTGAGCTCAAATACCCAGTTCAGCTCACTGCCCCTGGAAAACTGTGAAGCATGGATTCTTTGGGAGGGTTTCCAGAAAGTTTCATGTCAGGACAGTTGGGTACTTCGGAGTCAAGTCTATTTTTCTGGCTTTAGGAAGACCAGACTAGGTTTTCTGGCCTTCTGGGTAAACCCTGTCCTAATTTCCATCCCTCTTACTGGCCTTGGACTATGGAAAGCTCCAAAGTATCTCTAATTAGGGAAAGCATTGAAATGAAAAGTGATTAAAAAAGGGTTGTTTCTGATGAGGTTCTGACATCAGTGCTCATGCTGGGAGTATGATTTTCAAGGAGGGAGAGAAGCGTATGTGTTCCTCATGGGATGGGTTTGATGGATCTGGTTAGCCACTGGAACACATTTTGCTGCTCTGGACAACAGTGAAATTGCTGTTGGCTCTGTGTTATTTTTTCCCAGCTCTGCATGACTCGACACGATGCTTTTAATTGCAGGTTCCTACAAGTAAATGACTGTCAGATATGGTGTAAAAGAATTAAATCCTAATGGCCTGAGCAGATGATACAAAGGCCTGTGACAGCTGGATGGATGGTAATGGTTCCCTCAGTCACTGAAGATGTAAACAGCCCCTTCACACACCATTTTCCCTGCAACTGTGCCTTAGTTCTGCTTGTAGTTGAAGGATTAGTTGCCCTGAATTTAACCAGGTATGAAGCAGCAAGGAGAGAAAAAGCAGAGAGGAAGCCTGTGCTCGCTCATGTGTCTGCAAAATGCTGAACACACAAAGATCAAGTAATTGAGACAAGCCAAATGTTTATACAAGGGCATTTCTAATGCCCCCATACTTAGTGGGACTGAAGTTCATCTTGCCTGGGGGAGAGGATGAAATGAGAGGGTTGTAGGAGAGCCTTGGTTTCTTCTGTTTATCTGCGGGGGAATCAAAGCAGGGCAAGGTGCAGCTTTGATGCAGGGTCAGGCCTGGGTTTTGTGGAGTGCAGGGTTTGGTTTTCATTCCTTAGCTGGATGCAGAGGGAGGAGAGTTTGCCTGGATGAGCACCAGCAGGAGTAATGGCTTTGCTGGGAGAAGGAGGGAGTCTAACAGAGGAATAAAGGGTTCGACAGGTCTATCTGATCAGGATGCTTTTTGTCTGTTTTGCTGAAATGGCTTCTTGTTTCCCGATGTGTTTTAGACCTGTGACCGTGCAGGGGTAGAGCTGACACCACCAGCCTGTCTTCTGAAGGTCACCAAGCAGGAATGTTCAACATTCACTATCAGCTGGCTGAAACAGAAGTGGAAAGCTCTGCTTTTCTGCTAGTTTTAAGAAGTTCACTGCTGTCTCCTTCCTTGGAATTTGTGTGATTTGCCATGATATCAGAGCAGTGGACAAAGTATGAGTATTGTGTGTGACAGGCTGCTCCTCCTAGGACTCCCATCTTGCATAAATCATTTCTCTTACACCTCTATAAAATTTAAACGACATCTGGAAGGAAGGGACTTGCCAGACCCATCCGTCTGAAATACTCAGGTTGTTTTACATTACATTGGCAGTGCTCAAATCAAAATCTCAGCTCCTGGGATGAGACGTGTGACCAGCTGAAAAGTAGGACACCGTGTCCATGGGAGACATTTTGGAGAGAAAATGTGATATTATTTTTTCCCCTAAGCGTATTTGAGCTTCACATTTTCTTCGAGGGTCACCCTGGCTGCTGTGGCTCTTCACTGAGAGCAATAATTCCTTGCGGGCTTTGGGGCAGCAAAACTGACAGGTGTGGGTCTACTTTACATTCTGATCCATGAAGAAATTTTCCAATGTCCAAAGTGCTTTTCCTTTGAAGATACAGGTTTTGGAAACAAATGTTTTCATGAGACAAGGGGGTTCACTGGAACCCCTTCACCCTGATTTTCCTCAGAGCTATTTCAAGGTAGTGCTGAAGTGTGGTCTCATTGCAGATTGTCTTTGCATTCTGGGAAAGCTTAAAAATGTAAATATTGAAAGCTAAGTAGGCTTTGGAATCATAAAATGTTGAAGAGATTCCAATAAAACGATGGCACCGTGATAGCAAAAAATGGATCTTCCTTTTTATCACAGTGTGACTTCCTACAGCTGGTAAAGCTTTGAAAAGTTACAGCAAGTAGCAGAGCCAACCCCCCAAAAATGTGGTAAAAGGTAAATGATGTTAAATGAGCTGAATAATAAGAATTTAGTGCATGTTGGCAATAAGAAATGGAAAAGGATCATGGAGAAGAAAGGAGAAATGACAGGAAAGAGGGACATTTACAGGAAGTCATGAAGTCTGCTTCCCTGGCCTCTATTCAAACCATTTAGAAAAATAACTCCTGCCTGCTACAAATGTTACAGTGGGGTGGCTAATCCCCTTCCCAGAGAGGTGACTCTTGTTCTATGAGTGCATTTTTCCAGTGCAAACTGTGGGATGGGAAGGAGTGTGGCACGATAGGACTCTTGCACGTAGCTCATGGGCACTTCAATCTTGGTATATCGTGTCTGGAGATGTGGGAGTGGTGCCCAGGTTAATCATCCGGGGAAAGGCAGGGAAAAAATCCATGTATTGGCTTGTTTTCAAGCCAAGTATGCTCTGAGCTAGGCTCTGTAATTCTGTCTCTCCTGTTCCTCGCCAGGCAGTGGCAAAGCTCTGCAGATTAAAAAGGGGATAAGAAGTATTTTTTATCCCTTCGTGCATCCTCATTTCTAAGAACAGTGTGTCTTGGCTGTCTTGATATCTCAGCCTGGTGGGAGCTGGTGTGGGCTGTGGAATCTGGGATTTACCTGGAGCAATCTTTTGCAGGGAGAGCCTTGGCTTTCATCAAACATCTTTCATCAACCTCTGAAGGTGGGGGGAGCTGGAGAATTTTTAGTGTGCAGTTTTTAGAAGTTTCCAGTTTGCTTTTCTCCATGGTTTTAGGAGTCTCTCCTCACTCTGAAGCTCCCCGGTGCATGTTTGGAGGGGAGGATGCTGGATGGCTGCAATTTCCACTGGGTTTTTCCCAAGCTACTGAAAACCGAGCTGTTGCACCAGGATTCCACGTTATGGCAGTTTCTTTCCAGAGCCTGAAGCAACATTCCTCCTGGCCTTGCGCAGGAAACATCAGGCACAGGATGAAGGCTGTGATTTGGGATGCGCTTTTCTCTGGGATGATGCGGTCCAGGAGCTGTGGCTCATCCAGGCACTCCTGGAACAGGTAGTCACAGTTGTTTCCTGCAGACAGGGAAGGAGGGAGCCTGGCTGCCAGCTTCTCCCTGGTGACCCACCGCACTTTGCTGTTTTAAGATGAAAGTAACTAAAGATGCAGGGAAGAATGTGGCCTCTGCAGGTCAAATGAAGTGATGGATGCAGGTGTTTGGAAAATCCATCCATCCATTCACACCCTGGTATGCAGACCTCTTGGAAGTGTGCCAGTGCAGAGAAGTGGAAGAGTGGTGCAGGGAAGAAAGTGGATTCAGTAGCCTTGCATCTCCCAGCTCAGTTTTTTTAATTTGCTGGGGAGAAAAGAAAAAAAAAAGGGAAAGGAGAGGAAGTAAAAATACAACAGTATGTTTTTCTAAATCTCTTTCCCTTTCTTCTTATCAGGTTGTGCTTTATTTACATGCTGCTGGTTTTAAAAGCACTGGGAGTAACGAGCAGACAGACACTTGAAAGCATTGGCAGCACCAAGGCCTTCGGGATGAGAATTCCCATCCCCAAGATCTTCTTGTGATTTGAGCTGCTCAAAAGTACTTGTAGTTCTGGGAATGTTCCTTTCTGCTTTGCTGTGGTGTTCTGTTTGTGAAAATGGGATTTCCTTCTCTGGGGGAAAAAAAAAAAATAAAATTAAAAATGCCTGGGCTGAGTCCCAGTGAATCTGTTCTGGATCTTCCTTAAGAAGAAGAAGAAGAAGAGGACTGCAGGCAGAGTTGCACTGTATCACGGTGTCATTATTAAATTTGTAATGAGGCAGTGATTATTTCTAACCGAGCATGAAGCAGCATGACAGGAATTAGCTCACACCATGTCAGCGAGGAAACTCCAGCCTGGCAAATATCCACGGCAGCGCAGAGAGGGATGTGAGGGTTGCTCCCTGTTCCTCCTGTTGCTGGATGTGTGCAGACATCGGTACCTGGGGCCTTGTGCACCTGAGAGATGTGCTTGGGAAAACACGTTGGCAGCCATTCATTAAGCCTGGTAAGGAAGGAGAATGAAAATAGTGAACACCAGCACAATCCTCAGGTGTTATTTGCAGTAATAGTCAGCCCATTCTTGCAGGCTGAGGGTGGAGAGAAGATGCGTTTTCATCCTCAGCCTCAGCTTAAGGGATCCATATGTTTTGCCTCTGCTAAATACGTATTTCATGGAGCAGCTTGTGTAGATTAAGAAGGACCCAAGTGCTTTGATATAAAACTGTCCCTTTTTTAAACGATGAGCATTGGAAAGATTTAAGAAGAACCCAGTCTGTTTTCAAGAGTCTAAATAAGTGTTTATGCGTGTGCTCTCTCTTACCCTTCCTTCTTCAGTCCCCATTATGGGCTCACCATATAAATTGTTCCTGAGCTTTTACCGGAGATTTATTCCGAGCAAGATGGTAAGCACTGAGAAGGGGGTGAGGGAGAAAAATTCTTGTGCAGGAACTGTAGAGGTTATGGTAATCTCTGTCCCTTAGCTTGCCTCTCTCCTGGGCAGTCAAATTTTGTAAAATTGGGTTTTCTAGACAAGAAAAACTGTAGTGAGCGGAGCAAATTAGAGAGATGGGCGAAGTACAGTATGTTGGGGTTATTTTTGGAGCAACTACTGACATCTCCCTGCCATTGTATTGGAATCAGGTCATAGAATCATGGTGTAACTGAAAGAATAAGCATGCTTTAGACAGGATTATAGGGCTTTAATTTTAAATAAATATTTTTCTTGCTTCTGAATAATGAAAGCAAAATGAACTGTTGCAGCACAAGCACAAAGACATGAGCAATTAATTTCCTGTCGAGCGCTGTCACTTATTAATGGATATGATTTATTTTCTGACTGGTGGCCAGTCATGCTGATTAATAGACCGATACGTCTGCTGAGACCAACCTGTACCCTGTTGGTTTGTTTATCTCTTGTCTGACTCACCAGGAGGAATTAAATGCATTTTCGTGTTCCCTGAGTAACATGTGGGGAAGGGACGTCAAACAGAGCTCCATGGAAAGTTCCTTACAAAATGGAAAGGAAATTAAGAGAAGGATGGACAGTGTGAAGCGTTTAAAAAACAATGTCATGTATCAGAAAAGGTCACAGAGACCTTGAAACATGAGCGCATATCTCATCTTTGCCCCTTTCCAGGGTATTTTAAGCCTGATTTTGGTTTTGAGTCTGTAGTTTCTCTGTGCCAAAGTCAATTAATTGTATAGTTTGTAACAGAAGGCAGCATGAAACCTGTGCACTTAAGTCAAATCCTGAGCTGTTGCCTACATTTTCCTGCCACTGATTTTCACTTGGTTTCTTGACACACAGGACATGGAGACAGCCCACTAAATTCCTTATTCTGCAGGCTTTTCCTCATCATTTTTGTTCAGCAATGAGGTCTTTGTTCACTAAGATTAATGACTGTGCAGGGATCTCCTCTCCCTTTTTTAGGAAAGAGGGAACCAGTTTATTAATCTGCTGCACAGGGAGATGAGATGGAAGATAAGGGCACAAAGGGTTTTATTTTCTGGGAGTTTACTGTGCTTGGATCTACAGTGACAACAGTAGGGTTCGGGGCATGTGATTCCTTGCTTTGAAAGGATAACTCCTAAATATCCAGCCTGGAATTGCAGATACCTATGTATTTGCTGAAGTGGCTTGCAAAATTGCTCTAGAGTGGATTATTGCCTTCAAGTAGAATGAAAGTGGTTTCACCAGTGCAGATTTTCTGAGGGCTTGTGGCTGGTACTGAAGGATACATATTTCCTTTCCCTGATGAATCATCTGGTTGAGCTGCAATGATTTCCATGGCCTGATGTTTTGTTGTTTTTGGGGTTTTTTTTCAGATAGAAATGGCATAAAACATTGAAATCCATTCAGGGTTTGATACCCATTCAGAAATAGTTTCTAGGGAGGATGTTTGAGTTTTGCCACTTAGCAGGTTAGGAAGTATTTGAGTGAATGCCACATGTTTTTTCTGGATGCTGAGGAGAATTGCTGCTGCCAACCAAAAGGCATTAACCTTCCTAAAGTTTAATGCTGCTGCTCTCAAAAAATTGACCTGTTGTTCTACACAAAGGTCTCTCTCTGTGATTTAAATCCCGGTTAGAACCTATGGTTTTAAAACATTGTTTTAATTCCTCTTGTTTGCTCAGTGTGTTTGATTCTTTTGGGCCCTTTCCTAGGGACTGTTTTTGTGTCTGTGGGAAAGACAGGATAAAGTTTGCAGCAGTTCCTAAGTATTTGAAGAATATCTTGGAATATCGTAGTCTTCCCATCCCTGCAGTAGTTTAGGACTACTGGGAAATGTTATTTTTAGACTCTTGGTTTTTACATGGCTGGTGAAAGACTTGACAGTTTGAAAATGTAGAAAACCAGCAGATTAGTGAACTGTGAAAACAGCACCTCGTTTGAATTGTGTAGCTTTTTAATTCCTTGTTTGGAAGAAGGGGAAAACTATCTCTCAGTTCCTGAAACAGTATGTTCATGTTACTGTGTTGTTAATCTAGCCCTGCCCTCTGCCTTGGCTGCTCTGTTCTCCCCTAGGAGTGTCGGGCTAAAAGTGTTTCCACGGTGAGGAGCTGAATTTCCCTTTGGTTTCTGAGTCGTGCCTGTATTGTTCTGCTTGTGGCCCTGCTGGAATAAGCCCATTAAAAGCCCATTGTAAAGGAGTTTCTATTATATGCCAGCAAATATCCAATCTAAAAACATCATCAGCAGTGGGAACAGCTCCCCATTGCCAGAGAGAAACCATTAAACCTAAATCTGAGTGGACACGAAGAATCCTTTATGTGTCCCTGAATCACTTCCATCTCTTCATTGCCCCACTAATGGATATCCCCGCAGACCTCACCGTGCTCTCTCTGCTTCCCTCTGGTCTGGGTTTTTCCTGCCAATTGCCTGGCATCGTCAGAGAATCGGAGTGGAAATGATAAATGGAAGCGATGCTGCCAAGGCTCCTCACTTGGCAGCTGCTGGGTGATGCTGGTAATTGTTACCAAAAGTGTAATTGCTCTGGGCTCTGCCTGAGGTTTCAACAAAGCCTGCTGGAATTCCTCTTCTGGGACACCTGATCCCTGCCTTTCCTCGCTTGTCTCAGGCACTTGCGAGGTGCCTGAAACCTCTGGCAAGGTGCCTCACACCTCAAAGCAGAGTGTCACCCTCACGTGACAGAGCAGACCCTTGGGGAGTTAATCACAGAATCCCAGGATAGCTGGGGTTGGAAGGGACCTCTGGGGATCACCTCGTCCAACCCCCTGCCAAGGCAGGGTCACCCTGAAGCAGGTGGCACACGAAGTGTCCGAGTGGATTTGGAATGTCTCCAGAGGAGGAGGTTCTATGCCTTCCCTGGACAGCTTGTTCCTGTGCTCTCCTACCCTCATGGAAACAAGTTCTTCCTCATGTTGATCCCTTTTCAGTCTTCTCCAGACTGACCAAACCCTCCTCATGAAGGAGGTGCTCCAGCCCACTCATCATCTCTGTGGCCTCTGCTGGCCCCTCTCCAGCGGCTCTTTGTCCTTCCTGAGCTGTGAGTTCTACTGGTTCCTCATCCCAGCAGGAAAGGTAATTAGTGGGGTACATGATAAACAACAACCACCACCTCGGTTCTGGCGTGACAGCAAAGGTTTGCAGCTTCACTCCTGTCTCACCCAGCACCCAGTGACATTTCAGGGATTGACTGGATATTTTCAGGAAGCTGGAACAACTGTTGTGTGCTTCTTGTTCCCCAGTCACTGCACCAAAATAGCACATGGAGTGGTGTGGTGGCACCCCATGGTAGGCAGCATCTGATTAAATTACTGAGGCTTTTTGCACATTAATAGCAGACTGATTATTTTTTATTTGTTTGGGGGGGGGTGGTTTCTGAGGTAGAGGAACAGGTGCAGCTGTCTGAAGTTATGAGAGGCAGTTGAAAGCTGAGATTTAGGTGTTTTTGTGCTCTGGTTAGTGTGACAATGTGACATGAGCTCTCACAGCTGCTCTGGGCTCTTTCCATGCCAGGTCTGCTCTTTGTCTCTAGTTTATTCTTTGCTTCAACTGTCCTTTTGTTTTACTGGTGATTGTATTCTTGCCTCCTTATATAATTTTCTTACTGTGCAGCTCTCCTGCCTTTTTCTAAATCCTCATTTTGGTGTTTTAATATTCAGTTGAATTAGATATAATTTCTTCTTTTGATGTAGGGAAATCCAAGGCATTAATAAATTATAATGGCACTACTCGGTGCTTAAGGAGTGTTTTCCATCTTCAAAGTGCACAGTATTTCATTATTTATACTGTTAATTATATTAGTACTTGTAAAGAAAAAGCCCCTTAAGTTGTCATTGATAAAAATAGACCCTCAACAGGATCAAAATTCAGCACTTAAATGGCAGCACATAATTTGTCCACTAAGGTGAGATACAGGGCCTTGGAGAAGATGTCAGGTGGATTTCTAGAAGTTCTTTTAAGTGTCTACCTAAAAGACTTGCTTTATGTTCAAAACAGTGTTTCCTTGGAGCTCTAAAGTGTCCTTGTAAGTGCTGGGTATGTCCTAACAAAGCCTCACATGCACAGTGGGAAGGCGGGATCCAGACTTTTCAAACTGGAGGTTAGGTCTGTGGCGAGGAAACTTAAGGTAGATGTTGAACTGTCCAAAGACCTGGACACTGAGAGCCATGACCTGCATGGGGGACTCTCACATCCCAAAAAATCAGGGAGTAGTTTCCTGACTGCTAACTAGACTCTAAATTCGTACAACTCTGCAGAGAAGTGTCAGCTTTGAGCTGGTAACTGGCAAATGGAATCCACTGACATGTGCAGGTGATTCCAAGTGGCTACTGCATGGATTTAGAAGCAGGTGGTCTGAGCCCACAGGGAGAAAGCCTAAGAGAGGGTTTTCTTACCAGAAACCTGAGCATTTAACCCTCAAAATGTAGGTAAGGGTGTCTCTGTGCTGACCTCACGCCATGTGAGTCCTTTGGCCATTATGCCACAGTGGAAATTACTTTTGGTTTTATTTTATAACAAAGGAGAGAGGCCTTGGGTGAAGGTTTGGGAGAGCCAAGTGCTGAGGCATTATATCTGCCCTTTCCCTTCCCACTCCTGCTTTCCCTGCAGGGAGGTGCCAGTTCTAAAATACAGAGTGCTGCTAAAGCCAGTGGGATGAGTTAACTCCGATGTGTGCGTTAGCTAAAGCCTGGCACACACGTCCCCTTAATCTCTTCTCTAACTCTACCATAAATCTGCAGCCAGAGCTGATGTCAAGGTTTCTGTTTTGCAGCCACAGTCCCGTGTGAGCTGGGTTCCAGAGCAGGAATTACCATCCCTCTTTGCCCTCTTGGTGACTTATCCTGAAGGGCCGTACCCTTTCTAAGGCCAACATTTCCACCATCATTGATCAACAGGGATTCTCCCTGAGTTTCTGGTGCTGCCAGAGTGTTTGTAACATGTACATGAGCTTTCCCCCAAGAGAGGAGCATGGTTTGATGGGGAAGAAATGCTTTTGTAAAGCAGGGAAGAGACACAAGGACCTGTGAGCAATATTTCTGGGTGTCCTTCTGTTTGTAGATTTACACTCTAGATCCAGCACCAACTTCTGTGGAAGTGTCTGAGTGGCCAGGCTTTTCAGGATTTGTTTTCCTCTTATAAAACACCCTAATGGGCCTTTAAGGCACACTTTAGTATTTTATCATTAAGCTTAACAGTTTTAGTGGTTGGCTCTAAATGTGCTTGTAGTGGCAAACTGTTAATCATCTTTCAGTGTCTTAATTTGCTTAAGCCATGCTTTACACTGTGAGTAAATTGACTTACTGGAGTAAATCACTACGTCATGTAAACGAGTAGCAATGCAAATCCATTAAAAATGAGGCTCAGTAACTCACATAGCCACTGGCTGTGTGGCATGAGGTTCGCCCAGTGGGCACACAGGGTTGCCTGATGGAAAAGACCTTTTCGGATGAGAAACTGGTCTTCCTCTTCTCATCTTCTTTTGGTGGCAGCATGAGATCATGACCTCAGCATGAAGGGAACGGAAAGGGGTCAAAACCCTTATGAATTAGCCATGGGTGTTCCAGCTGGGTGCACTGACGGAGTAGTGGCAGCAGCCGTTTCCACTTCTGTTGGACTGTCCTTGGTGAAGAAGTTTTGGAATAGATGTGCCCAGGGAGAGCCTGTTCATACCTGGTGGTGTGTCCAGGAGTGGGCTCTGGTGCCTCACCACAAGCTGGGATCACTCAGGAACTGCAGGCTGAGCTTGTCTGCAGAGAAGTTTCCCAGAGGTGCTGCAGTCACCTGGAGGTTCTTGGAGGCTGTGGATTATTCTGCCACTGGAGCTGATTGTTTGCCATGCATGGCCTTGTCTCTCAGCAGTGTGTTTGAGCTGTTGAGTGAAGGGTGACAAGCCCGTGGGAGGGAGGGTGGCTCTGTTGCACTCTGTCTGTCCTGAGCCATTTGCTGCTTTGTGGAGCACCACACAGCTTGTGCCATGGGGATCTCATTTGCAGCTCATGTTTATCTACAGAATAACACAGTGTGGAAGCCGGATTCTTGCCAGGACTGCCGTTGCCGGAGCAGTGTTGTCACCTGTGAACCTACAATTTGCAAACCCCCTCAGTGTGACCTCCAGAAGGTAAGGGGGAACTGCAGCAAGTGTGTGTGGCTGCCCAGGGTCAAGCACAGCCTCTGTGCCCTCGCTCCTCATCAGTGCAAGGAACACATGGGGTGGGAAACCTTTGTCTCCTGTGCCGCACTCCAGCCAGAGACTCTGGTGTTGGAGCAGCTTGATCCCAAAGGAAGCCCCTGAACTGGGCTCAGACCTCCCAGCAGGAGCCCAACTTCCAGCCCTCCTTCATTTGAAGGTGGAGCTGGGGCTCCCTTGAGGATACAGATGGACACTTTCCACTCTGCTGAGCAACAACAGAGCTGGGATTGTCTGTCTTCCAGCTTCTTCTTCCTCGTCATGGTTGTTGAGCTTTCGTTGTCTCCTGTTTGTCTTTGTCTGGGCCTTCATTAATTGGCCACGGAATTGGTCTTGCATTAACATCTGGAGCAGGATGCATAAATGACAATGAAAATGAGTGTTTTAAAGAGGCACTGCCAATGTAATTATATGGCTTTATGAAACAGGTTAAAATGTTTTCCAACATGACAGCACTAATGAGGAAATAATTTTGATTCTTGCTGGTTTTCCACATTATTATCACTGTGTATTGATTAAAGCAAGACTGAAATGTTAGGGGAGAGAAATAAAAATGAGTGCTGTCATGGCACACCTAATAATGAGTATGCTGCATAAGATTATAAGAATTACATCACTGAAAGGTGACAACTTTAAAGCTCATAAAGGGAAATAGATTTATACAGATTATGCGTGATTCCCTGGCATGGGCAATCTTCAAGCCCAAAAGTTTTAAGTGTTCCATAAACATCTGGTCATTTAAGCATTGAAAAAGATCACCAAGGATTGCAGAAGAAAGAAATCACCCACTGATGAGCAAGGTTAGAAAATCACCATCCCTCTCCATTATTTATTTCTTATGTACTTATTGTGAGATCTATGCAAATATTGCTGATCTTGTTACAGCAACATGGCAGAAACAAACCCATGCAACAATCTCAGTGATCTAAATATTGGTGTGTAAAACCTGCTGCTGTGTTTACAGATGTTTTCAGTAGGTGGAAAAAATCAACAAACATCCATTTTGTGGTGTGAACCAGAAGAAGATTGAGCCAAAGAAGTGCAGTTAATGTTTCCGTGTTCATTCTGCACTTCTGGTGTGGTGAATGTACATGAATGTACATGTGGTGAATCCTGTACATGAAGAAAACTATTGGAAAAACTACACGTGTCCCACATTTCTCAGAGTCTTTCAGTGAATAATCTTGGGTTTTGTCTGAAGCAAGTGTTTTCTGCTCTTTGAAAACTAGTTCAGCTTTGGACTTGCTCATTTTACTGTTGAGGGTAAAATTGCAAATTCACAGTGATGTGCCACCTCTGTATATTTACCTTGAAACATTTGCTTTCGACACTGAGAACATGAGGCCCATGGTGCTTTACCTTCGAGTTGCGATTTGATGTCAAGTGTTTATTGCATTCTTGTCTCTTTTTAGGGAGAAGTGCTCCAAATAGCCTCCAACAAGTGCTGCCCCGAGTGTGCCTCCAGAGCCAATGGATTTTGCCAACATGAAGGACAGATCTACAGCGTGAGGGCTCCCTCCTGTTACTCAGCGGGGCAATCCTTAACCATTTTTAGCCTGTTTGGTTCAGTCGATGAAGGATGCTGAGCAGGGGAAGCATAGATCATTGCGTTTATATTCTGCCAGTATCAGATAATAGAATTTAAGGGAGTCTGGTCAGAAGGGTTTGCAGAAAGGGGATGTGTCACTGAGCTGTTTGTGTGTCCTGCATGGCTTAGGGGGACAATTTTCCCACTTGTTCCTTCCCTTGGATGCTTCTATGGGAGGGGAGCAAAGCACAGTGAACTGGACATATTAACTATGTTAAAGAAGGCTTTTCTTTTAGTAGCCATCTGTGCTTCTAGAGATTGATTACTATTGTGAGACCCAGGCCCTGTGTTTTGTAATCCTGAATTATTCAAGAGGCAGGTTCCGGGATGTGGTTTCACCTAGAGGGGGCTGAAAGGCCAAAACAATCAGAATAAGTGTCTGCAGATAAGGAAAAAATAGATTCATGGGGTAGCAGTTAATGAATCATGTCAAGCTATAGGCTAATGTAGAAAAATGGCTGAACAGCAAACCCAGGTCCTGTGTCTGGTCTCTTACAGACAAGAGGCAAGTCAGGCCCAAATCTCAAGAAATATGCTAAAATGCCCAGACACATTTGCATATCTGGACCATGCACTCAGCACCTGAGATGGGTTCTGTAACCCTCCGATTCAGTATGAGGCATGACCAGCATGAAACTGTTACAAGCAAGACAAAAACTGCGATAGGAGGGGTAGCTCAGCCATCCTCTTATATTTCTTTGTGCCTGGGATTTGATTGATACTGTATTATATTTAATTATATGTTATACTTATATGTATTGTGCTGTTGCTGCTGCATTTCTCTGTGTTCTCTTGCTTGTCTTTTGGCTCCCTGTGAACCCATTCTTGGGTAGGCATCCTCAGGATATGGAAATGTTGGTACCTACTGTCATATTTCACTGTCAGGTGGTCATAACCCTGGTTTTTTTGTCAGTGCAAAGTCTCATCCTGATGGTCAGCACAGATTTCCTGAAGGAGGAACTTCTCCCTGTTGTCAGTCAGCCACTGTCATGCTTTAGGATTGACCTTCATCCTACAACTATCCAGCTGGTAACACTGGCTCCAGGGAGGAAACTATGTATCCTCTGTCCAACAAGAGCTTTTTTTTAACCCCCTGCCTAGTTCAGGATTGCATCTCCTGGAAAAATTAACATTGCCTCTTTGTTGGAAAGTGTCGCAACACGCCAACTTGTTTCTTGGGGCCAGTTTTATCTCCCGGTGCCCCAGGGTAGAGTTATTTTGTTCCTGCAGTAATGAGTAAGGAAATGTCACAGCTTTGGCTGATTACAGGGTGTGTTAAGTATGTGGGGTGGGTGGTGCTCACCTGCCCACCTTGTGCTCAGGTGCATGTTGGGGCCTATGTTGAATATTTCTCTAAAGAAAACAGGTCTCTATATAGAGTTTGCCCTGCAGAAGTGGCATGGAAGGGCTGCATCCAGCAGCCTGGGACTTTGGCTGGGAAGTGAATTTTGCTGTAGGGGGGCTTGGAAAGGGAGAAGATGTATTTGCAGATCTCACTGTGCTTTCTGTGCTGCAGCACGGCACGCAGTGGGCCAGCTCGGGATGTGTGCGGTGCTCCTGCGCCCATGGAAAGGTGAGCTGCACCCCTAGGACCTGCCCAGCCCTCACCTGTGGACCAGGGGAGCTGCAGGACACAGCCCAGAGGTCCTGCTGTCCCAGATGTATGGGCCATGGTGGTGAGTACTGCATGGGAATGGCTCCACTGAGCCCAGCTGGAAACCTCCTGTCAGTCGCGTCTAAAGCCCTTGGAAACTGATGGAGTTGTTGCTGTCTTTATCAGGCGGGGATCGATCTTTTCTCCCTGGCCATTTGAGATAGAATGAGAGGTCATGCTCTTAAGCTCCAGCAAGGGAGGTTTAGACTTGACATTAGGAAAAGTTTTTCACCGAAGGAGTGATCTGGCATTGGAATGGGTTGCCCACAGAGGTGGTTGAATCGCCATCCCTGGAGGTGTTCAAGGGTAGACTGGATGAGGTGCTTAGGGTCATGATTTAGATGTTTAGGTTTAGTTGGAGTATAAGTTGGGCTAGATGATCTTCAAAGTCTTTTCCAACCTTATCAATACTATGATACTATGATCTGCTTTGAGAAACCACGATTTTGAATTCTGAGCTGCGCAAAAACTGTATTTTAGTTGTGAGTGATGGAAAGGGATTAAAGGGCATTGGAAAAGAACATTTCCCTCTTGTTTTCCTGTCTCTTAGAGCCTTGTTCCTTTGATGGGCACGTGTTCCAGGACAGGGAGAGCTGGCACCTGGGTCAGTGCTCCAGATGTGTCTGCAGGGATGGCACGACTCAGTGCTCCACAGCTTCCTGCCAGCCCCTGCTGTGCAGCCAGGTCAGGACCCACCAGCCTCCTGGGGAGATCCTTTTCCCGGGAAAGCTTCTTGGGGACAAGGGGGCGATCTGGACAAGGGATATTTGATCTGTGGCAATGATGTGGGGTGATGATGAAACCTCTCTCTTTCCTAATACTACCCTTTGCTGGTAAGCACAAATTCTGCATAAAGAAACTGCTTTTTGTTTTATCCTAAAGAAATTATTGAGGATTGATCAGGAAGTGTTTTTATTTCTGTTAAGTGAAGGAATGAAAGCATGAGTGTTTGGTTTGCAGCAGAAAAGTTTGATTTGCTAGTCTTTAATTTTTGTTTTTTTACAAGAACTACAGTTGAGAGTAGTCTAATGTGGATCAAATTCTTCCTTGACTTCAAAAGTTCAGAAATACAAGGCAACTTCAGCTGAAAGAAAAGTCTCAGAGCACTGTTCCTTCCCAGTGCTTCTGTTTAGAAATCAACAAAACCAGGAGGACGAGTTTGGCAAGCTCATGGTTTTAGTCTAGTTGAGACAACTGGGACATTCCAATTCTTTTCTTTTTTCCTGTAGGCGTCCACCCAGCTTTCTGCTACTGGACCAGATATTTGGGCAATTACTACTAACACTTTTTGTTTTAATAGAAGGAAAGCCCACCTGTTTGTGTGCATGCTAATAGTGTTTTACTTTGTCCTGAGATACCCAATTAGTATTCATTTGCTAAGCACTCTGCATTAAAACAAATTTATGCCTGCTTTAGATTCCTCCTTTCCCGTTTGAAGTGGAGTGGTGTTACCTGCTGAGCCACTGCACTAGTGTTTACTCAGCTCATCATTAGCATTTAATTTGTGTAAACAGTGTTGTTGCTGTGGTGTATTTTGGGACAGTAGTTGGCTGAGAGCATCCAAGTTAATGCAACAGAAAGCCAGTTCTGGTGGTGCTCCAGGTATTTCCTACCAAGGATGATTCCCAGTGAAAGGACACGAGGCAGGATGAGCAAGGAGCCTGTTTTGATGCCAGTTACACCTAACATTTTCTTATCTCTGTCCCTTCCTTCATTTTCTACTCCCTGTCAAAAGCCAAGACATAAATTCTCCCAGGATTAAACTCTTATTTCTTTCTCTCAGATAACTGTGCCCTTTCGTAGGTGCTGAGGGAGAAGAGCTCCAAAAATTCCTGTTACACTTTAGTGTCCCATCACATATCCTACCAAAATCCAGGAAAGAGTACTTTTAGCTCTGCTGGAAAAGCCAAGGATTTGACTGACAAAGAGATGAGATGATAACGGTTGGCATTTCCACACTAAGTCCAGTCCAGCAGTCAGTATTCCAACCATCCTGATGTAGCTGGAGGGAGCTGCTGATGAACAGCGCTATTCCAAATTTTTGGATGTGTGTGGATTTGTAGCAGTGGTGTTACAGACACATTTTGGATGGATGGAGTTGGGGCCTGCAGGAGCTGTTACATTCGTGTGAGGTGCCAATCTCTTCCAATATGATTTAAATCAGTCATAAAACAGTTTAAATTAGGAAAGCGCAGTTTTAAGCACAATTTAACACCTGTACAGAGAGTATGGATGGATTTAACTAGAACAGTCCAGATGCCTGAGAGGTGGTGAGTGTAAATCACACATTCAAAACCTGAAAATGCAGCAATACCTGGAAAAAACCCCTCCTCTCATCCATCTTCTGCTTTATTGTGCTTCTCTGCGTGGTTTATGTGTACAGTGTGTATTTGTTCCTCTGGATATTTGTATGCCTGAATATAAGCACTTTATCTTGTGTGTGTGTGTGTGTTACTCTGCATCTGTCCATGCATTGAGACCTCAGTTGCCACCCAAATAAGCTCAGAAAATGAGGTGAAGTAAACATTTTTCAAGCCTTCCACACTGATCTCCTGCTGCTTTTGGGGCCAAAACAAACCCTGGTGGGGCAGTATTCCACGCGTACAAATGCCTGGAATGCCAAGCACTGATGTTGGCCCCTGCGTTAACTGTTCATCTTCTTATTTTCCTTGTCTCTGCTTTCCATTTAGGATGAAGTTATGGTTCAGTCTCCTGGGAAATGCTGCCCAGAATGTGCTCCAAAGCCCTGCTCAGTGTTGGGAAGAGTGTTCCAGGTGAGTGGTGACAAACCACACCAAGAAGCAGTTCTTCACATTTTTTGGCATGTCTCTCTTTCTCTTCTCCCTGACATCTGACTTTCTGCCAGCACTCATAGTACAACCATTGCTTTTTTCCTTCCTGGAAAGCCAGGGGAGTTGAAAGAAATCAGGATTAGATAAGAATTTGCTGTCCAGCAGAAAGGAATTTAGCAAGGTGAAGCAGACGAGGCACTTTCTTTTCACACTTTTTTGGAGGAGGAAAGCAAAAAAGCACCAGTGGTCAAAGTATTTATAGCTTTCATTGTATCATCTGGAGTTAATTTAATGCATTATTTAATAAGTGTGTGTATGTGGGATTTTCTGTTAATGACTATTTTCTGCTAATAACAGCAGTTAAGGCCTCCCCAATGCCACTAGCTTGCAATTAATGAGAAATACACACCACAATGTCATCTAGACCTCCTCCCTCTTCTTCCTGTTTGCTGATGATGTAGAGATAAGCATTATTTAAGGAAAGTTTATTATCTGATACAGACATGCAGAAGGACCCATCATATTCCATGGGCAAGTTTCCAGAAAGAATTTAGTTGTTCTCCCAGTGTTTAACAATTGTCTCCACGTTCTTTTTGAACAGCATGGGGAACAGTGGAAAGAAAATGCCTGCACTGCGTGTGTGTGTCTCAGAGGGGAGATGAAGTGTGTGACGGACACCTGTGGCCCTGTGACCTGTGAGCAGGTACTGAGACATCCCCTGCTCTGATCCCTTGGCTGCACACCCCAGTGTGCTCCTGCCCAGGGGTTCACACAGTCCTGCTCCTCCCCCACAGGGGGAGAACAAAGTGCAGCATCCCGGGAAGTGCTGCGAGGAGTGTGTGTCCTCCAAGGGGAGCTGCTTGGCTGGGGGCACCCTCAGGAACCACGGGGAGATGTGGAACAGCTCCCGCTGCCACTTCTGCGTGTGCGAGGGAGGGCAGGTCACCTGCCAGCCAGCGGAGTGTGCCACAGTGGAGTGTGCCAAGGTGAGCTCTTATGCTTTTCTCCACTTTTTCCTTGTGCCATCCTTGGTATGGAAGTGAAGCTGGCAAGGTACTTTATTCCCATATTCCCATGTTTACTCCAGACCCCATAGGCCCCCAGCCAAGTTATGTTGTACGTATTTGCTCTGTAGTGGGTGTGTAAAATGCATTGGATAGGGTTGAATGCTTCATCCACACAAGTGCAAATGTGTTTTGATTTGCTTTGGGTTTTTTTGCAGTGGGATAAGACGCCTGTGTTGCCACTGTGAAATCTGAGAAAATTTGGATTGTTCACACTGGGGAAGAGAAGGTTTTGGGGTGACGTAATTGTGGCCTTCTAGTGCGCGAAGGGGCTCCAGGAAAGATGGGGAGACTATTTACAAGGACATGTAAATAGGACAGGACGAGGGGTAATGGCTTCAAGCTGACAGAGAGTAGGGTCAGATTGGATACAAGGAATAAATTCTTCCCTGTGAGAGTGGTGAGGCCCTGGCACAGGTTGCCCAGAAAAGCTATGGCTCCCCCATCCCTGGAAGTTTCCAAGGCCAAGTTGGATCAAACTGGAAACATGGAAGGTGTCCCTGCCTGTGGCAGGAATCGGAATGAGATGATCTCTAAGGTCCCTCCTGACCCAAACCATTCTGTGGGTATGTGATCTGTTTTAATTGGTGGGCTGTTACCTGTTTTATACCTGCTAAGGGTGTATCAAGGAATAAAAGTGTCTGTTCATCTGAGACTGTGCGTTTGGAACAGCCAAAATGCAGAGTGTGGGACTGAAAGTTGTCCCTGCTGATGATCACCTGACCTCAGACTGCACGGAGGGGTTTTGCTGGGTGAAAAGTCGTGGTTGTCATAAAATCTTTCTCACTTGCAGCTGTTTCCGTGGGGCTCCTGCGTGCTTCTGCCTGCAAATTGGATCATTTACACTAATGATGATGACCTGCTGTCATGGCTCAGTGGGGAGGGTTAGTTAATATTCATGCTCACATCTTGGGTGCTGACAAAAAATAGCCATTTTTCAGGAAAGCCAAGGATGTTTTCCAGAACAATAACTGGAGATGTTAAGTGTAGGGTTCAAAACTCTTCAAGTCATGTTCAGTTTATCTCAGTAGAACAAAGTGTGAATTAATTAACCAGAAGAAAATATTTACTAAAAGAGGAAATGCTTTAGATTCTTTTCCCTGCGCTATTTCCTTCTGGAGTCCCAGGTCTGATTTTTTAGGCACTTGCCTCTGTAAATCAGAGCTGGTGTGAAGCCAGGAGCATTGGATTCATCTCTTCATTAAGGCACCATTAATTTTCTGGTCACACCATACTATTGAAAGTGTAATGAGGCCACAGATATGAACTGCAAATCCTGGACAGCTCAACATGAAAGAAGGGTATGGGAGAGATTAACTCTAAACCCTTTCAAACAAACACGCCCAGCAACGTGTCTGTGTTGATTCTGACCTAATCCTCAAAAACACATTTTCAGCAGGTTGTGAGTCAGGAATACATGCTCTCAACCTGGAATATGGTGAAGCCACAGCTTCTCTCCCATAGTCTCTCCCTTTGCTGAGTCTTGGCAGAGCAGCGTGGTTGCATGTTTTTGGTTCCATGGATACTTGCTCTCAGTTTTCCTATAGTGTGTGTTCATGGATGTAGGCAGGGATGGGGACAGGAGAGTTTATAGTCCAGGGTGGTGACATGAGATCCAGCTGCTGCCAGCGGCGTTTTGGAGCAGTGATTGAAGAGCAGAAATGTACAGAAGCAGCAGAGAGAGATTTAGGTTGTGTGTGGGCCCTGGGGACTAAGAACCAGATGGTTTCTCCTCCCTTCTCCTCCTCAGGAATGCGCTGGAGGTGCCCAGAGCGTGGCCTGCCTTAGGTGCTCTCACTTGGTGAAACTAATTCCTGTATAAAAATGTGGCTTAATGCCAAGGTGGCACAGTGAAAATTGTTCTGGAAAACTTCCTGCTGGAACAGCTGCCCAGCTGGCATAGATCAGAAAAGCTATTTGGTAATCTTGGAAATCGAAGTGTTTCTTTTGAGCTGTGTCATGGGTCACTAGGGATGAAGTTTCTCACTTTTCTAAATATTCAGCTTCCACTTGGGCATAGAGAGTTGTGGTGAATTGGGACACTTTATTCCTTTCTCCTGCTGCTAAATTCTCATCTTCAAACAGAAGTTATTTAAGTGGAATCTGTGGAGTTGTGACAAAGAACAGCCTTTTTCCATCTGGGATAAATAGAGCATGTGCTTTGAAATTCTCTTGGGGAAAAAAATAGAATGCTGAAAATGAAGGTAAGCTTCTATGCATTGAAATCTTGACAGTGGTCCAGTGAAATCCTAGTGATCCACAGTAAAAGGAGGGAGGAGGAGTCTTTCTCTATGGGATTTAAGGATGAAGTAATGGCTTTATCGCTGAATTCCATGGCCCTTTCTGAGGTTGGTTCTGAAGCTGCAATATTCACTAAGCACATTTTTCAGGCTATACCTACAGAGATGAAGTGGGGTAGGGAGAAGATAAGGTGAAATTAGCTACCGGAGATTGCATTCCAGGGCAAGAGCTGTTCTGCCTCTGCATTCTGTAGTGCTGATTCCCTTTGAATTGCTGCAGCCTTCTCTTCACAGGGAGAAGAATTAATTCACTTAGATGGGAAGTGCTGTCCTGAATGTATCTCAAGTCACAGTTACTGTGTTTACAAAGAAGGTACCAAAGCTGTGAGTATCCTGGTGCTTTGAAGCATGGAATAGCGAGTTCTGCTCCTAAAGGTTTGGAGGGATTCTGTTGCAGTTCTGAGAAGGATATTGTTTGCAAGTGTAGCAGAATAATAATGCATTAATATTGTCTGCAGGTCACTTTACAATTTACAGAAACACTGGTGTGCATCTCCTGCAGAATTCCAGTTTTCCTTGGTCTCCTTTGTGCAGTGCAATCAATCATTTTCCTTTAATATTTAATATCACTACTCATGAGTTTCCTGCACATTTCATGGAGTTAAAGATGCATGATTTTAATCCTGTGAAGTAGAAGCTACAGAGGCAGTGTCTGGCTTTCTGCCTATGTATCCCACTGATTACAGTCTTCACTGCCACTGGAGTCCATTGTTAATATTTTCAAGGAACTTTCCTCTCAAGCTAAAGAGAAAGGAAGAGAAAGGAAACGTGAAGTATTTTGGTTTAAATACATTAATGTGAAATGACCTTTTCGCTGCCCTGACAGATCAGGACTGGAGCTAACAGCTGTTATTTGCCAACAGATATTGGAAATAAGAACTTCAATATTGGTGGTTTTTTAGTTACACTGTACTTCCTTTTCTTCACTCAGGCCTCTGACACAAGTGAGGTAAAACATCAAGGTGTCAGGTTTATTCCAGTCCGTGCTTTTATCCTTCCTAAGAGGGGAACTGGCAGAAAACAAGTGTTTAAAACTGCTGCTGTCTCTTTTCTGTCCAACTCTTCCTGTCTGTGGTGTTTCACCTAGAGATGTGTCTGCATGGCAAAACCACTGTTACGCTACCCAAGCTGTCCTTCTCCTGCAGGATGGAGAGACGTGGGAAGAAGGGCCATGCAGGGAATGCGAGTGTCGGGACAGGGAGGTGACGTGCTTCCAGCGCTCCTGCCCGCCCTGCCCGCTGGGCAGCCTGGCTCTGGAGGTGAAGGGGGACTGCTGTCCACGCTGCCAGCCAGGTGCAGATCCAGCTCAATCCTTTCCTTCTTCCTGCAGCCCTCATTCCCCCAGTGTCCATCTCACACCTGCATGGAAATTTACCTGTACGGTTTTCAGTTGCTAACAAACTGCTTTTAGTTCTTAGGGAGGTTTAGGGCCCATCAGGAGGCTCCCATTGATATTCATGGCTTAAATGACAGCCTTCTTTTACCGAAAGAATTTTTCCTTGGGGTTGGTGTTCTGGAAATGTTGTATCTTTTGCTTTTTTCTTCAGCCACTCCTTTCTGAATCCTAACATGGAGTTTATCACCTCTTGGTTATTTCTTGGGAGTGGAAGGAAGAAAGAATCTGCTTTCACTGTCGTGCCATGAGCTTACCTGAGGCTGAATGGCTGCCAGTTAATAATTGTTTGGGAAGATTAGGATGACCTCAGCCTGTGTGTTAATTTTGCATGTAAATTCCTTTTTCTCTAGGATACTGTCATTCCCCTGGATTTACATTTCTTAGTTGGGAGGCTCTAGTGTGGGTTGCTAGTTTTTCATGTTGGTAACTCTTCTTGTTGCATTCATATAACATGGGTTTTTATCAGAGTGCTCCAGTTAATGTTTTATCTCAGTACAACGAAAAAAACTTCACAGTGTAACTGTGCTGCAGTGCCTGAGCACATTTGCCACCCTCATGTTTTAAAGCTTGTTATTTACTGCTAATGAAAATTCAAAGCACCACAGGTTGAAAAGTGAAGAAAACAGGGTTTGGATGGTTCCGATGAAGTTGTCCTGGATTTTTGAAAGGGAACAGCATCTGCACAGGCTGATAAGGAAGGGACACATGATACAGTGCTCTCTGCACTCTTCCCTTCTCCTTATGAAGAGGTGCCACTGGCCGCTGGTGACCCGTGGAAATCTGGCCATTTAGCTTCCGGAATGGTACCATTTTGGTAAAGTCAAGCCTTTGGAATCGTGGTATTGGACATACAGAGCCAAACTTGATTTTTTGTGTCCTAGAAGGTAACTGGCAATTTCCTTTCCCCAAGCCTGCTGTTTGCCCACTGTGTCCTTCCCTCTTGCAGTGCAGGGCATGAGAGACAAATGCAAAATGCAGCCTGCGGCACCTCATTGTGTGAACATCATCCCTTGGCACATCTGCTTCCATAAAGCCAGCAAAAAAAAAAAAAAGTGCAACAAATACTCCCTCTCACTGAGGACTTCTGGCTTGGAGTAGAGAGGATTTTTTTTTCTTCTTAGAGATAAAAATGTGCCATTCTGTACCTCTCCCAGGAAATACTTCTGTGGTGCTGTGACATCGATGGTTTTCTGCAGGGGGTGTGGTCTGACCTGACATGGACACGCTCTTGACTTAATGCAAGGTTTGACTGAAGGAAACTCAAATCCAGGTGGTTGCAAACCATTAAGTCCTGATGACTGAGGATTTTTATTGCTGAGAAACCGTGTGGACAGTGACTGTCCTTTTAATCAATAGCCTAAAAAATCTGAGTCCCTATAATAGGTTCTCACATTCTAAATACAGCAATAAAATACGTAGCATAATATGTAGGTATTTATGTGTAAAAAAACTCCACTCCAAAATTAACACACCTTGGGCCACTCACGGAAACAAGGGATGAATTTCACTTTGATTTTGGAATAGCAGTGTTTTGGGCCTTCCTGACTGGTTTTTTCCCTTTGTGCCTTTTCCCCATGCCAGGTGAGTGCCACCCAGACTGTGTGACCTGCTCCCAGGTCTTTGATCACTGTGATGCCTGTCAGGACTCCAGGAAGCAGCTGCAGGACGGGCGCTGCGTGGAGACGTGTGAGCTGGGCTTCTACCAGGATGGGGGTACTTGCTTAGGTAATTCCTGCAAGGAATCACCCACCACCCCCTTCTCTGTTGCATGCTGTGCTTTTGATTGTGGGAGGCCAGGGGTTTATTATAAAGAGGTTGCCAGGCTGTGTTTGGAAAAGCATTTGGATGGAAGCCCGTGAAAAAATTCAAATTCTCAAACTCTTTTGCCAAAGTGAGACAAAACTCTCAATTTACCAGAGCATGGGAGGTCTTGCTGCATCAAGACATTTGGGATTGATACATCTTTCCTCTCTTTTCTTTCTCTTGGAAGCCTGCAATGAAACCTGCTCAGCCTGTACCAATGGATTTGAGTGCTCCTCGTGCCATACATCCCTGCTGATGAAAAATGGGCAGTGTGTGACTTCCTGTGGGAAGGGATACTTCCAGGATCAGCTCCTCTGCACAGGTATCTCAAGGCAAAAGACACAAGAGGTGTGCCTGAGCTATGAGAACCCTCTGTGCTGGGGGATCTGCTGTTGGCAGAGCTGTTAATGTTCACCCTGGAGTAAAGCAAGGAGTGAACAGAGGAACCAGGCCATACAAAGTAAAACAGATTCCTGGCTGGGGGAATATTCATGGCAATTCCTCAGCAGATCATTTCTGTTGGTCTAAAACTCGCTGCTTTTGGTCACTGAATGTTTTTCACCGGTGTCCTCTGTCATCTTCTTTTTTCAACTTCAATTTCATTTGGAAACGTGACTGTGGTGTTAAGGGGACAGAGCAGGATGTGTGCACTAGTTTTGCTAAGGACAGAACACCCTGAGCTGTGCCTGGAACCCTGGGGTGTATGTTTCTTTGCCTCCAGTGCCGATCAGCTGCCCCTGCTCGTGCCAGACTTTTCAGGACCTGGTCCTTTGAGGTGTGTAGAAAATTTCTTGGAGGACTGGGAGAAGTGATAGGACTCAGAAAATACTTTTGGGGAAAGTTTTCTGCTTTGTTTTGCCACTCATTCATTTCATACTGTGTGAGTTTCCTGAAAGTTCATTGGACTCACTGTCCTCAGGAAGCATTTTTGCAAAGTAAATTAGTAATTCTATAAAACACTGGCATGTGTCTCAATCTTTTATCTCAACAATTGGGAAGACTGAGATTAAGACTAGAATGTTACTTTTCTCTTTGATGGAACTGACAGTGCTTTTATGAGCTTCCCCTGCTCCTTTGAAATACTCTTTAACTTTTCTCAAACTGTAAAGCAGCTGCTTTTTCATCATGACAGTTTAATTGTTTTCTCTAAAATTAACACTTTTCCCCTATTAATTTTGCCCTTTTTAGAAGGCTTCTAATTATTTCTGCAGCTCTAATTCAGCAAAGGGGTGGAGCACATGCTTAACTTCTTGAGCCATCACTTCAATTTCTTTGGCACTAACTCTCCTGCTTAAAATTAAATACAGGCTTAGGGCTTTTGGCAGGTTTCAGAGGAAAGCACTTTAGATGGTAAGTCCAGCTTCCTTTTCTGAAGTGGTTTTCCTTGAAGAGCTGACCACTTGTAACAGCTTTTAGAAGTCTGAAAAACCTCTGTCCTCCAGCTGCCACTACAGCCCAGGGCACCTTTGTGAATGTATAAATAGACAAGAGAGACCAAGTCCAAAAGAATTTATAGACTTAAGTACCAAATAATCTTGTACTTCATTTGGTTTTGTTTTGCTGTTTCCTTTCCACCTGCTCCCAGTGTTTTAATTGGTGGTGCCCATGTAGAGCTGAAGCAGTAAGGGAAGGGTAATGTTTCATTTTATTGCTGGTTTGTAGATTACTGCTCGTACACTCCATCCGAATCTGCAGTCACGCATGCTTGCAGCTCAAAGTTGCTTGGGAAAATTTGTTCCTCTTTCCTCAAGGGAATTAAGCCAATTTGCTTTAGTTCTGCTTGGCTGCATTTTCTGCATAAATCAAACCAGTGGAGAAAGTCTTGAATTTCAGATATGGTCCTTAATTCGTTGCCATTCACTCTTTCCTTGAATCCTCTTTATTTTTACAAATCTCTAATCAGATTGTTGAGATGGGGCTCAGACTGCTCAGAAAGATTTTTCTCATAATGGTTTTAACATCTACAATAAGCATGTTCCAAAATCAAAGAAAGGATGAACTAGACAGTTAATTGCTATAGTTCCAGTAAACTCCCTCTTGAGGAATTCACTCTGGACTTAAAAGAGAATTACACCAGTTTTCTTACTCCATCCTCTTGTTGGAATACTGTTGTCTGCACCGCAGCAAAACACGGTTGAATTAGCCTTTCCTTTTGTTCATGTTCTGTAACATCTGCTCTAATTGAATCTGGTTTGAAATTCTGATTACAGGGGTTTGACCTCTGCCCTATTTTAATCCTACACCAAGGTTTATTCCTGCCCCCATCCCTTCACGTGCTTCTACGAAGTGTTAAAACTGTTAAGAGAAAGTAAAGTTGAGAATAAGAGGTAATAAGTTCAAGAATGTAGCAGTGGATTTAAAGATCACGGACCAGTTGGTATCAGAGCAGAGTGGTGGGGTTTCCCTTGGCAGGAAGAAGTTGTGCAAACAGTTCAGATCCCCCCCTCTCCAAAGGCAAAGCAAAGGGAAGCAAAAATAAACAATGTCTGCCTGGTAGAACAGAAGGGCTCGGAGGACTTGGAGTGTTCAATGCTCTCACTGCATTTTCCTGACTTAATTATTTATGTTTTCAAGATTATTCTAAAGCCCAGGCAGAACTCAAGTGTTTCTGCTTTCATCTCCCAAAATGGGAATGTTGAGATGTGTAACTTGACACTAACAGACCCAGCTCACTCTGTGGCAAAGCACTTGGATTTTTACTTACAGCCTTTTCCCTGCTGTTGGTGGCTATGGGAGCTCACCTTGAGGATCTAGGACTGAGCTTGGCTAAGGAGAGCTTGCCCAGCTCAGGGTGAGGAGGGCAGGGAGAGGTGGTTGATGGCACCACGCAGCACAAAGCAGTTGGACCCACTTGTGCTTTCCCAAATCCAAACAGTGTCTTCTTACTGTGCTCCTACTGGGGTGCCGTTGGCATTAGCCCTCCTGCCGGGAATATTTGCCTAAGAGGCACTTTGGTGCCCTGCAAAACAGCCTGTGCGAATCCGAACTGGAAATAGTCTGGGAACATGGAAACAGTTTCCTGGTGGTGCAGCAACTTCTGGTGATTTATTTTCACACAGCCACTTAGTTGCTGTAGGCAAAGATATTTTAGCTGCCAGTGGCTCATTGAATGCTTCCATTTTTCCCCCTGCTCTTCTAGAGGAGTTGATGCCTGGCTGTTTGGGTGAGGAGCAGCTGTTGAGCCTGGCAGTGATCCAGTGCTGAAAGAGCCCAAGCTTCTGCAGGCAGGGCATGTGTGAGGGTGTGTAATCAGAGTCATAGAACCATTTGGTTTGCAAGAGACCTTAAAGATCATCTCATTCCAAGCCCCTGCTGTGGACAAGGACACCTTACACTATCCCAGGTTGCTCCAGCCTGGCCTTGGACACTCCCAGGGGTGGGGCAGCCACAGCTTCTCTGGGCAACCTGTGCCAGGGGCTCACCATGTTCATAGGGCAGGAATGTGTTGAGCCTGCCCTTCCAACCATGTCCCCCAAGGTCCTGCCAAATCCACTGGAGCTTCTCAGAAGGTCTGATGACCCCTGATGGGTTGTACTTTTCCTTCTCTCACCGTAGCCTTTCCATAGCTGAGCTACCACAGAAGATATTCCCCAGCTATGAAAACGTGCAGTTTAAACACCTCAGCTGCCTCTCTAGAAGGGTCAAGAGCTGCTGTGGGTTTCCAAGATCTTTGCCAAGAGCCAGCTGGTAACTGGAGCACCTAGTTTAGTGCAGGCAGCAAACGGTGTGCGGTGGGAGCCAAAGCACCTTTGCCCAACTGATCTGGCTTTCATTAAAATTGTGGGCTTGATACAGCTGTATGCAAGGCTGCCTGTTTACAAACAGAGCCAGGAGGGAAAATGTGCCTCTTGGAAAGGGGCAGCACCTCCAGAGGGGACTTAATTTTGCAAACCACTGGGTATGTTCAGACATGCAGCCATATCGGGGCAGGTTAACAGCGAGGGGCTCCAACTCTGCAGTGGGAAGTCTGTCAGGAAAGGATCCAAGTCCTGGTCCCCACTCTTTCAAAAATGCATTGGAAGTTGGAGTGAGCCCAGAGGGGAGCAAAGCACCCAGGTCTGAAAGGTGAAGTGAGGACATTCCAGTTTTTAGAAATTTAGGGCACAAAGTTGTACTCTGCAGTTAACTTTCCAGTGCAGACGTGCCCTGAGGGTCATCCAAGCTGGAATGAGATGCAGGATTTTTATCAGCAAGGGAAATTATAGGCTGGAGAATGAAAGTGTGCACGAGCTTTGCCTTGGGATGGGATGGCTGGTGTTCATTGTGTTGGGATTCAGCCTCAGTTAGATGCACTTCCATGCTGAGGGGGAGATCCAGTACAGGATGCCCAGTGTCCTTTTGAGACACACTGGAGTGTGGTCTGGCAGAGCAAGCATGTACCTGCCTTATTGTGAAATAATAAATTGAAGAACATCTTTGGAACATATTTGGGTGTAATCAAGGGAAAAAAAAACTTCTTAATAGCTAAAAGAACTGTAATTTACACAATTCCTGCAGGCACTGGTAGCACAGGATTTGACAGGAGTCTGTGTCCCAGATTCCATAAGCAGTAACCACAGTGGGCTGGATTTGCCTCCTGGGTGAACCTTCGCACAGTTCTGAATAAGGTGACTCATTCAACAGCTGGTTTGGGAGGCAGAATTGATCTCCATGGAGTTAATAGTTTAATTGTAAGATGGGGCACCCTGTTCTGTCTCTGTGCCCAGATGCCACAGGGAGGGAATGGGATATACATCAGGAATATCTGAACTATTGCTGTGTCCCAGCCATGATCCATGGCTGGTTGGAAGTGGATTGCTGGTTAATCCTGCACTTTTCCTCCCTGCAGCTTGTCATGAGTCCTGTTCCTCATGCTGGGGGGCTGCTGAAAACAACTGCCTGTCCTGCAAAGACACCTCACACGTGCTGAAAGCTGGGCTCTGCATGGCCAGCTGTGGCCAGGGGTTTTATCCAAAGGATGGAATCTGTACTGGTAAATACCTCTTTGAGAAATGCTCTGCAAGAAAAGGAATCAATATTTCATTTATCTGTGCAGCAGCTGTGATTTTATTCTTGTTTGACAAGCCAGCTGCACCTTGTGCATTAATACAGGATGAGGAAAGCTGCTGTTTGTTTGTATGATTATTAATTCATTTAAGTTAATCAGATGCTGAAAGGTTTAAGGGTTTTTTTCCTCTCTGAGCAGCTTGAAAACCTGAGTTGTTTCTGAGGCCTTGACAAATCCATTTGTCTGTGGAAAGAAAATTGGCCTTTGCCAGCAGGTTTCTGTAAATTTAATTATAATTCAGTATCACAGTACCTAATACCTGCACAGCAGGTGTGCCTTGGGAGCTTGGAAGGTTTGCTGGGAAAAGGGGAAGAGATGGCCAGAGGGAGTTAAAACACCCAAATCAAACAGACCATGAAGGGGGGTGGGGGGAAAATCTCAAAGAATCTCAAATTTGCCATGAGCAATACAGTCTGGATTGCTGCTGGCGGCTGCTCTGAAGGACTGTCCAGCATGGTCAGTCAGGGGCTGTTGGTCTTTACCTGTGCCTGGCTCACACAAGTGTGTCAGAGCCACAGCTCACAGGGTAGAGCTTAAAACCTGGAGCTTGATGCCGAAATTGCTGCTTTTTGGGCTTGTTTTGCATGACCAGGTTCCTCTCTAGTTTGGTTATGTCAGTTTTACTCACCACTATGTAAAAAGTGTGCAGGCTTGAAATCTTTCAGCTGAAAACCATTTTAAGCTCAAAAGGAAATTTAGCTTAGGTTTGATTCTTATTGCCTGAAATTTCTCAAAACCCAGCAGCTGCTCCTGGAAACCTCCAGGATTCAGACCTTTCCTCTGCTTCCACAACCAGGCATTTTGGTACTTAACTAGAGGTCTGTAAGGTATTTTGACTGGTGAAAAAAAAAAAAAAGAAAAATTGGCTGAGAAGAATGCTTGGCCCTTCTAGATATCCAACAGCAGAATGTGCCCCTGCCTTCGAGAAGCCAAAATTCCATGGTGCTCTCAGACAACAGGTCAGGTAATTTCAGAGCTGATTGCCTGGGAGAATATAGCCCACAGGAATTGATAGGAAATATCTTCATGCTTGATTTTTAGCTGCGTTTTTCCACCTAAAACTTTGACTTGTGGAAAAGGGAAAGGTGGGGAAAATCATCATTTTTTAAATCAACTTTTCCTCCATCCTTGGCAGCTTGTGGCCAGTTCTGTGAGAAATGCTCTTCAGACCCAGGCAGGTGTGTGATCTGTGCTGCAGAGAAGCTGCTACATGATGGGAAGTGCCTTTTGGAATGCCCAGACGGATATTTCCCAAGTAGCAGTGGAAGATGCAGAGGTGAGAGGCGTGTTGGCATGACCTTTTCTGGGACTCTCAGAGCACCCTCCCCGTGTTGTCTGCTGTTCTCCAGGTGTGGGGAGGGAATGTTTAGAGCACAGAATTGTGAGTGGGGGCAGGAAATCTGATTTTTTTTTTCCTTTGGTTGGCTTGTGATGGATTGTTTCAAATAAGCTCTTTGCCTTGTCAAGCACATTGAGACATACTGAGATACACACTCAAGACACTGTGGGAGGGAGAGTTATTGCTGTTAGTGATTATTAATGCATGTGCACTTCTGCTCTCATTAGTTCACCTGGCTGAGTATCATTCCATCTGAGAGTTTTCTACAGCTGGAGGAGGCTGTAGTCAGCAGCACCACTTGGGAAAGAATGGGGTTTCACTTCTTTGCGCTCTGTTTTTTAAAGCTTGTCACTCTTCGTGCTCCACGTGTGAGGGACCTCTGGCCACTCACTGCACCTCCTGTTCCTTCCCTCTGGCATTGTACCAGGGCCAGTGCCTGCAGGGCTGTGGAGAAGGTTTTTACCAGGATCACAACGTCTGCAAAGGTAAGCTGTGTGCCTGGAGTAAGTTCCCTGGGTTTTGTTGATCCTCTCTCCTGCGCTGAGCCGGTCAATGAGAAATTCCTGCTTTTCCCTGCTGATTGTTTTCTACTTTGAGAAAGAGTGAATTTTCCTACATACTTTCTACCTTCACACCCTCAGGATTTAGTGATCGCTGAGTATTTTCTTTTCTTCTCTGTGCTGCTGAAATAAATGTACATTGCTTTCCAATTTTTCTTGACATGAGTGAAGAGGTGGATGAAATTCCATGTACACCTGACACAAAATTCCATGTACACCTGGTCTGAAACTCCACATACACACCTGCTAGGTTTGCAAAGACTGAGGTCATTTTTGCAGCAGTGGGAAACGTGAAAATTCTGAAGATGAATTTATGCTTCCTGTGAGCCCTTCAGACTGTCATTTCTCGCTGTCCCTCCTAGTGAGATTGTGCTCATCGTTGCACTTCCAGAAATTAAAGGAAGATTGGCTGCCTGTGCCACAGTGCTGCAGGTTTCCATTTCTCCACCAGCTTTATTATTCAGGAAAAAGAGTATTTATTTGGGCGTGATGGGACACATAAGGTAATTTTCTAAAATCCCTGTTCTATTCATGACCAGATGCACAGGTTGCTGGGCTTCATCCCCCTTCCTGGGAAAGCTGTCCCTTGTCCTTCTCCCTGGGTGAGCTGTGGCTCTGATGGCTCTCTCCCACTGTTCCCAGGCTGCCACTCTTCCTGCTACACCTGCTCCGGCCCTGAGGCCTCCCATTGCCTGCAGTGCCAGGCACCTGAGGATGTCCTGCAGCCTCACCTGCCCAGGGAAGGAGCTCTGCACGGCCTTTGCCTCTCCCACTGCCCAGCCCAGTTCCATGTGGATAGCACAGGAGTCTGCAGAGGTGAGTGAGGGCTGGAACAGCTGTTCACAGCTGTTTGGGTGTTCAGGCTGAGCTTGTACCAGATTTGATCCTTATGTGCTCCTGTGTTGGCCTCGTCACTGCCAGGAATGTTTAAACTCTGTAACTTTCAAAGTGCCACTTTTGAGGGAAAATACACTCTACATATAATTTGTGACTGAAAGATCCTGGTACTTTAAGTCACTGTGTTCAAGTCTGCCCAACTCAGCTCAGCTGAGGTTTCTTTCCATCAAAGCTGAGTATGTGGTTTTTAGCACTGTCTTACTTTGAAGCAGGATCAATCCTTAAATGCTTTTCAGAAAAGACTGAGCTGTCTCCTTCTTAACCCTTGGAGCAGGTCAAGACATCCCAGAGCACTCCTTGCTTTTGAGGAAGCTCTTTTACTACATGCTCTGCAGCACGTGCCATCACTGATCCTGAAATACCAAGTAGGGACCATTTGCCATGAAGGCTAGAGTTTGGAAAAGAGGGTAACATGATGCACATTGGGGATATTTGTGGTTTCCAACCAGTTGCAGAGAAAATGACTCTTCAGGCCTTAAGTAAAGCAGTAGTAGTAACAGTAGCAACAGCACTACTGAGGGTTGTCTCTTCTTGTTGAAAGAACCCACATTTTCTAAAAGTGGACATAACTGAAACCCCATTTATTTTAATTCTATCTCTTCATCTGAGCTCTATGGAAAGAATCTCTACAAGCTCATTTTTTGCCTTAGGTGATGCTAAAAAGGAAGAAGTGCCAGGTTGGTTTTTTTTTTTTTGGTAGAATGATTCTGTCTTTAACAGTGACCTACACAGACCATATCCAGTGCTTTGGTCTGGTTCCTGAAGGTATAAGTGTAGAGCCTCCAATCCATGCAGTGACTGTTCCTTGGCAGGAAATGAGTTTTCTTAAGTGAGTCCAGGTCATGATGTAGAAACTGAGTGAAGGCATCCATGTATCCCTGCCTCAGGTGAGTGAACAGGCCTTAGCAGGGCTGACAGCTCAGAATTATGTCACGGGGCAAGAATCCCTGAACAGTCCCACGTGCTATTAGCTCTGCTCTGTTAGTGATGGTATTAGAATGGGAGTTTGATTTATTGCAGGAAAGAGGTGAACTTTGAAGATGCCAAACTTTGAGCCTTCACTATAAAACACTCATGCAAAGTTTGTAGGTGCACCTCTTGGAAAAAGAAAAACCCACAAGGTTGTCTGTGGAGGGCAGAGTCATGTTCATATGTCGGGTAAAATGCTTGCTTCATGGAATCGTGGAAGGGACCTTAAAGATCTCTTTGGCAGACAGATAAGTTGTATAAATTATTTTATTCCGTTTCTCTCCAGATCTGTGTCTTGTCTCCCTTGAGTCCAAAAGTCTGTCTTTGTGTTCAGCTCACGCAGTGGAACCTGTGCCCTCCAGTCGCTGCTCTAATAAAATATGAGAGTTTTATCTAATGACTTTGTATATTTATTTAATCAGATTGTTCACGTTAAGATGGAGTAACTGTAGGGTGATAACAAAAGGTGATTCCTGCATCTGGTAAGTTTGCAGAACCCCAGAGCTCTTCCCAGGTGTTGTGATCTCAGCTTTGCATTTCAGGAATGAATTGTGGGGGTGCAAAGAAAGGTTAAATATGCAGCTCTCTGTGTTTGTTCTTTCTCTTCAAGAACTGTGCTCTACTTTGTAGCCCTTCCTACAAAGGAAAAATACCTTCCTGTCACCCCTGGGGAGGCAGCAGGCTGACCACACTCTGGGACAGTAACAACAAGAATAAGCCAGAACTAATTTGTGGTTTAACCTCTGTCTCCTTGTTTTCCCTTTCCCTGCAGAGTGCCACTCCTCCTGTGCAGGCTGTGTGGGGAATTCTTCCCAGGACTGTACGGCTTGTCTGAGTCCCCATGTCCTGCTGGAAGGCAGGTGCCTCCCTGGGTGTCCCGAGGGGATGTTCAGCCACCGGGATCGCTGCTCCTGTGAGTACACGTGCAGTTGGCACTGCTGGATTTCATTCCATGCACCTTCTGGGGGCCATTTCTCAACGTCATCAGAGATGCTGTCAGCTTTATATAAAGCTGGTAAAGTGTTTTCAGGGAAGAATAGGGTAGTCCAGATTCAGGAATTGGAATGTCCTCCTAATGGGAGAGAGATGTACGCTTGGAATCATAAATTATATTCGGTTTTGTTCCTCTGGACTGTTTCCCCAGAGATACTTTGTGTTTGGTGTTTGTAGCTGATGTGCTGTAAAGGAAAGTCTTTACTGGACAACACTGAAAAATAAAATGCTTTTATTAGGTAAAGCCTCAAGTTCAGAAAAAAACCTGTTTTCTGAAGTCCATTAGTCTATTTAGTCAATTTATTCAGCTGAGGAACAACTCTATAAATAGATTTATTTGGCGGGGCATTGCAAGGGTTCATCAATGTTGAGGTGGTGCACTGCCAGCTCTGAGCTGAGATAACTGCTGTGTTACACAGTTTCAGGCTTATGTAAATGTCTGAGGAACAAAACTTCAGTGGCACCTTTCAAGTCCTGGTCTTTTATTCATGAAGAACTTTAAAGGTAGTTTTTAGGAATCTTTTAATTGTCCTTAGCCATAGTATTTTTATCTCCCTCAGATCTGTAGCAAGGGAATCTGGCATCTGTCTTTAAAGGTGGAAGGACACAAAAGCAGTCTGTGAGATATTTTTGAGCACTCTTAGCCACTCACTTCCTCTGCCACCTTTTTGCTGAGCTTTTAGCAGACAGTGGCATGGACAGAGTGACATGGAAGGCATTGTAGAGAAATCATTACTGTTTTCCTCTCAGGCACATCAAACTCTTGCCATAGTCCCAAGAGAAGTTTAATATAAATTAAACTCCATTGTGCATCCCACTCTCTTTCTTATATGCACAAGCATATGCCAGAGGGAGGAATAAGAGAGCCAGCCTCTCTCTATTTTATATTGTGTGTCGATCTATACCTTGATCAATGCAGGGAACAAATCACAATTTTTGAATTGGCAGCTCATTTTTCATCTTGTTTGTTCAAAATGAGGGTGTAAGAGCCTTCCAAGCCACAGCCCGGCAGTCCCTGATGATACCAGAATATTTTATGTCCATGTTTTGTAGGAGTAAATGGTTATAGGGGCTGGTGTTTTGGGGAGGGGAGAAGGCAAGGGGGACAACACCAAGAGCATAACAAGTGTTGATTTTCTTTTGCAGCCTGTCACCCATCCTGCAAGACATGCCATGGCCCTTCTGATGGGGAGTGTTCAACCTGCCACCCCCATGCCACTCTGGCTCGTGGGAAGTGCAGGACGAGCTGCAAGGAAGAGCAGTACCTCAACCTGGTGGGATACTGTGTGGGTGAGTAAAAGGAACTGGGATGGGATGGGATGGGATGGGATGGGATGGGATGGGATGGGATGGGATGGGATGGGATGGGATGGGATGGGATGGGATGGGATGGGATGATCTGTGTACATCATTAACCTGCAACTTCACAGCCACATCCTGCTCAGAGCTTCAGGAAAGGGAGTTGGGGGAGCATTTGTGATCTGGAGAAGCAGTTCATGGGGCCCTCAAGGAGAGCTGGCAGTTTTTTCCACTGCTGTGTGCATTTTTGGGATATAATAGGATTTCTGTGTAGGGGATATATGGTGTGGGTACTTGGTGCCTGCACTTAAGCCCATCATCTGAAACCACTGATTGCATTTATCTGTTTAAAAAGAAAAATCGCTTTTAATCCACCACATAGACACGTCTAAACATATCCTGGGAACTGCTCCAACAGTTTCTGAGCTTTATCAAGCTGCTTTTTTGCTTTATCAAAAAAAAACCCCACCAAAATCTATGGTGTGTGAGGCTTAATCTGGGCTTAACAGTTCCAAATGAGATAAGGAGTCCTAAGAAATGGGAAAAATGCATTAGAAGTAATAAATATATCCATTGAGAGGCTATTGTTCTCGGTTTCATATGATTCCCCTTCTCTCTGTTTATATCTATGTGTTGGGTGGTTTTTTAAATGAAAGACTTGTTTCTATGAACCGTTTCTTCATCTTTCTTTTAAATTACAGTGATTGTTTTGTCTGCAGAGACAAAGAGGAGTGGGGGAAGAAAGAGTGTGAGGAGTAGGAAAATATCCTAAAAGTATTGTACAGCACCTTAGGAAGGTTGTGGAATCAAGATGTTTCCTGCGGCCAAATAATTAAATAATTCAGCATTTCAGGGTAAAGAGCTGTAAAATTTCAGGGCATGCAACAGTTCTTATTAATGTTGTGTCACATCATAGTTCTGTGCACTTCAGTTCTTCCACCATTATTTTACATCATGCTTCCTATGATGAAAAAGGCCTGTGGAAACGTGGTCTTCCAGCTGTAAATTTCACTGGAAAAACTTAGTACCTTTAATCATAAACCAGGATTATTTCTGGAGGGGTCTCCAAAGTCACAGTCTGGTGCTACATCCTTTCCTTGCAAGCCAACAAACTTTTTTTGGAAGCCATGTACACAATCCACTCTTTGGAGACTTCTCAGAGTAGAAACGTGTTTTCAAGGGCTGGTTCACAGTGCCTGGCATCACTGAGTGTCAGGATGGAGTGGTTTGGATCTGCATCCTCAAAACAGGAGAGAAAGCTTAATTTATGTCTGCTGTTTAAGCAAAGGATGTGTTTTGCCAGTTCTGCTGGAGACAAAGAGCTCCACATCCAGGTTGTTAAGTTTCACTTGTTCTTCTCCTTCAGCACTGATTGAAATGATAAATTTGCCCTTGCAAGTTATTAATTAGCAGTTAAAGAGCAGCTGTCCCATAAAAGAGAACATTAAAACCCCTGACACTCATAAGATATGATTTGCATCAGAATCTAACAAAGCTTTTTCATCTGCCTCCCAAAGCAATATATTTTTACAATTATCTTCCCATTTATCTTTAATTCCTGACCCTGCAGGAAGAATTGTGTTACAACTTATAAGGCCTGCTATGCATTATAGCTATCTGCCATATTTTATGGACCTAGAGGGGAATGTCTTTCACACAGGCTGGAGAAAACCTGCTGTCACTCAAAACCATTGCCTGGGAATTAATGGTGTTATTGTACATGTTTCCTGAATGAGGATTGGAACATTTGCCTTGTTAATAGAAAAGAAAATAAGATCTTGTTTTCAGCAGTTAATCAAATAAGCATTTCAGGTGTAAGCCAAAGAAAGGCATAATATCCTCAAGTTCCAAGAGATCAATGAATTTCAAAGCTCCATTTTGGGCTCAAGGAACCTGTGCCAGCCTTCTCTGAGAAGTGCTCAATTGACTTAGTTTTATTTTATAGCTAAAGTTTATGAACGTGTTCAAGACTTTAGCCATCCCCTGATGTTTCTCAGATCTTCTGTGCTTTTTGTTTTCCCAGTTTGAAAACACTCTGATTTTCCCCTCCCTCTTATCCAAGTGGACTTCAGCTTCAGGAAACGTTGGAGTCACCAGCCTGAAAACAGCACCAAAATGTTGTCCTGCCTTGCTTTTCTGATTTGAAAAAATCCGAGGGACTGGCATAAAAGAAGTCTCTGAACACCCACTGAAACAGTATCCCCCAAGGTCCTGCCTTAACTTCCAGCTGCATCTTCCTTGCAAGGGAACTCCCAGTCCCCATGTTCTGCAGACCTTTGCTTCCTCAGTCTGTGTGCACTTGGGAAGATGTTCAAAACCAAACCAGAGAAGTTCGCCCAGGAGGGTGCCTGTAACAAGCTTTGCTGCCTTGCTCTTAAAATTCCAGAAGGGACACTCTGACAACAGGAAATATATTCAGTTCCTTGTAAAATTAATGAGCTGTTGCTGTCCTTTCAGAGAGACATGAATATCATCACAGAGAGAGGGAGTTTTGCTGAGCAGAGCAAGAGGGAAACTGGAGGCTTAGCTCCACTTAGTCAGTGGTGTGCAGCCTGGTACAGAAATTAGCAGCCAGACGAGGAGAATGGAAGTTCATTTCCCTGCTTTGATCTGGACTCATTTGAGCCAGGCACCATCCAGCTGGATTTCCCACCTCACGCTGCCTAGAGGAGCAGCCACCCTTTCAGGGGATCCTTGCAAACAGGATTGCACTTCACCAGGGGTTCACCTTGCTAGTTTGGGTGACAGGTCTCCTTTTAGGTCTTTGAAAAGAGGCAACCCCCCCCCCCTGCCCCTTCCCACTACCAAATCAAGCCAAAAGTCCTGGTCAGTGCTGGGTATCCTTCCAAACCAACCATACTGATTTGCTGTCTGGATTTACTGTGAGGTACCAGAGGCTTTCTGCCTGTAACGTGAGTGTTTTCAGCCCCGATTTAAGGCTGTGCTCTGCTGTAAACCTCACACCTTTCCTCAGAGTACAGCGCAAAACTTGCAGCAGAACACACTTTTCTGAAGAGCCCCTGAGAGGGAAGGTGTGTTTAAACAATACAAGTGGTCAATTGCTTAGCAAGTGGTGGAGCTGAGAGGGAGAAATGCCTCCGGTTTCCTGTATGAGCCTTCACAAACACTTCAGAGATGATTTCGCCTCCTGTGTCTTGGGACAATCTGTAGGTAGTTTCCATATAGGGAGGGCACTGTCTTCTTGATTTATTTGCTAAGAGAAGGCTAAAGAGGGTGTGGAAGTCAAGTAACCCTGGAAATCCATGTAGGTAGTTCCATTCTACTTGACAATGAAAGTTGCTTTATAGGAAGATCAGTGGTAGGAAAGGTGATTTGGGTTATTTTTGCAGAGAGGTGATTTGGCAAGGAGGAAATCAGAACCAGCTGAAAGGGAAGCAGGAAAACATTTTGTTTGGACAGTGGGAGTCATTGGAACTGCGGGCCAGGTGGTGACATGCTGCCCTGAAGAATTTAGTTTGGATCCTGAAAGGAGCCTAAGGGAATTAACTAACTCTATTACACTGACCTGCAACCAACAGGGAATGTGAAGCCTACAAAAATCCAAATCCCACAAGCAGTGCCGTCCCCACTGGAAGGGCTGGAGGGAGGATTGACAGCTAGAAGGCAGAAGCAGGAAACAAATATAGCTGTGTGGTGTTTTTGAGAAGCACAGAGAAAACATCCTCTTCTGTTAGTCGCTTCAAAGGGAGCCTGCTGTGAAAAATTAGAATCGTCTTTTCCTAAACAAAGCACTTCAGTTCTTCCCTCAGTCTCCCACTCGCTCCCCAATGTCCCTCAAATTCACTGCGAGTGTCAGCTCTGGGTTTTCACTTGGTGCTCTGTGCTCTTTGATCTCCAGACTTGCGAAGGAACAAAAGAGTGATGGGGCTGATTCATCCTAAAACAGTAGCTGAGAAAACTCTTTCGATACACAGGGGTAAAAATAGAGGCTGTGAAGAGAAAACTCTGCTGCTGCAGCACCTAGTTTTGTAGATACTTAGATTTTTTAAAATGTTAATTTGAGGGGATCTTGTTATTTGCAGCAGATTCTGGTTGTCTGGACACCCTAAATGTTCTGCCCCTCTTTTTTATGCTGTATTCACGGAACTTTCTGTGCCATAGGCTGGGGTTAGGCTGTGGTCGCTGTCTCAGGTATGGATGCAGAATTCCTCCAGACTCCAATGTGAATCTGTCTGCAGCTTGTAAAATTGCCTGACAATTGCCTGACAATTGCCTGACAATTGCCTGGCAATCTGTGGTGCTGCTGTCACAAGAGACAAAAGGCAGGAAGGTGAACCTTCAGCAGAACCCTGACAAGAGGCCAGGTACTCAGATGGGGCCTCATTATTACATTTCTTTCAAGACAATCGTTGTTTCCTTTATAATTCTCTGAATGACCATAATGAGGATTAATTTGGCTTCCAGGTTGCCTTACACTGCAGCTTTGTGCACACAAAAGGCTGGTTGTCAAACCTTTTTGAAGCACCTAAGTTCAGGCAGAGGTCAGGAGACACGAGCTAGTGTGCTGCCGGGGAAAAATGGGAAAAGGAAAAGGTTTCTGAGACCCTGTGATGCCGCTCTTGGCTTGGCTTTGAAGGCCTTCTCAGGGTATGGATGTCTCATTTGTGTGGGAAAATCTGAACAGCGGGAACAACAGGAGAAGGTTATAGAGCTGTACAGGTTGTACTCTTCTGTTATTCCACAATGGGAGCAGAGGGAGGTGAAATGCCTACGGCTGCCAGCAGAATTAGAGATAAACCTGTAGACAGAGGCACCTCAAATCAGAGAAAGGCTTTGGGAAGCAAAGAGCTTGGAGCTGGCTTTGCACAAAGCTTTCCCAAGCTCACTTAAGGGTGGGGAAGAGGATGCCTGAACTGGGCAGGAGAGATGCAGAGGAAAAGTGAAAATGTTGTGGTGCTCAGGAAGAGCACAAGGTGGGGAGGAGGCAAGAGGAAAGGAATCCTTGGATGTGGGAATTCATAGTCACTTCTGCAGATTATCTGCTTTAGCACCTGATCCCAGCTCCTGGGCACCAGATAGCAGGGTGGGGCTCTGAAATTTAATGTCTTCCTTGAATTCCTTCTGTGCTCACAGTGTCTGCTGTTCACTGCTCCCTTTAGATTGCCACCCGTTGTGCCACCAGTGCGTGGCCAACCTGTGGGACACGGGCAGCGTCTGCCTGAAGTGCCAGAACTCCCGTCACTTGCTCCTGATGGATCGTTGTGTCCCTGACTGCCCGGCGGGATACTACGCCGAGAGTGGTACCTGCAAAAGTGAGTAGCTCCTACAGATGCCTCAAATAACTGCAAGGAACCAACTGGATCATTGACAGATGTTCCGTGAAATGGTTCCTGTTTAGTAGAGAAGCTCTATCCAGCTGTCAGGACGCTGCACTGGGGCACAGCTCCTGCTGGTAGCAGTTTCTCAGGGTATTTTTCAAGGTGAGATGGAACATGATCCTGACTAAGGTCTCTCACTGGGGCTGCAGTAATGGCCCCAAAGGGGATCATTTGTAGCAGCTTCTAAAACAAAAAGCCAATTTCATTCAGCCTTTCAGTCTGCATGGAGGAGGCTGCGCTGAAGGCACAAGTTATTTTATAACCTATCCCTGCATCTCCTCCACTTGTTGATATGGTTTCATGTCCCAATCACTGTATGAGCTGCTTTATATTCCTTGAACACTTAGAAGGAAATAGGTGCTTTCCTTGTTCTGTGCCTGACAGAGAAGTGGTAAAGCCCAAAGCTGAGCAGAAGGTATTGCACTTCAGAGACAAGAAATTCAGTACATTAAGATTTAAGATATAGATGCTCCCTTTGCAGGAAGTGACATTTCCTCATTCAGTCTAACAAGTGGTGGGTAACATTTCAAAGCTTCTCTCCAGCATTCCAGGAGCTGTGTGTTTACCTGGTTTTGACAAATAAGAGCTCAGAGCTGCATGAAATATACTGTGTTACTTGATTGGAAAGGACCTTGAGAGACAAATGTTGCCCTCTTGAAATTTAAGCCTCGGGATAACATTTCTTCCCTTTGGTTTAAAGGCTTCATTTAAAAGAAGTTTTGCATTATTCAGACTATGTCAGAGCTCATATGGCGTTTTGTGCTCGTTTTTAAGATCCCTAGCGCAGTGCAATGAGGTCACTTCTCTGATTCTTTTGCCCACTCTCACTCATGACTGATTTGACCTGATGGGTGTAATGATGGCATCAATCTTTAGGTAAAGACCTGTCAAAAAATAAACCAGACTAGTAATTTTGTATATACCCTCTCTGGAGAAATTAATAGGCTACATTGGCCTGATCATCTGTGGTATTTTAAACCTCTTCAGTCACGGTAAGAAACTCAAGAGGTGAGCCTGCAAAGTCATGAGGGAAGTGGGGAGGGGGTGCATGCAGGCTCTGGTCTCTGTCAGTGCTGCTTCTTGGGATAGGCAGCAACTGTGCAATTCCTGGAAAGGGGGTGGATGTGAATCTTTGGGAAGGTGTGGTTGTGAGCACCATGCACCAAGGGCTTGGACTTGGCAGGATCTTTTGGTACTCGACATCACCACGCTCAGGTTCTGCTGAACCTTGTAAGACTTGCCCTGGGATCTGCTTTTTCCTTGAAAAGAAACACTTGTTTTTGCTTTCCCTGCAGGGTGTCACCCCTCATGTAAAACCTGCACCAGCCAGGGTCCTTTTGCCTGTTCTTCCTGCAACAGCAGCCTGGTCCTGTCCCACTCCGGCGTGTGCACGGCTGCCTGTTCCCTGGGATATTACAGGGATGACAGGCACATCTGCCGACGTGAGTGCCCCTCCCCAGGCCATCTCCCTTTCCTCCTTTACCAACATGTCCTGTCTTGTTCCTTTGCCTGCTGCTCCTGTTGCCTGGAAAAGAAAGGTTTCAAGTGCTTAAAACCTCGATGTGAGTTGACAGAGGTGATTGGCCGCCTCAGGAACAGAGCCTACAGCAAGGGCTGAAATTTGAAAACAGTTGCAGTTTTGTTATTGACTCCACAGACAAGATAGAGGCTTTGGGTCCCGCATAAATACCTGCAGGAGAGTTTCGGTAGGATGGATTCTGGGCTTTGTGAAAACTTGGCAAGTTGAGACCAGTTTTAATCAATCTGTACAAAAGCAAACCCACTGCACTACCTGCCAGCACATGCCGTGGGAGCTGTATTTGTGGTGTTCATGCCCTTTTTTCCACATGTGAAACCTCAGCAGAAACAAGGTACACCTTGGTAGGCACAGAGCTGAGCTGGGATATGGTTGCCTCCTGATGATCTGGTGGAATTGCTGTGGTTTAAGTCCAGTTATGTTTTATCCTACTCCTACTCCTTGGGGATGTCTTGAGGCCTCTATTTTCCTTTGTTATTCTGTGTTCACTCTGGCCCTGGGTTATTCCTCTCATAGTTACTAGGCTTGATGTTCCAAAATGCAAAATTATGTGGGCCGAGAGACATAAAAAGTAGGAAAAAACCCTGCTTAATTTGTCCCACTATAATACTCACGCTCAAAAATGAGTGAACACTGAAGTGGTTTGGTGACCTGAACACTCAGATTGGTAAAGTCCTGTGTTACCGTGATTAAATTCTCCCGGTTTGTGATAAAATAGGTCTGTTGCACTGAGCACAGGTATCAGTGTCATCCTATCCAGACTCTGTTTTTTCACTGATGAGGTCCTGTAGGAGGAAACTGATGTGGTTGTCAGCTTTACCCGCCTTTTGTTGAAACAGATGGTTCTCCTGGAACTATTATTTCCATCTGGACAGCAGAAATGGAGACACCTTACATAAGTTCAGTGAAATAGCTGGAAGATTTTGTACCATTCTGCCATTGACAGGAAAAAAAAAAGGAAAGGCTAGTCAATAATGAAAAAAAAGAAAGTAATACAAAACAGGAATTAAAAAAAAGGATTCTCACTGTCCTGGCTGTTTTCATACCAGCTTTACAAAATATTCACTGTTTTCTCCTGCAGTGTGAAATCTCATATTGGTAACTGCACATATCTCCCTTCCTAATGAACATGCCCTTTCCTGATGAAAATTTTCCTATTGATAATTCCTGCCTCAGGACATCAAGGTAGATGAGAAATATTCCCGAGGCCTGCACCCTTCCTGAATCTGGTTCAGAGGCTCAAATGCAAATAGATTCTTTTTCTTTTTTTTTTGCAAACAAATTCAGCTTCTCTAATCTCCTTATTGCAAATGGCTTTTTAAGAAGTGTTTGTAATCCTTGAAGCAGGAGGCTCAAAGCCAAGTGTGTTGGCGCATTGGATTTTTGTCATTCCAAGTGTCACTTGTGCCTTTTCAAGTGATGCTGATAAGCCATGGAGATATAAACTGTCCCAGTCTGCTGAGAAACTGCCACTTTGAGGGAATGAATATTGTTTAATCGGAGGTTGGCTGTTAGGCTGAGAAAATTAGGTCTCCCTTCCGTGTTTATTTTAGTCTCGTAGCACTTTTGAGGAACTCGGGGTTGGAATGAAGTTCAGGGAGATGCTGAGTGCACATTTGGACTCTGGAGATATTTTTAAACTCAACAACATCGTGGCCCAGGAACAGTGCAAAGCTTAACAAGCCCTTCATGAGTTTAAAAATGCAGATATAGAGTCATGCTGATAAAACAAGCAGGCAGGAGTGCCTTCAGTTTTGGCATTCCTCCCTGGCTAACGTGATTTCCATGGATTTAGACCTCACGTGGAATGTTTTACAGTATTTTTAATAGTTGGTTCTTCATAGCATTTAGAAATAGTAGTTTTTTTCATGTATTCTTAAGTGAAGTGGAATCAGACTGGCACTAGAACACCTAAAACCAGATTTTACTACTAGATTTTTCAGGTAAATCATTTGTAATGTAGTCATTTGTACCTAAACAAAACACAGACTTTCTGTCATACTTTTCAGCTGAGCTAGAACAATTAACTCTTTTGGAAAACACTGGGTTCTCACTTCAGTGAGAGCAATGTAGATATTTTTATCTTTGCTTTGATATTTGAAGGCTTTTTGGTCCTGAAACTGTGTCTTGAATTAACATGTCAGTATTTAGCACCCAAACTGTTAGTACAGTCTCCTGGCAAGTTTGGTTCCTGGACATCAAAGAGGTGAGTTGAAATATTCCAACCCCCTGGGCTTTGATCCTAGATTCAATAAATCCCTGAATTTATTTTTTTCCTGGTGTCTTTTTTGCTCCCTGCAGCTCCAGAATGTCACACTCTGCAGATAAAAAGGTGGAAACATTAAGTGAAATGAAATGGGCCTTTGGTCCCACCAAGGTTTGCTCTGCCTGGATTGCAGAAGTCTGCTCTGCTCTCCAAATCTGTGGGTTTCTTGGTGAAGAATCATATGAAACACAGATTGCTTAAAGAAAATAAGAAAAACAGAGACAGGGAAAGCTCTTATTTGGGGATCTGAATTCAGAATCCATGTTTTACTCTCACCTGTCCAAAGCAGAGTAAGAGGCAGGATAAGGAGACATGTTTCAAATGGGAGAAGGCTCTTTAGATTTTGGATGCTGTGAAAAGGAACATAGCCAAAACTCCCAAAATCTCCACAGATGTCTCTCAAAGAGGGCAAGAGGAGGGGCGAGGCTGCAGGATAATACAGTTTTCACTTGCAGAGTTGGTTGGGGCAGCAGGAATTACACTGATTTCCCTTTTCTTCCCACAGCCTGCAGCAGCCAGTGCCGGAGCTGTGAGTCGGCCACTGGCTGCACGTCCTGCAGGGATCCAGCTAAAGTCCTGCTCTTTGGAGAATGCCAGTACGAGAGCTGCGCTCAGCAGTATTACCTGGATTTTTCCAGCAAGACTTGCAGAGGTGAAAAATACATTGCTGCTTTCAAGAAAAAAAAAAAGAAAAATAACTAAAAGTGCCTTGGCTAAGGATCCACTGCACAGCAGGTGGCTTGCTTTAAAGAGGGGGAAATTGTTCAGTGACAGGTTGGTTGCAAGGATTTAGCAGTTTTTTCTCCCTTTTTGGGCAGCCTGCTGTCACACACTTGAGCCTTTCAGCGAAAGAAGGTTATTGCAAATCGCTCTCTTGTAAATGATTTAGTAACTGAGCCAGAAAAGTTTGCAGGGGTCAGGTCCAGCAATTCATTTAGTCACGGGTCAGCTGAGGAACGGGTGAGCTTGCCAGGATATGTCTCTTCTAGGGTGTTTATCAAGCCTCCTGTACTTACCTGCCTCTCTCTGCCTTGTTAAACCCTGCATCACTGGATGGCTGCAGAAACAGCAGTTTGGAATGAGTGAAAAAGGCACGTGGGTTGAAAGATTTCCACAACTCCCCAGCAGAGTGTTCCATGATGGAAATGAGTTGAGGAAAAGGTGGTGGCGGCTACAGGAGTCCCATGACTGGGACTCGCTGAAGGTTGGAGCAGGGATAATACAAGGGCATGTGAAGGCAGGTCTGATCCCACCTGGATCCCACCCACCAGTGAATTTTACAGGGGGACTTTTGGGCCATGAGTGACAGTGTCTTTTGTCAGAGTCCTTTGAAAGCATGATCTGGATGATGTGGGATGGATAATTCCTAATGAGCCACAAATTCCCTGTTGGGAGAAAAGGAGCGTTGCTCTTTCTGGGATAAATTCACTCAGGACAAATCATGCTTTCTCTCTTTTTAAAATTATTTTAAGTTTTTACTGTGTTCTTTGCTGCTGGGGCTTATATTCCCACAGTGCTGATCCCTTGTGCAGGATGAGCACCCCAGGAAGGGCTGCTTTGGAGTGACTTTTGTTTCCTTCCAGAGTGTGACTGGAGCTGTAACGCCTGTAAGGGTCCCGGAAGGACTGACTGCTTGCAGTGCATGGAGGGCCACGTCCTCCACGAAGGAGCTTGTGTGGAACAGTGCCCTGCAGCCTTCTACCTGGAATCAGACACGTGCCAGAGTAAGTTCTGGAGTCTAATGTATTTCTCTGCTTGTCTCCAAAGTGGTGTCGAGCTGAATTCTTTGCATGTGACATTTCAGGCTGTGATCAACCCTGCCTTCAGTGTCACCAAGCAGACGAGTGCAGCCTTTGCCAAGCCCCTTTTTTCCTCTTGGACACTCGCTGTGTTCCCAAATGTGGGGAGAGATACCACACAGACCATGCACAGCGGAAGTGCACAGGTAAGCACAGGGACTGTGATGTGGAGACAGTGGTCAAATGAGCAAGTAACTTCTTACCAACCCTTATCTCAACTCTTTGCCACTTACTTTGACCATTTTTATCAGATAAGTAAGACATAAGTAGCAGTGATGTTTCTGCTCTGACCCCAGGCAGGGCTCTGAGCACTGCAGTGGTTTTGCATTGTCTCAGTGGAACTGTGCTTTCCACCCAATCCAGCCTGTCCTCCTGGATGCCTGGAGTGTGACAGTGACAGCCTGTGCGATCTCTGTGACAGCACTACATTCCTGAAGAGTCGGATTTGTGTTTCTGCTTGTGGCCAGGGTTTCCATGGCAATACACGGACCAGAGAGTGTGAAGAAGGTGAGTGTCTCTCATGATAAAGCGACTGAGCTGGCAGGTTTCCAGTAGATTTTAAAGCCAGAAGTGTTTCAGTCATATTTTTGGAATTCAGTTCCGTGCACTTTTGCGTTGAAAGTGAGCTGCTATTTTTCTCCCCTCTTTGATTTCATAAGATGTTCATGTACACGGTTTTCTAAGCGAAGTTACCTGGTTAGGTGTGAAGGCACATCTTTCCAGGGGCACCATTTATCATCAGTGCAAAACAGATGTCAAAATATCTTGGGGGAAATTCCTTCCTAAATCAACTTTAGTCGTTACTTATTCTTTCATTATTCTCAGTGAAGTCTCTCTGCAGGGCAAGTCAGAGTATGTTGTTCTGATGAGGAAATTAAGATAGGAAGTGATTTGCCAAACTCATGGTGGGAATTGGGATGGATTAAAATTCTTGAGATAGGGTTTCTCCACCTGGATGAGGAATGAGCAAGGCATTACATATTTGGCTCTGTTACCCGAAAATGGTAGTGACAGGCACAATGTCAACACAGCCTGTGGCAATTCCTTCAGTAATACTTCTCCCTTGTTTAATTTCAGCCAGGAATCATCCCTCGAGATTCCGTGTGGGCAGCACCCTCACCGTAGGGATTGGCAGGGTGAAACCCCTGGACCTGTCCTTGCTGGGTGCGTGTGACCCGGATGTGGACACGGGCCAGCTCCAGTTCCATGTGGACAGCATTCCCTCCAATGGCAGGCTGGTGATGGTGGTGGATGGGCACAAAGTGCTGGTGGGCAAAGACGACCACTTCAGTTGCAGGGATGTGCAGGAGAGGAGGGTCCTCTTTGTGCACAGCAAAGGGAGACCCAGGTAAAACTTCTTTCTGACCTATCGCCTTTAAAAAAGTTGAGATTGAGGATTTCCTCCTTCCTTGGAAGCGTTCCTACAGGGAAGCATGCTTCTCACCACTGTTAAATCTGCTGCTAACTTACCCTAGTATAACTGGTGGTGCAAAACTTGCCGGTTTGTGGTACAAGAGGCCACTGAGACAACAAACCTCTGGTGCTTTGGGAGTGCAGGAATCTGTGCCACCTTTAGGATGCTCTGCTGTGGGTTAAAACTGGCCTGTTACCCCGATTCTTATGATTTCTTGGTACCATTAGGAAGATGCTCAAGTGATATCACCACTATGCTCTAGCAGATTTTGCCATTGTTTGCCTTCAGTATGAGGAGACTTTGGGGGTGTCCTGGTGCCAAGGGTTAGCTGGTGTTCACCAGACTTCAGGGATGGGTTTCTGTATCCTGCTTTTTTTTGGTCTACCTTAAAGACATGATGAAATGTCATGGTCTTGTCTTGAGAAAGAAAGCTACTTTATTACTAAATATTCCTTTATTTATTATTTACACTTAAAAATTTAAGGGGTTTGGGTGGCATCACTGCAAAGTAAATGGAAAGGAAAGATCCTGGCAAGTGGGAGCTTCTGTTCTGAAGCCACATAAGTGACATTTTTCTTTAGCAGCAAAGACATTTAAAACTGGCACTTTATCTTGGAGATGCCATCTGATGGATAACATTAGTTAAAGGGAAATGAGGGTGTATTATTACATAGCTAAAGGTATTTTATTACATATTGTGATTGTTGTGAATCTTCAGGAAAAAACCACTGTAAAAACAGAACTGAAAAAACTTGAGCTAAAGCTTCTGTCACTGAGCCAGTCATTTTTACTGAATATATAATATGTTTATCAGGACTGAATCCTGTAAGGGCTCTTCATTAATTTTTATTATCCTATATTTTGGATTGTTGGGGACTTGTTTAGGAAAGGAGAGTTTTCCTTGAAGGTCAGCGATCAACAATCAATCTCCCACCCTGAGGTGATCACCATTCAGGCATTTTCAACCCAGGTAATGTAAAAAAGCTTGGAAACAACCCCAAATTTTGTACCATTTGGAGTCTTGGTTTCTTGCAGGGATAACAAAGGAGCTGGGCAGAACTTGATCTTGAGTTCAGGTCAGGCAAATTAGACTTAGCTCTCCCTTAGGAGAGGCCACCAAGAGTCACATGGAAGAAGGGGACTTGGGGAAGTGACTGAAGAAGTTGACCCGGGTCATTTTGCTTGTGCAGGGAGTTAGAACTGTGCAATCATAAAACAATTCTCAAGGAGGGCTAAGGAGTCCCTACTGCTCCAATTATCCTTTGGATCTGTGGGTGCTCTAGCTCTTACTGCAGGGCAATTGAGCCATGATTGATCCGAACGGTAGGGACGCTTTGGCACTCAAGCTTAATGCTCTGTTCTAGCACAGCTGGAATTAAATCAGCATGAGGTATTTAAAGTGTGTCTCTTAAACTGCTCATGACTTCGGGGCAAGGTGATGGTACTGCCAAGTGTCGAAGTCTTGTATTATTATTATTTAAAGTCTGTGGAATGATGTCATGGAGAGGCCTCACCCCACAGGCGGTACAGGCATCTTCATGGAGGTTCCAGGGAGGCTTTACAGCTTGCACTGAACTTTTTTCCAGAGTGGAAGGCTCCATCAGAAGTTGTGGCTACTTGGCATAATCTTACAAGTAAAGAGACCTTAAAGTGCATCCTCAGAGGGGCATTAAATCACTTGATAGAACTCTTTTAGTCCTGCCTACAAGCCTGGCTTAGCCTCCACCCCCACCATGAGCTACAGTGAATCCCCGCTGCATCGCGACTTCTCCTTTATGACCCCGGCCATTTGCGAAGCAATTTTTTCGCAGTCCTTCTTCCGGAATCTGCGACTTTCCCTGGCCCACGCATGCGCAGTGCTTCTGCTTTGCCGAGGGGCGGTGCTGGCTCTCCCTGTGAGGCGGGATGGGCCTGCCCCCTGGAGAGGGCATGCAGGGAGGGCGCGCAGTTTCTCCAGCTCAGCCTGGCGTTTAAAGCCCCGCGGCAGCCCCGGCAGGCCAGCAGCCGGGCCCCGCAGCAGCCCCTGCCCTGTGGCAGCCCCAACAGGCCAGCAGCCCCAGTGGGCCGTCAGCCCTGGCTCCGTAGCAGCCCCTGTCCCACAGCAGCCCCGGCGGGCCGAGATGCCATGCTGGGACGCCGTGGGCGCGCGCATTGGAGTCGGGGTGGGGGAGCCGCGGCGCGGGGTTTGTGCTGTGAAGCGCAGCCGCAGCAGCCTGGA